>JADRCH010000034.1:6345659-6401639 GCA_019843965.1 Rhynchomys soricoides
GCCACAGAGAAGCACTTTATTCTTCAAAGTCCACTTGTTCCTTCTTCTTGCCCTTGAAACGCTCCCATTTGAAACAGCAGGGAACAGAGAAAAACTAACGTAGTTTTTTCTTTCAGTTTTTACCAGTCCAGTTTTCTGTTTTAGCTTCTAAAATAAATGTTGCTGTTTCCAAAAATGTTTAAAAAAAAAAAAAAGCCAGAGAGAACTCTGATTTAGTTATTGATCTCATATACAGGAGAGGTGGAGGGGTGTATATCTCTAGGATTAGGACCATTAGGGCTTGCTGACTTTTGATTCATATCACTTGGATGCTACAACCCCCAGTGGCCACAAAATTCTGAATAAGGGGTACTGTGAAGGGGATTTCCCCCAATACTGTGAGATAACGAACCCTTTCTTCCCCAGCTTCAGCTTGCCCATAGGGTCCTCACTTTGTTCTCTGTGTTCAATCTCTCTTGTTTATCTCCCATGAGTCTCACTTGTCTTCTGCAATGTGTTTGCTTAAATGAAAGGACAAACAGGTTGACTTCCATATTGCAAAGCATACAGCAAACAAGCAATTAATATACATCTATGATAAGCCTACCTGTCTCTAGCATGGATAGCCCTTGGAAGCCTGTGTTCCATGTCCATTCCATGGGAAATTTTGTCTTCATTTAGATGCATAGGAGAGCCTAACTCAGAGCTGTACTCAAATCCACCCAGTGGGAGTCTTCAATTATTCTAAGAGATAAAACCAGTGAATATTTCCATTTAAAACATTTGAAAAGATTTCCCCCCAAATGTATTCATACTTTTGCATTTTAAAAAACTTTTAATCCAGTCTATTGTCATCTACTTAAACAGAGGTAAATGTAGTAATAAATGGTTTCTGATTATAGTTATTATGACTAGTCTTAAGCTAAGTATATATAGAAGATAATGATGGCTTAGAGTGTCTTTGCTGGATTAAGTAGCCACTTAATGGGAAATAGATATCATGATTTAAATGCTCTTAGAATTATCCAATGTTTGACATGTATGCCTACCACTACACACACACACACACACACACACACACACACACACTTCTTATGTGCCTGCTTCTACTTCACAGATTCTATTCTTAGCACAGCTCTGCCACTAGAAGCTCACCTTAGTCTTGTATGGTTTTCACACTAGTGTAACGTAGTCTAAATCCCTTGGATAGATGCACATTGTCTCAATGTCTGACAGATATGTGGTGGGCATCTAGTGCCCAGGTTGTGACTGTGTGATTAGGACTGAACCTTCCCTCTGAGAATCAACTTTAGACAACTAGTCTGATGTATTCATTCTAGAATGTTCTGTTGGGAAGAAGACTCCATCTTATGTTCATAGATTGTGATTTAATCCTTGTAAGCAAATATCTTTCTGCTCCCACTTGTTCCCATGCCTAATTCTGACAAGCTCCATATACATCTGTAATTACATTTTCATCTTCAACCTACTTCCATCACCTCCTCTGTGTCTCTGCCTCCATCCGTATCTTCATCTCCATCTACACCCTACATCTTTTTCTTCATTTCTGTTTTCATGCTCGCCCCCATCTTTATCCTCACCTCCATCTCCATCCACCTCCATCCATATCTTTGTCCAAACCACATCTCCTGCTTTAACCTTACCTTCATCTCTTCATCCTTGCTTCCATCCAAACCAACTTTTCCAACTCTGATTACCAATAGTAATTGTAATTACCCCTGACTCATGATCTCTACTCACAGGACTGCTTCATTTACTGACCAATTTAAAAAAAATTCCAAACCCATACCCTCAAAATTCACTGCTGTAAGTCACTGTGGAACCAATCAGAAGATGGACATTGGTAAACACAATAGACCATTTCAGCTGATTGACCAATTGAGAATCAGAAGCTGGCAAAGCATCACTTCAGCATCCCTGTGTGGCTGCTCTATTCACATGCCTGGCTCTTTCCTGTTGCCTATAGTTCCCTTTACATGTATAGCTTTATAGACTTAATTTTGTGTATCCACATTTGACATGACTATATATGCTTTTCTTTCATCCAAGACTCAAATTTCTTTCCATTGCCCATGTTGCTACTAATAAAGTTTCTGAAAGTCTTGAAAAGTAGAAACAGAGAGAGAGAGAGAGAGAGAGAGAGAGAGAGAGAGAGAATACTACATTTTAGTATAATAAAAAGTGCTGTAGAGACAGCATTGTGATTTGCTGGCATACAAAGAGATAAAGAGATTGTCTAAGAAAGTCATTTAGTAGATAATAAATCTAACTCAAATGAGGCCTCTGGGTCCTACCCCAATGCATCAGATCCCCTAATTTCAGAAGCACAAATGTTATAAGATTAACACAGAATGAAATATTGAGAGGAGATTTAGCATAACCTGATGCACTATTAATCTTAACCTTCCTTGGAGAGTCACGTTTCAGAGGATGTAGAAAAGAACCTCAGAAAGAAGTGATGCCTAGGAGGCCAGTCCCACAAGCAAATGAACCTTCACTCTGTGGCTTCCTAGTGGAGGAACTGACCTCTGCCAGAGCTAGAATATATCAGTGTTGTTTGTAATCACAGCTCCCACCACACTCCTGACACTGTAGCACCTGCAAATTGAACTTAGAGGCATAAGATAAATTATGTAATTTGTGAGGTGCCCAGAAAACAGCTACTGTGGAAAATTACCATTAATAACAGCCTCATTACAAGCTTAGTTTATTCTAAACTATACTGAGTCTTGACTCTCTTACCAATGCATTATATTCTCTGTTATGAAAATTACATAAACTTATTAGAGAAAAGTGGACTCTTTCCATAGCAAAAAGAACCAAATTAAAAATGTGAAAAGAATTGAGCTTCAGAGTCCCAGGATAAAAACTCATCAATATTTGTCAAGTTTGCACTGGAATTTCAGACAGCTAAAAATCACAAATTCTAGCTCTCCACTTTCAAGTCAACATGACTTGTCTAAATTCAGCCTTTTGACACCAAAACAACTGGAAATTATTGAACTCCCTTAAGCTGGTAGTTTAGACTTGTCAGATACCAGCGGAACATGCTTGGGCTGAATGGATCCAACTTCTGCTTTCCATGAGGCTGATAATCAAGCACAGTTTCTGATTCAGCCTTCCAATCTGGTGCTATTCAATGCTTTGTTTGGTTCTGGCATTATTGTGATTCACAGGGCTCCATTTTCATACTGCAGTGGCAAGTATGTTTTTCTCTTAGCATAAACTAAAGGAAATGTAATTTGTAGACTGCAGCAACATCTCATTGAAGCAAGAAAAATAAGATTGTGTCAATCATGCTTTGAGTGTGAAAGTGTTCTGGACAGCTTAAGCTATTTTGGGCAATGAGTTATTAAAAGATTCCTGAACTTTCTCTTATTGATCTGAAATTCAAGACTTGCTAGGTTGTCATGGTTTCATACTTACTTAGTTTTTAGAACTTCTAACTTTTTGGATTCCTTGTGGCCTTTGACTCATCTTCTAAAATAACATTTCTTGCAAACAAAATTTCTATATAGTTTTCACATACAATTTAGACCTACACTGGTCCAGACTTGAGTCAAGCCCTGATAATAGGGAGATGGAGGAATCTTTGCCATTAGAAAGCTTCTGGTTCCATAAAAGAGTTGAAGTAACAGTCTGGGAACTTGTATTTTCTAGGAGAGATGGGAAACAAACTGGTAAAGACTGGATATTCTGTCCTTCTGAGTGATGCCAAGGCTTCCCTGAACCTAGGCATACTCTAGGACATGAGAGCACAGGTATTGGCTGGGAAGGGAAGGGAGGAGAGAGAAAGAGAGCTCTTCAGATAAATGTCCCAAGCCTCATTCTTCTCAGTCAAGACCGCTTCTCTTTGTTTGGCATCAGCCTGTCCCTTTTATGAACAGATGTGCCATATGACACCAGTTGGATCTCTTTATACTAACCTTTGATGGTTAAGCATGGTGTGGCCCATGCGCAGTGTAAGCAGGATGCTTGCTCTCTTGAAGGCTCCTCTTATGTGATGTTTTAGTTATTTTTCTGTGGCTATGGTAAGACACTCAAATCAAAAGAAACTTAGGGGAGCAAAGGGGTTTTTAGTTTCTACTTCCAGGTCACAGTCCATTGTTGAGGAAGTTCAGGGAAAGAATTCAAGCAGGTAAGGAAGCAGAAACCAAGAAGGAATCCTGTGTGCTCTCTTTCCACCTCACTTTCTCACAGGCTCAGAACCACCTGCTTAGGAGATAGCAGAACTCACAGCAGGATTAATCCTTCTACACTACTTAAGATAATCAAGACAATCTCTCACAGACACGTCCACAGACTAACAATGATAAAGGGGCAATTACTCAATTGAGATTTTTTTTTTAGTTAATTCTGGACTGTATCAAGTTGACAATGTTAACTAGGAACAGTAGTGATGACAGAAATGACTATGAGAGGGGACAGACACTGCATGTTTGCTGTACATGGTGGGAGTCAAAGAACAGGGGATAGAAAATGGCTTCTCCAAAGCAGTAACATTTACAATGAGGCTTAAGGTCACACAGTGAGGACTGTTTCTGACTATGAGAATGTAGGCAACGTGGGTGGAAAAGAGTAGGTGTGGAAGACAGTAGGTTTTGTGGGATGTGGCAAGGAGTTAAGACTTGCTGCCATTTAGTATGAAGTAATGTCACATCATACTAATTACAGGCCTTTGATATTTTTATTGTTTGGTAGTTTCATGTAATTAATTTGAGTCATATTGGATCCCATTCCCTTCCCTCATTCCTTTCCTTTTCTCGCTGGAGCCCTTCTCAACAAGTCTTCCTCTGGCTTCCATGCCTTTATTTTACGTGTGGTACACAGAAAGTTACCTTGCCAAGTGTGGGTGGGTGGGGGGGTTATTTACTGGATCAATAGCAATGTGCTGTAGCTACACCACTGGAGAAAATGGCACCCTCTCCCACATAGCTATCAATTACCAATAGTGACTTGTGTTTTTGAATCAAGTCTTCTGGTTGCTTCATAGAGAATGGATTGTTGCCATGATCCACAACAAGACTTGAAATTATTTGATGATGTTAGTGGCTTAGAGCACAGAGATCATGGAAGTATCAACCTTAGTACATAAGAATGTGACAATTTGGTCTACGTGGTCTGTTCTTCATACGTAATGATATCCCACAGCATCCTAACATCCTTCTTTCTGAGGGTGTTGGGAGCTATTCGTGTGCAAATGGCTTCACCCATCACTAATACCCTTGAGTGTGATATGCAAGTGGGTGTGACTAGAAGGCTGTGAGGGTGGACTTAACCATAGTCACAGAAGAACTGCAATGCAGCAGTGTACTTTATAGGGAAGTTCAAGGAAGAACGTTCAGAGTTACCAAGGAGTTTCCCAGCCAAATGATTTCATTGCAAAGTTGATTTTTCATGAACAAATACAGACATGGAACACAGTGACTTCTCTCAGAAAGCTACTGGTGTATCAGAGAAAGAGAAAAATGTTCCAAGAGGACATGTAGTGCATTAGAGGAAGAAAACTGACACCTGACACAGAGGTAGACTCAATTCTTCCTAGGCAACGGGAGACACTATTCTAGTTCTCGAAGACAGAGTGTGCTTGGTAACTCATACTACCCCTTCAATATGACTTGAGTATGTGACTTTTCCTCGACATAATCCTGAGAGCTAGAACCTAAGATTATTTTAAATCTTTGTGGGTGTGTCTGTGAGTGTGAGTGCAGGCATGCTCACCACAGCACTAGTGAAATGTCAGAGGTCACCCTCAGGTATCCATCTTTACTTTTTACCTTGTCTGAGGTGGTCTCTCTTGGTCACCACTACATATGCTAGGCTAGCTGGTCTTTGAGATATCAGGGTTCTTCTACTTCTGCATCATGTCTTATAAAAGGGGGGGGGGGTGGAATTATAGGCATGCACTAATATGTCTGGATTGATGTGTGTTCTGGGGATTCAAATTCAGTTCCTTATAGGTATTTTTTTTTTGGTTTGTTCTGCAAGTGTTTTATCTACTGAACCATCTCCACAGATTTCAGATATGTTCATTGAAACCTTGGTAGTCAGAATCAATTTTCTTCTATCTCTGTCTCTTTCTGCCTTCTCTTTTTACATTTTGTTTCTGTTTCTTATGTAGTTAAGGTGGACTTGCTTTTTTTTTTTTTTTTCTTTCCTGGCTAATATAACTGATGGTAAATCAGATTGAACCAGCAAAGACTTCAAAACTGGACAGATATGATACTTGCGATCTTGACCAAATAGTTGAAATCTACTAGTTTCATTTTTTTTTTTTTTTTTACATCAATAAAAGTATGGGTTCTGGTTCTGGTTTTAAATGTATTGTAATTTAATTTGGCTCATGAATGTGAAGGTCTTAAGTTTATGTGCAATATATACTAACACTCTGCAAACATTAGAAAGAAAAAAATATTAGATTTGGCTTGCTTCTGAGTACAACATGGCATCTGTAGGGTACCACACATTCTGTCTCTCTGGACTTGGGGTCCTCTTAGGAATCTTCTAGATTTTGGCTCTTCTAAGATCTCTTTCTATTCTGCACAACTTTTATTTAGTGTATTTTCAAGCAAAATTAATTAAAATATAAAACCATGATCATTTGTTCAACAGTGACTAAGGTTTTATTGCATTTGATAGAATTCTCTGTTGATCTGTGGTTTGTTTAAGATCTGTTCATTTCATACTCATTTTCTGAGAGGAAGGGCAATCTTCTCCATGACTATGATAATACTGTTACCATTGAAAATTAAGTGTCAATTCTGCTTGGCAACCAGTGTCCAGTCTGCAGCCAGCACTACCCAGTTGTCCATGGCTATGGTTCTTTGAGATGGCAATCAATCAAAGCACATACTACGTTGCCCTGGGTGTTCCTTTGACTTAGCTCAATTATCTCCCTTATGTCCTAGAGTACAAACTACTTTTCTTGTGGAATGTTCTACTTCCTGAATTTGTCTTGAAAAACCCATTGTCCTGAGTTTACTATATAGTCCTTGATCACTGCCTGTCTTAGGGGTTTACTGCTGTGAACAGACACCATGGCCAAGGCAACTCTTACAAGGACAGCATATATTTGGGGTTGGCTTACAGGTTCAGAGGTTCAGTACATTATCATTGAGGCAGGAACATGGCAGCATCCAGGCAGGCATGGTGCAGGAGGAGATGAGAGTTCTGTCTTTATCTGAAGGCTGCTAGCAGAATACTGACTTCCAGGAAGCTAGGATGGGGGTCTTAAAGTCCACACCCACAGTGACACACCTACTCCAACAAGGCTACACCTCCAAATACTGCCACTTCCTGAGTCAAGCATATTCAAACAATGATATTCCATTCCCTGAACCCCATAGGCTTGTTCAAACACATGAGTTTATGGGGACCATACTTAAGCATACCATAATGCAAAATACATTTAATCCAACTTCCAAAGTCCCCATAGTCTATACCAGAGTCAACAATGTTAAAAGTCCAATGTTCAAGGTCTCTTCTGAAATTCATCCAATCCCTCACTGTAATTCCCAAAGCAAGACAGGAAACCAGCTGGGAAAACTCCAGACTCTGCATCTCCATGTCTGAAGTCAAAGTGGTCTTTGTTGACTGCAACAAACTGCTTTCTCCTGGTCTGGTTTCACTCCCTGTTAGCAGCTTTCCTCAGCAGATAGCCCATGGCTCTGGTATCTCAAACATCTTGGGGTCGCCAAGTCAACTTCAATGTTACAGCCTCTTATTTCAATGTCTGGGACCCACACATGATCTTTGGTGCTCCTCCAAAGGGCTGGTGTCACTTCTCTAGCTCTGCTCTCTTTAGTTATCTAAGCTCAGGTTGATCCACTCCACTGCTGCTGCTATTCTTGGTGATCAACCCATGGTACTGGCATCGCCATTATACTGGATCTTCTGCTTGCAACTAGGCTTCACCAATAGCCTCTCATAGCCTCTCTTTGTGGTACTAAACCTCAAATCCTTTGCATGACTCCTTCAATCCTGGGCTTTCAACTACAACTGAGGCTGCACCTTTACCAGTGGCCTTCCATGGCCTCTTGCAGTACCAAGCCTCAGCTGTCTCTGGAACACAGCTTCTTTGTGCTCTCAGAAATCACTTCCCAGAAGATTTCACCTCAGTGATGCTGGTCTCTTCTTAATCACTGCTAATTTCTTGGCTTCAGCTAACCAGTATCAATTGTCCCAGAAGTCCCTTTTATTTTTCACTCTAAATCCAGAACCACATGGCCAAAGCTGTCATGTTCTGCTGCTTGATGGGGCTGGAACATCCCCCCTCCCCTTATTCTATTACTGTTTTCTATTACAGCTTTCTGTTTTCTAACTTCTCTCTGCCTAAGCTTAGTTTTCCTGGAACTTTCTCTGTAGATTGACCTTGAACTCAGAGATCTGCATGACTGTGTCTCCTGTAATGCTGGGATTAAAGGCATGTATCACCATGCCTGAATTTAAAACTTTCTTCACCTAGAACCTGCTTTGTCCCAGGCTGGCCTTGAACTCAGAGATCTATTTGGCTTTGTCTCCTGGGATTAAAGGTGTATACTGCCATGCCTGGGTCTAAATTTAGCTGGGTAGAATCTTGCCCCCAAATCCCTTAATCTGTTATCTCCTAGAACACAGGGTTCAGCTCCATTTCACTTCCTGGTGCCCCTTTAATACTCAGACCATATATTTTATATTTTTCCTTTCTCAGCTTGCTATGCTTGTTTAAAATGCTCTTCATGAGACTTAACCAGAGAACAAAGTCTAGGATGGGCATTTCTGAGACTTCCTTTGTCAATGTAATTAATCTGAGTCTCTTCACCTTAGCCTCAGGCAGACTCTTCAGACAAGGGCAAAAAGCTACATTCTTCACCACAATACCAGAAAAACAGTCTCTAGGTCACATATTGAAATTCTCAACTGAAACCTCTTAGGCCAGGTCCGCACTGTTCAAACCACTCTCAGTATCATAGTCTTCTACATTCCTACCAGGATGGCCCATTAAGCCCCATTTAAAGCATCCCACAGCTTTCCAAATCCAAAGCCCCAAAATCTACATTCTTCAAAACAAAAGCATGGTCAGGCCTATCACAACAATACCCAAGTCATCGGTACCAACTTCTGTCTTAGTTAGGGTTTTACTGCTGTGAACAGACACCACCACTAAGGCAACTTTTATAAGGACAACATTTAATTGGGGCTAGCCTACAGGTTCAGAGGTTCAATCCATTATCATCAAGGCAGGAACATGGCGCTTCCAGGCAGGCATGGTGCAGGAGGAGCTGAGAGTTGTACATCTTCATCTGAAGGCTGCTAGCAGAATATTGACTTCCAGGAAGCTAGGATGAGGTTCTTAAAGCCCATGCCCACAGTGACTCACCTACTTCAACAAGGCCACACCTCCAAATAGTGCCACTTCCTGGGTCAAGCATATTCAAACCATGACACTGCCCAAGATTGGTTTTCAAAATGGTCACCTTATAAGCGCCTCAGAAGCTGACATCTGGAATCCCTTTATCCTGGTGGGAAGACATGCATTGCTCTTTAATATTTTTATAAATATTTTTATTTTACTAATAAAATAAATAGTTTTATTTTACTAATTATCTTGAAAGAGATAATGCCCAGAAAATAAAGCCCAGCATTTTTAGGGATGCTGGCACAACTCTTTCCTACCAGTTCCTTCCAGAAGCCTGAATTGAAGAGAACCCTCTTTCTGTGAACAGAAAATGTCACCCTGGGAGAGAAGAATGTCAAAGTGACCTCCTGAGGATGCTGGTGAGTTCGAGCCTGTTGAGCAATGGCTGAAAGTCTCCACACTACTCACCTACAGGACAAAGTCCTTGCTGCATTTCAACCAAACATGCTAAGTTTATTCAAATTAAGCGGATCTAGGATACCAGGCATTCTAACTGAATTCTTGGTGGACTTTTAATAGTTTTCAGATCACATAAAAATCAAGATCATATCCAGGCATGGTGGTGCCAACCTGTAATACTAATGCTCAGGAAGCTGAGGCAGGGAAATACAGAGCTAGATATTCCAGTGAAATCCTATCTCAGAAAATTAAAACCCAACAGCTGGCTGGAAAAATCCATATCTTTTGGGTCTCTTTCCTATAGACTGACAGTTGCTAAGAGAACTCCTAACAGAGGTGTATACCCTCCATTTGGTGACTCTAGCCCACAGGCACCAGCTACTTGAGGCTGGTGAGCATTCAAAATGGTGAGCCTGAGGAACTGATCTAGATATGTCATTTGATTTCAGTTAATTTGATTGATTTCAGTTAATTTGAATTTAAATCCATACATCTGGGTGTGCCTGACATATGGAATAGCTCTGCTGTAGGCAGTTGCTTCCTGAACCTAATTTCCAAACTTGCAGTCAGGGCTTGCCTTTTAGAATTCTATTCTCTTCCTCCCATGACCCTTTGTGGTGCCATGGAGCGTCATGAGTTTATTTTCTACTCATATGACTCTTCCTATTTTTCCCTTCTTAACACAACTGCAGCCTGTCTAGAAGCCAGCTGCAGGTTAGCCAGCTGCAGGTGAGCCATGCTGCATGTGAGCATGCAAGTAAGCCAGCTGCAGGTGAACCATACTGTAGGTGAACCATGCTGCTGGTGAGCCATGCTGCAGGTAAGCCATGCTGCATGTGAGCATGCAGGTAAGCCAGCTGCAGGTGAGCCATGCTATAGGTAAGCCAGCTACAGCTGACCCATGCTGTAGGTGAGCCAGCTGCAGGTGAGCCATGCTGTAGGTGAGCCAGCTACAGATGAGCCATGCTGTAGGTAAGCCATGCTGCATGTGAGCGTGCAGGTAAGCCAGCTGCAGGTGAGCCATGCTGCTGGTGAGCCATGCTGCATGTGAGCATGCAGGTAAGCCAGCAGTAGGTGAGTCATGCTGCAGGTGAGCCATGCTGTAGGTGACCCATGCTGCAGGTGAGCCATGCTGAATGTGAGTGTGTAGGTGAGCCATGGTACAGGTAAGCCACCTGCAGGTGAGCTATGCTTTAGGTGAGCCAGCTGTAGGTGAGCCATGAGGGACAGCTCAAACCACTATGAGCAGTGCCAGCTGGAGCTTCAGCCATGCTGAGCCTTCCTCCTTCCAGTTAATGACTTCCCTTCACAGGGGAAGCTGATGACTTCCCTTCACAGGGGAACTGGGCCCAATGAAGCTCAGCTTGCAGGGAATTCTGCTTTAAAAATGGTGGGAGCTTTGATATTTTGGGGGGGGGGGGGGGGCAAATTTCTCAGAGAGGAGTTTGCAGAATCTCTTGACCTCTCAAACTAGCCGTATTTTGTGACATTTTCTGAGCAGGACAGGGGATTCTTTTGGATGACAGTAGCGATAAAATGACCATAAACTGTTAAGAGCACTCACTGAAGTTGTATTTTACTGTGTGAAGTCCTTGCCCCTGTATGAAGGATTTTACATATACTTCCTCTTCCTAGTAATGGAGTGATATGTATTAGGAGTTTTACAAGATAGACAAGACAAGGATCCTCAGTGTTCAGGAAGCTGTGTGACTTGCCCAACAGCAAGCTACCATGTCTCAGAGCACACTCTACATGGTTCCTGATTCCACTGAGGCATCTGAATTTATCATAGCCACCCTATGAGCCAACCTCTGTTTCCATCCAGCTATGATTCCTTAATTTACAACAGTCTTCCTCTTTTTCAAATGTGTGTGTGCGTGTGCGCACTTTGTGCGCACGTACGAGAGAGAAAGAGAGAGAGAGAAAGAGAGAGAGAAGGGAAGGGAAGAATGAAATAGAAGCTGCCCTAGTTTGATTCTCTGCTGCTGTATTAGAACACTGATCCAAACCAACTTGGGGAAGAAGTTTATTTGGCGTATAGGTTGGAGTCCATTACTGAAGGAAGCTAGGGCAGGAACTTAGGACCAAACCCCAGAGGCAATAACTGAGGCAGAGACCATAGAGGAATGCTGCTTACTGGCTTGCTCCCTATGGCTTGCTTAGTCTGCTTTCTTATACAGGTCATATAGGCTAGGATTACCTTGCTCAGACTTGGCATTACCCACAGTGATCTGGGCTCTCTCCTATCAATCATTCACCAAGAAAATGTGCAGAAAGACATGCCCACAGGACAGTCTGATGGAGGTAGCTCCTCAACTGAGGTTTCTTTACAAATTACTTTAGTGTGTGTATGTGTGTGCGTCTGCATTTGTGTGTGTGGTGTATGTGTGTATGTATGTGTGTGCATGTGTGTGTGTGCATATGCACATTTGTATATTTAATCAAAGGCTAGTAGAATTTATGAAGAACAATGTGGGAAAATTTAATTAGGGTCCAGCCACAAGATCGGATTACCTAGTGAGTTTCATATTTCCCAAGTGTACAAATTGCATTAAAGCCACATAGGGGAATTGTCTGGTTCTTATGAGCTACATAATGGAGTCTCTGGGGATAAACTGCCAGGAAGCATTCAATTTACATTCAAATATGATTCTGAAATATGCACAAGTATCAGTGCAATTGCAGAAAGTTAGGTACAGTGACCTTGCTGGAGTCCTAAGATCATCACTAGTGACTCTGGATAAAGGAAACCTGGGGACTGTTTGTGCATGTGCAGGTTTTTATTACCATTTTACTATATGTTAGAAATTTTTTAAAATAAGTATGAATCTTATCCATCTTGTGGGAAAATACGAATTTTATGTTCAAAGGTATTTACAATATGGCTTTTACTAACAAACGAAAAGAACCCTTTGAAAAGTGATTAAAACAGCTGTCATTCCCATATGATGAGATGCATACCATGATACTTGATGTGTCTCTATGTAAAGATAAAAGAGTATCTTGTGCTTGACATATATGCGAAATGGAGGAAAGAAAGGAGCGGGGGAGACAGAAGGAATAAAGGAAGGGGAAGAGGTGGATAGAAAAACGGACGATGGAAGAAGAGAAGGAGGAGGAAGGAAGAAGAGGAGGAAAGAGAGAGTGAAGGAAGGAGGGAAGAGGAAGGGGAGAGGCAGAGTGAGCTAGAAGAGAGGGGGAGGAAGGGATGGAGGTGAGAGAGTGCCAGAACCTATGGTGGTGGGTGGAAGGAAAGGAGAGTGTAAGTGGAGAGCCATTTTGTTCAAGTATTCAATCAGTTTCTGACATGAAGTATAAGAAACTGTTAACAGTGGTTTCCCCTGGAGAATTAGACAGAGATCAAGAAAAAAATAATTCTCACATTTCATTAGTTTTATAATTTGTTTACCCTGAGCATATTATCATTAGATAATAAATGTCTCTACCCCCAACCTAAAAAGTAGATGATCTAGTTCATCTGTATATAAAATTCTTAGAGTAGTAAGCTAAAATTATGTGTGCATGCGCGCACGCACATTGGGATATATAATCAAATGCTAGTGGTCTTGCTTGGTGCTTGGTCAGGTTCTGCTGGGCCAAGGACATAGGTTCATTTGAAGTGAGTATGTGCTAATGAGCATACTCAAAGAAGAATGTGTCACGATGTTGCTCCAGACACTTTGTCTCCCTAGGTCATAAACATCTTCCTGTTCTAGGTCCCTAAAGGCCCTACAGAAACAGAAGGAACTCAGTGATTTCAGCTTTAGTAATATTGGAAAGCCTCTGTAAATGGTGACTCCCACTAACATGTTTGTTGTCATCATTTCTTTATAGAGTAAGCTTCACCTTGCAGGCAGAGAGGTTGTAATGGTCTTTGTTATTAATAAATGAGGGCTTGTCTGAGACTTGACCATCATGAGGGTATGAATCTTTTCCTACTCATTATGGCTCTCATTAATAGACCAGCAACCGAGAGTATCTGATACTTTCATCATGGAGACTGGAGCTCAGGATATGGGGAAAGGCTATACGCTTTATTTGGATTTAGAAGGCTCTTACAACTTGGCCTTTTCCTTTACTTAAAAATTCAGAATCAGGAGGCTGGGCAGATGGGCCCATTAGTAAAGTGTTTGGTTTATAAGTGTAATGTATGTACACCTTGCTCCCCAAGTTAATTGGTCAGTAAAAGGCTAAAGCCTGTGATTGGGCAGTAGAGAGAGAAAGGCGGGACTTGAGGATCAAGGGAGAGGTCTCAAGAAAGAACAGAAAAGGAAAAGAAGGAAGACCAAGAGAAGAGAAGGTGGTCCACAGGAAACACTTGGTCAGGAGAAACAGTAAGTAACAAGAGAGACATGGCTAGGATGTAAGGTAGACTAGCTCACAACCTGCCCAACCTAGGCCTACAGCTTGAAAATAAAATACCAGGATTGTGTATCTGTTATATGGGCTAGCAAGAATAGATGATTCCACTGATGGTGTCCAGTCCCCAGAACTCACATAAGGAAACTGGGCATAGTGGTATGTATTTACAATCTCCTAGCTGGGAAGGCAGAGCCAGCTGGCTCTCAGGTTCACCAGCCAGTCAACTTAGCTGAATTAACGATGTGTGTGTTAGTAAGGGGTCCTGCACCAGAAAAACCAAGGTGGATAGTGACTGAAGAAGACTCCAAGGTTGACATCTGGTCCATGCATGCTTTGTCTCTGTCTCTGTCTCTGTCTCTCTCTCTCTCTCACACACACACACACACACACACACACACACACACAATTTATAATTCTATCCTTAGATGAAGCAAACCAATGCTTAGATGAGGCAACACCATGTGGTAAGGGCTTGTTGGACATCACAAGAACCTATATGCCAAGTCCTGTAACCATTTCTAGAACTTCATATCATTTATATGAGAAGTTAAGTAGCACAAAACCTAAGAAGATCACAGATTCCATTGCATCTTTTATCCGCAGGTGGATACGTCTACTGGATCAGGAAGGTTTAAGCAAAATAAGAGAGCTGAAGTAGATACCTCTTGCTGCAAGCATGAGTCAACAGTGCTAGTTAAGCCCAAGAAGCTAAGACGTCATGGGTACAAACTGCTAGGACTGTGATCAATACGTTACTTTGACATTTGCAAACACCCTCTAGAATCCAAACGCTATTTCAAACCTTTTAATGTCACTTTATGAAGTTGGCTTGCCCTTTAAATGTCTTTTATCCCTCGGAGAATTAAATCAGTTTGGGGAAGACCCTATTTTGATGATCTGAACAGCAGTTTAGGGAGGAAACAACATAGGCTCTTAACTTGGCTGTCATAGGCTGTTGTTATTGTCATAACCAGGCACTCAGTACTCCTCTGTCCTCTTAAAGGTACTGGCAGCTTCCTCCCCTAGATGAAGTCCCTGCCCGAGAGGCAGAAGGAGTTGAGAGTCACGTCACTGAGGAGTTTGTGAGTGTGGCTTAGAGTGACCTATGGCCCTGTCCTTTCCTGGTACACAGCAATGCGAGCCAATTACTCACCGGGGAATATTCTTCTTCTTGGGATCTCTCTGGTGAACACAGGAAAGAAGATTCTCCATGAATGGATGTCAAAAGCTAAAAATAAGTGGAGCAGAGGTTGGAGATGCCAGCCTACCATAGCTCCTGTTTGAGGCAAACACAGGACCAAAGCAGTGGGAGGTACCTGGAATAGGCTTGTCAGGCACGGTGTTAATGCACACTGAATGGTGTCCTATGATGGTTCAGAAACATCCGTGTTCCTAACAGAATTCTAAATAGCCAAACTGTGTGTGTGTGTGTGTGTCCCCAGAGGACAGCTGCAAGTATTCCTTTATTGAGACAGGGTCTCTGATTGGTCTGGAACTCTCCAAGTAGACCAAGCTGGACACCTAGTGAGCCCTAGTGATCCACCTGATTATATGTCCTCAGCTCTAGGATTACAAGGGTACAATTTACCCTGTCTAACAGTAGTGATTGCAGTGCTTACAATCAAATAAGATTGACTGTATCTGGTGCCCCTCCTTAAAAAGTTTTATTTAAAGTAAAAGACAAGGCCAGCAGCATGGGTGAGCAGATTAAGGCATTTATTGTACAAGCCGATGACTTAAGTTTGATACCCATAACCTGTGGTGAAGAGAGAGAGCCAATTCCCCAAAGTTGTCCTCTGACCTCAAGATACATGTCATGGTGTTTGTGCACCTGAGAAGCATGAACATGCAACACACACACACACACACACACACACACACACACACTAAAATAAATGAAATTTAAAATTGTGAATGAGAAGGGGAAAGGAGCAGTGTAGTCAACAGTCACAGACCACTAGAATCTGTGTTACTCTGCTCATCTTAGAAGCTGTTAAGGCTGATGCATCCACGTTTGCATGCTCACCTGTTACGTGATCTAAGAGGAAATGTGTATGCACTACAACTGTAAAAAATAAGAGTGATGCCTTCCCACAATGCTTCTTAACCTATGGGTTGCTACCCCTTTGGGGGTCAAATGGCTCTTTCACAGAGTTGCCTAAGGCCATTGGGAAACACAGACATTTACACTATTATTCATAACAGTAGCAACATTATAGTTATGAAGTAGCCACAATGATTTTATGGTTGGGGTCACCACAGAATGAGGGACGGTGTTAAAGGGTCACAGCGTGAGGAAGGTTGAGAGCCACTGCCATAAAAGCATAGCAGCAGTCAACCTACGACAAAGTGGAAATATACAAGACAGCCATGGTTACAATGAGTGATCTTCTCAGATATAGGAGCAAAGATCTCACAACTTTTCTTCATGATGAGTAAGCATGCCTATGGGGTAGAAGCTAAACAGCAGGGAGAATGTTTGATACAAAAACTAAAGATGCTCGCTGAGCCTCATGGTGATCTGTGATCCCAGCTACCTAGGAGGCTGAACTGGGAAATAACTAGTTCAAGGATTGGAGTGTGAGTCTAAGACTAGTCTGTGCCACTTGGTGAGACCCTGTCTCAAAATAAAGGGAAGACTGTGGACATAGCCCTGTAGTATCATATCTTCCCAGCACTACAATGCTTTGGGTTCTATCCCCAGGAAGAGAGTGGACAGACAATCCATGGCTCTTAGAGCCTGTGGGTGAAACACGGGCCTGTGAAAAAAGGCTTGAAGCCCATTGGAGAAGCCTTGGAACCTGTGGCAGAAGCCTTGTGTCCTCTGGGAAAGCTTTGGAATTGTACAACAACAACAACAACAACAACAACAAACAGCAACAACAGGCTTGCAGGCAGTGGGAAAAGCCTGGGAACCTGTGGGAGAAGGCTTGGAGCCTGTGAGCAATGTTGTGGAGCCTGTGTGGAAAGCTGTGGAGCTTCGGCAGAAACCTTGTCAAATGTGGATAAAGCCTCGCAAACTATGGGAGATGTCCCATTAAGAAAATGTCTTCCTGACTGCGTGAGAAGCCTTGCATGGTGTAGGAAATTCCCTTGTACAGCAAAGGAAGTGCCTTGGAGATGATGGGAGAAAGACGGTCTTGGAAATGGGAAGAGGGTAAAGACAGAGAGACTTGTGAGGGCAAATATACCACATGAATGAGAAAGTATAACAGTCCTCTAAAGTACCACCTCCAGAGTAAACCGATGGTCTCTTCCATATTCTCCGTCTATGTCCTCTTAGGACATAGTTCCCACAACATCTAGGAGCTCAACTCAGTTCTCTACACAAGGGAATGGGCTGTGGGAGGAGATGATTAATGAAGTTCCAGAGATAGCCCAGGTCTCTAGGAATGCTAGTGACCCTGTCCTTGTGATTAGCAGAGCCAAACTTAGGGAGACCATGTGGAGGCCACATTGTTCATAGGGAGCAGGCTGGAAGAACAGGCAGAGCTGGGCAACGCCGACAACCAACGCAGTGCACAGTATTTGAAGGTTACCATTTTCAGTGACTGTGACTCTGTCCTGCTGTGAACCTCCCAGGAACCACAGTGCATTATGCTAAATTATTCCTCTGAAGGACAGGAGGCTGAGGCATTTATCTACGGATATACATCATTTCCACTGTGGCTTGGGGTTAGCCCTGCAGCAATTTCCATTTATTTTTTATTTTTGAACTTGGAGACAAATACCCAGCCAAACCTCTAAACAAATATTATATAAAACACTTATAATCCCTGCACGGTCCTGTGAAACACCACAGCAGGATAAATCCGCACTTGGGGATCCAGCTTGACCTGAGAGCAACTATCTTGGGCCTTCACTGACAGTATGCCTCACAACCCTGATACCACTCAGGCTTGGATGGAGACACTTTGTCCTTAGCCATTATCAAAAGTCCCCCCTCTGACCCCCCAAAATGGAGATCAGCTGCCTCACAGGCAGAAGACAACCATCCCCATTATGGCCCCATTAAACCTCATTCCATGCAGTTTTGAGTTTGTAAACGACTTGTTCTGGTCTATGTCATCTTGTGAATCATTCTCATATATTAAGACTGGGTTTCTTGGGGGTCATATTTTAAAGGAACTCCTTAAAAAGTATTCCAGGAAAAAATAATATCGAAGAAGATAAAACATGGTCCAAGAAGCAGCCACACTGCATAGTGCTTAGAAAGGTCAATGGGTTAAATAAAACCAGAACCAGGATTTTTGAATGTTGGTGAAATGAAGACAAAAGGATTTAGTGACATGCAATTAAAATCCTTCCCTAGTACTGCATATGATAGAATACTATACACTTCTAATCTTAGTACTGGGGAAGTAGAGACAGAAGGACTAGGAGTTCAAGGTCATTCTTGGCTACATAGTGAGTTTGAGCACAGGCTGAATTACCTGAGACCTCCTCTCAAAAAAGAAAAATAGCCAGGCAGTGGTGGCGCATGCCTTTAATTCCAGCACTTGGGAGACAGAGGCAGGTGGCTTTCCGAGTTCGAGGCCAGCCTGGTCTACAGAGTGAGTTCCAGGACAGCCAGGGCTACACAGAGAAACCCTGTCTCGAGAAAACAAAAAACAAAAAACAAAAACAAAAACAAACAAAACAAACAACAACAACAAAAAACAAAACAAAAAAAAGAAAGAAAGAAAAATAAGTGGGCCAGCAAACAAAAATTCTTCTTATAAGGTCAAGCACTTGACTCAACAAGAATCACAATCATGCGATCGAGCCCATGTAAGTACCATGTGAGGTAATATCAGTCTTGAAATTCAATCATATAAAATATCACAAACTTTATTATTGGGGTTTGGAGAATAATACAATGTTATAAGCCTTGACAAAATAAGAGCTAAATAAAACATCTGCACGTGTTACTGAGTAAAGGGCTGAAAGATTCAGAAGTAATCATGAAACTATTATCCATTCTTCCAAATTTTAAATTATTGCATTGTTTGGTGTGTGTCTGTGTTTCATCGGGTTTGTACTTGTTGGTGTAGGCGTGTGTGTCTGCGCATGTGAATATGCACATATATTCACGGGAAGGCCAGAGATAGCAAATGTTTTTCTTCTCTAACTGTCCACCTTTACTTCTGGAGATGAGGTGTCTCACTGAACGTGGAGCACCATGATTCATCTAGACTAATCAACTGCAGGGAGCCAGAGGCTCTGCACCTTACTGCTGGATTAACAGACCTCTGTGCCCAGGTCTTTTTAAAATGTGGTGATCTGAACTCAGGTCCCTCGGGCCCTCATGCTTGTTGAACAAAAGCTTTACCTACTGAGCTATGATTATAACCTGACTGTTTTAGTTTGAGCTGATTTATCACAATTGTCTGCAGTTAAAGGTGTTCTGACTTGAGCATATGATGCAGAATAACCCAATTAGACTATCTAGCACCTTGACCATCTATGATTTCCTTGTGGGGAGAACAGTCGGAATCACTTCTTGATGTATTCGTTAGAGCAGGAAAACCTCACACACACCCTGATGGATGTCTTTTAGAGTTGACAAGCTAATGACCCAGAAGGAACTGAATTCTAGTATAACTGACAGGGCTGATACCAAGCAGCAGTAGAGGATGCTCAAGAGGGTAGCCATTTCTTCATCTTTTTCTTTTATAGAGAGGATTTGTATTGTCTAAATGTGATAATTCAGGACTAGAGAGATGGTTTGGTGGTTGAGAACACTGGTTACTCTTCCCCGGGACCCAGGTCTGGTTCCCAGCACCCCTACAGCAGCCACTCTAGTTTCAGAGGACCCAGCACACCTTCTTCTTCTGGCTTTGCCGATCCCAGGCATAGATGTGGTGCATAGACATACATGCAGCTGAAACAGCCACATAAAATGGGAATACATCTTTAAAATTTGATAACTTGAGAAAGAAAATTATTAAAAACCTAGTGAGAACACCCAAACAAAGGAACAAGAGAATTGTTAAAAGGTACTTACTTCCAGATATGGTGACAGAGGTGAGCAAAACCATTGTTTTCACAATTTTAATTTATATATGCTTTAGAACCTATGTTTCATTCCCCCCCCCCCCCCCCCCATGTTGAGACACTGTTTAAAGAATGTTGCAAAAGAGACTCAAAACCTATTAGTTTGCTGGCTCTAAATGAAGTCCCTCGTCTCAGCTCTGAATTCCCAGTGATTAATAACAACTTAGCAATGCCCAGGATTTGGAAGAATAAATAACCCTGTCATTTTCTACCCCCAAGCTGTGGCTTCCTATTAGACAGCCATGCTAATTCTGCTTGTAATCCCCAGGAAGTGTGGGGACATGTGTAATCCTTCATTGCTAAGCCTGTTTCATCTCTGTTGATCGCAGAAGGATCAAGTTTTAAAAACTGCCAGTGGGGGTAAGGAGAGAAAAGAACGAGAAGAAATGACAGTGTTGGGGGGATGAGAAGGGATGCAGCGCTTAGGTTAAAATAATTAGATAGTTATTCTACTCACTTATCTCACAGGGATCAACGTTTCCCCTGAGATAATTGGAATTTCATATAGCTCTAAATTACTTTACGAGAGCCTCACCGGAACCTAAAGTACATCAGATCCTAAAATATTCAGTGATGTTTCAAATCAAGAATTTATGAATTCAGCATCTTACCGCAGGGGCATGACTCTGTTTCCAGCTTTCTTTGCTCCTTGAGAGAGGGGCAGAACTCAGAATTCAGGGAACACTAAAGTGGGTAAGTGGGTCGGTGAGTTGAAATAGAAGCTAGCTGGTTCTATAGGCTGGTCCTTGAGCGTGTGTGTATGTCTCCAAAGTCCTCATCACTAGGAGTGGGGAAGGAGCTGGGGGGGCTGGTGGGCAAGAAGGGCCAACCTCAGCCCCCTCTGTTTCTATGCATTATTTGACTTCTGCATCCACAGTATGCTCCCTTTTCTTCTTGTCAGGGTGGGAGCCAGGTGGGAAGAAGGGACAGGAAGAAAAAGGGATGAAGTGAATCAAAGGCTTTATATTGAATACATATAGCCTGCAGCCATGTTTATTACTTGGAATTGAAAATTTGTTCTTTGAAATACCAAAGTTAAATCTTTTCTTCTTTTATTGTGTTTTATGGAAAACATTCATATGAGTGTTCCATTCATTCTGGTGTTCCTCACGTGTGCTTTGCACCTGAGTGCACGTGTGTGTGGAGGAGAGAGGTCAGGTGTGGAGAGTCTTCCTCAATTACTTCCTCCCTTACTTTTTGCATCAGAGAGTCTCACTAAACTTAGGATACGGTAATTCAGCTCTGGTCAGAAATTCCAAAGCATCCTTCTGTTCCTATTCTCCAGAGATGGGATGGGATGACAGGTAATTACCACTATTCCTGGCTTTTATGTAGGTGCTGGGGATTGAACTCAGGAGTTCATGTTAGCATAGCAAGAGCTCTCTCTCTCTCTCTCTCTCTTTCTCTTTCTCTCTCTCTCTCTCTATATATATATATATTGTATTTTTGATCAATTTAAGGTAATAAATAAATAATGCATATAATACCCAAATAAACATATAATTAGTAATACATTTCTGAATAGCTGTATTTTTTTCTCAATTGTCATCTATTTCTCATACAATATGCAGGTCATATGTACTCTTTCACACTTTACTCTTGACCTAAAAATATACAACTGACTGGGCTGGAGAGATGGCTCGGTGATTAAGAGAACTTGGTGCTTTTGTGGAGGATCCAGGTTCAATTCCCAGCACCCACACAAAAGCTCATAGCAGTTCCAGGAAAATCTACCATCCTCTTCTGGCCTCCTGGGGCACCAGGCTTATACACGGGATACTTACATACACGCAAGCAAAAATTCTCATAGACATAAAAATAAATAAATCTTTAAGATACCCCCACCCCCAAAATACCACGGATACAAATCTGTTTACGTTTATAAAAGTTCTTTTTAGTTTGGGTTTTTGTGTTTTGGTTTTTGTTTTGTCTGTTTGTTGTTTTTCTTTTCAACATTTCTTTTGCTCAGGCTGGCCTCAAATGTACAATCCTCTTCCTTTTGCCTCCCAAGTGCCTGAATTTCAGGAATATGTCACCATACTCAATC
Source organism: Rhynchomys soricoides (assembly GCA_019843965.1). Taxonomy (NCBI): domain Eukaryota; kingdom Metazoa; phylum Chordata; class Mammalia; order Rodentia; family Muridae; genus Rhynchomys; species Rhynchomys soricoides. The sequence continues at coordinate 6,367,901 of JADRCH010000034.1, forward strand.
TATTTACTCTTCTTTATGACTGCCTAGTACTCCACTACAGCATGATCCCCCCCCCAAGCCATTATACTAACAACATAGTTTGTTTCCAGTATTTCGAAATTGCTGTGGATAATCTTACGTGTGGCATTTTTTTGTTGTTGTTGTAGAGATATAATTTCAAGGTAAAATTTTTGCAAGTGCACACACACACACACACACACAAGCATGCACGCGCATGCACGCACACACACTCACACACGAGTGCATGCAAGCACACACACACACACACACACACACACACACACACCACACACTGCAACACACACACTCCAAGACCACAGCAAATTTCCCTTCCACTGTAATTACCCCAGTTCTTGACTACTACCCTAAACGTTCAAATATGCCTGTTTCTCCATCTTCCCACCAACACAGCCAGTATGATTTACTAATAATTTGAATCTTTGCCAGTTTTATAATTCGATGATATTTTGGTTTAGTTTTGATTTATATTCCTTCTGATAATTAATTTGTATTTGTTAAAGAGAAAGTAGTATTTCTTTTTTTCTTTTTAATATAATGATTGTTTCTGTTGTTGTTGCTGTTGTTTTTTTTTTCCTACTGGATTTTTGGTAAACAACTCTACTTCTTAATTGATGGCATTTATATGAGGATTCTTAATTGAATATGGCCCTGTTCTCTAAAATAAATAAATGCATGTTTTAATGATCCTTGGGCACCATGTCTCAGATGAAAAACAGTTTTTCTACAACAAACAAACATTCGCTGCAGCAAATAGCACTTTGGCTCCAAGCCATCCAGGACCCAGAGACATATACATCAAATACAGTTCAGGTGACCGTGAGTGTGGCTGGGCACATGGTGACCAAACTCAGACCTTGGGAGCATCTAGATGAGGTGAATGATCTCAAGGTACAAGAAAAGCATAAAGTAGAAATTAGCCTTGGGGAGCCTGGGAGCTTGGTCCCAGGCTGCCAATAGGGGCGAAGCCAGCACAAGGCTGCCAATAGGGGTGGAACCAGCACACAGAAGTCCCTTGGGGATCCTTTACAGCTCCTTTACAAATCAAAGGCAAATAACCATCCCTGAGTCAAGAAAGGTCTTCATATTGGAGATAAAGTTCTCAAAGAGGTACACATACAAGTCAGAACATAAGAGACTGAAATATTGAGGTGGGAAAAACTCTTTGCAGAGAAAATTATATCTTCGTGTTTTGTCAAAACACGTAAAAGGGTTCTGTGTGCTTAGTCCTGTCAAAAGAAACCTGCACCCAAACGGAGTCAAACAGGCAAGGAAATATAGTTAAGACAACTTCATTAGGGAAGAGAGGCTACTCTAACCTCTACAAAAACAGAAGGCAGGGAACCTAACGCCCTGGATGAGCCCCTGGGGAAGAGTCAGGAGACAGGAAGGGGAGGAGATGAGGTGGTGGACCTGCTGTGACTGTTACTACTCAGGGGGAGGAGGTTGGGTCTCTTCTTTCCCACAGATGGGAATTCAATCTTCCCTAATAATTCTATTTCAAGGGAATGAACACCAGGCCATTGAGGAAGGCACTTCCATGTTGGCCAGCTGGCTACAGACTGAAAGAAGGTATATGCCCTGAATTAAAAGAAGGGATCTTAGCAAGGGGTGCTCTCAGGCCAAGAGTCTAGAAGAAAGCATGTTGAGTCTGATGAGACAGATGAGGACATGTGGGTCATTCTGAAAGTTTCCACTATACTTTATAACAACGGATGAGGTGTGGATTTTGTTGTGGAAATCTAGGTTAGCTAAAGCATACCAAGGTGAGCAGTACCTTCTCTTAACAGTTGGGTTGCTGATGAATTAATATCGGATCTGGGTGTGGATGCTCCTGTCAGTCCGTTCTCTGAATTGTCACCCAAACATGACAAGACATCATCCAAGTGCAACCCTGAAGGAAGGTAATGTTTAGGTTGGAAATGCTAATTTGAGCTCTGAGAATCAGATTTGGTTTGATTGGATTGATCAAATAGTGTTTGATCAATACTAATTCGGAGTAGCAGAAAAATCACACATGCAAAAGGCATATCTCATGGCTTACATCTTTCCTATTAGAGGTAAAAATTGCTAAAGAGCTCATACTAAACGTTAAAGATAGGTGTTTGACCCTTGACCCTCTGACTGAGCCAGTGCTGGCTCTTCACAGATAGTAGAGAAGTCCCTAGGGCCTTTTGGCTGGAGGCATTTGCAAGGAAAATTACAGAGCACTCAATACCCCTGTAATGCAATAGTTTAAAATAAAGTGGGGGAAATTCAATAAACACCAACTTCAGTGCATTTTTCGCCTCTAATTTTAGAATGCTGACCATGAACCAACCACAGTAATGAGAGTGACGGCTGTTGTCACCCTGGGTGTCGGAACGCAGGCGCCGCATTTGTACAAGGAAATGTGAGGTTTATTTAAGCTCTCCGTCTTCCTATGCACAAATCGCCTGCCTGCGTATGATAAAAATGAGCTGACAGCCTTTGGCTGTTTTTACATCAAACTTAGTACCAAAATGTCCCTAGTGAACAGACCTCTCTACTTACAGCCCGCGTGCATTTTTTTTTCCCTCTTTCTTCAGAAAAAGGAATTCTTCGGGACTCGGCAGTTTCCTTCCCTCTTTAGCTCTCTATTTTTCCAGCCTCACTTTTTTATAGTATCACCGACTTACAGAAAATTCCACAAATTATAAGGATAAACTTTCTAAACAGTAGCAGGATGAGGACCATCCCATCAGTCTGTTTTTGCCAGGACGCCTCGTTTTCACATCTAACTGAAAGTAGCATTAAAGACTTTATAAAACCAATGAAAAATTTAAGTTATGCATATTTAGTTTGGGTATGTGGCAGGGGGAAGGTGGATGGGTGGGCGGGCATACATCAGGCCAGGTGTGGAGGTCAGAAGGAAACTTTCTGGAGTCTTTTCTCTTTTCCCACCATATGGGTTCTGGGGGATTGAACTCAGATTCTTAATCTTGGTGACAAATGATTTATAAGCTCAGCCATCTTATCTGCCCCAATGTTGTGACATTACGAAGCTAGAGGCTCACAACCACTTGGAACCCTGCAGTCTCCACAGGCACCAGCATCACCTGCATATACCCACATACAGATATAACATTTCAGAAATTAAAATAATAACAGTTGGGTGTGGTGGTGCACAATCTTTAATCCCAGAATTTGGGAAGCACTGGCAGATGGATCTCTGTGAGTGTGAGACCAGCCTGGTTTATGTATCTAGTTCCAGACCAGCAAGAGCTACATTCTGAGACCCCGTCTCAAAATAAAACCAAACCCCAAACCCAAAACTCATCTTTTAAAAATAATGTTTTTATTTTTTCTTTGAGAATTTCGTGCAATGCTTGTTAGCCCTATCCTGTCCCCTCCCTAAACTGTCCCCAGATCTTCCCTACTTCTCTATCCATTCAAATTCACATTCTTTCTTTCTATTAAAACAAAGCATGGGGTCTGTTGTAACTTCATAGACTACTGAGCTTGGGGCCTGCCCCGAGGCATCGGTGATATATACCCAGTGTCACTCCTTTGAAGAAAACAGAGATTTCTTTTCCCAGAAGGTATCAGTTGCAAATAACTCTTTGGCTAGGGATAGGATTTCATGCCCACATTCCTCCTCCAACCTGGGATTTTTTGTCTTGTGCAGGCCTTATGCACAATGACGCTCTGTCTCACTCTGCATTGTTAGAGTGTATAAACATATCTCTCATAGACTTTAATTAAAGTAAACCATTTCCCAAATTCTTTCACCATTTATTAATCTAAACTGTTTCTGAATCTCAAGTATGTGGGATAGTTTGTCTGTCTTGCTTTATTTCCTTCAGTAATGGTAGCAGGTAATACTACATTATCATGTCTTACAGGAATATGCCACATTTTATGAACTGTATCATTGGCTGTCTCAAGTGGTTAAATATAAACAGACCCATTATGGACACACATGCTTGCTCAGGGTGGATCTGGACCCAAGCTTCTTGTGTGTCAACTGAGGAGTATATTTGCTGGGTTGTAGCCCCTGGGAGGGTTTCATCTTTAGCAAACATCCCCTGTTCATCAATTTAGAGGTACTCTACTTGATTCACTGTCTCACTAACACTTGGTGTTTTCAGACCTTTGTCTGATAAAATAAATTGTAACTTCCCTAGTACCGTAGGAATGAACTATCACTGTACTTTTAATTTTTCATTCCAAGGTGAGTGAGCAAGATGGCTTGCCCTCCCCAACCTCCTGATTAAATTCTATGTAGATTTCTTCCTGCCTCTCACCCTCAGGGTTCATCTTGCTTGGAAACTTTCTTCCTCTTCCTCTTCTTCCTCTTCTTCCTCTTCTTCCTCTTCTTCCTCTTCTTCCTCTTCTTCCTCTTCTTCCTCTTCTTCCTCTTCTTCCTCTTCTTCTTCTTCATATTCTTCCAATGTCATTTCAGTTGTATAACATGGAAAGCATCCTCCTCCTCCTTCTCCTCCTCCTCCTCCTCCTCCTCCTCCTCCTCCTCCTCCTCCTCCTCCTCTTCCCCCTCCTCTTCTTCTTCTTCCTTCTCCTCCTGTGCCCCTTCTCCTACTTGGCACACATATTCTTCTAATGTCTATTCACCTGTTCGACATGGGAAGTGTCTTTCTTTCCATGGAGCTGGGAGCCATCTTCTTGAAATTCAATCATTAAGGAAGACGGTATTTGCTTGCAGGAGATCAGGAATCCAGCTTCCTTGTAGGTTCAACTGTCCAGTCCCTTGTCCATCCTCTTTCCGTATAGAGCTCTGGGCCTTGCCTACTGGCTTACTATAGCAGCAGAGATGGGAGTAACTTCTTTTACCTAGAGAAAGAGTCTTGAGTGAAATCTCCTTGCTTGTTTGCCTCCATCTGGTGCAGTTTTGTTTTTTGTTTTTTGTTTTTTTCGGTTTTTTTTTTGTTTTTGTTTTTGTTTTTTTTTTGGCTTTTTTTGTTTTGACAAGACTAAGGGGATGAAGTAGTATTACACGTGCATATGGAAGACTTGGTTACTCTTCCATTCTTAGTTCTCTTCTTCTGTAAAGAGAATTCCCTGCTCTCCTATTGCATTTCCACCTCTTCTTATGATCTGTAGTGTTCTTTTCATTATCTAGATTTGGATCCTTCTGTAGCGTCACTTTGCACATCAATCAAATGACCACATATGTATGTCTGGTTCTGCACTCTGTTCTGTTATTTCTAACTTGGGCAGCCATATGCCACAACTATAGTATTCTTAGTTATTCGAATCTTGTAGGATGCGGTGTATGTCACTGCCAGTGTGTTAAATTGCTCTTGTAGATTCCTTTCATTTTAATGTAAGTTTTAGAATTAGCATGCAAATTTATATGAAGATTCATTTGCTGACTTCTTAATAGGTTTGCCCTGATTGTATAGTCAATGTGGGGAGTTTTCACAGGCTTAAATACTACTTCCTAACTCATGTATGACAAAGCTTTTAATTACTTTCAAGGATTCCAATTTGTCAGTGAAGTGTTTTAATTTTTCTGTGTAGTTACACTAAAGGCATCTTTGTATGTTGCATCTTAGATGTTTGATGTTTTTATCTCAAACAACATTGAAACCTTTTTATGTTCTAATTTATCAATGGACTATATCGATAGATATCTTACATGGACCTTATAAACACTGACCTGCTGAAAGCCTTTATGTAATTCTAAATTTAGTCATACTTTGAATCTATTATGTATAAGACTGCATTATGTTGAAATAATAGTTTTGTTTCTCCTTTTCCAAACACACACACACACACACACACACACCCCTTTCATAGTAGTGACTGAGATCTCTATTGCAATAGAAAGTAGACATTGCTAGTAAAGTGACTGGAGGGGAGGCTCAGTGCTTATGAACATAGCTACTTCTTCAGAGGAGGCGGGCACAGCATCCACATGACAGCTTGGTCAAACACCCTCTTTTGACCTCTACAGGCTCTGCATGCATGTGATGCATGTGGTGTACACACACACACACACACACACACACACACACCTGCATCATGCTGAGGGACTTTCTCTCCCTACCTTCTTACCTTTTTATTTGCTAATAACAATTAATTGAAAGGTAGATCACTTTCTTGGTAAGAGCTTGTCTCTCTTCAGGTTTCTTTTGATTTTGCCTTATAAGTATATTAAAATTGTGACTAAAAGTCTGAAGTGTATAGAAAATCCATTCTTCCTGGCTGACCTTGAACACTGCATTAAAAAATACTTAATATTTTGAAACCACTGGAAGTTGTACCTTATATCTTAGCAATTTTGTTTCAACTCCCCTTTGGGTTTTTAAGGCCGTTGGCTTAACACCAAATTCAAATCCCTAGAGAGAAGTGTGCAGATAATCTTATACACAACAATGTAGTTTCTTCTTCTGATATCTCCCTCAAACCTTAGACATCCTGCTTACTCTCCAACATCTTGAGCAGAGTTTAAAATCAAGTGCAATTTCCTGGGGAGTTTAGGACTGGGAGCAAATTCTACCACCATATTTAATGGAGAATTATAAATGTGCCCAATCTCAGTGCCCCACAGAGTTCACACAGCGAATCCTCAGGGACTATGGCTTTCTCTTCTTCTCAAGAACATTGTAATCCATTATGAGCAGAGAAGCAATAAGAAAATGTATTATGTGCAAAACTGCATTGCAAGCACTCATGGGGGTATGGAGTCAACCTGCTGGGAATACCCGTTGGGATATGCAGTTGTAACAATTACATTTCCTTGTATGCTGGACAGTAATGGCTGCCTCGCTCAGTGGATGTCGTGAGTGTGCAACTAAACTCCCTGAGAGCTAATCCCAAATCTTACAAAAATACATTATGTGTTCATAAACAAATTGGCCAAGCAGAGCTGAATATTTTATGGATGGTAAGAAATCAATCAGACTGGTGATATGGCCCAGTTGGTAAATGGTTTTGCCACATAAGCCTGGCAGCCTGAATTGGATCCTGTAAATCAACATAAAGATGGAAGAAGAGAACGGAGTCTACACAATTGTCTTCCGCTCTGGCCTCCATGTGTGTGTTATGGTATGTGTGCCTCCTCTTCTACATCATAACATGATATACATATATGCACACATAAACACCATAGTGTCCTGACAATGATTGTATAAGCATCAAAAGTGAATAAGAATTTTTATATGTGGGTTGAAATTGCATGTCTTGGGGAATATTGATCAGTGCAAAATAGACTTGCAAATTCTAGCATTTAAAAGTTGGTGATGGACTGAAACACACACACACACACACACACACACACACACACACACACAAACCCCTCAAAATAAAATAGTTCCTTGAATTCAACTAGAAGAAAAACAAGAATAATATCAGCTTTCAGATTTTTGTATGGGAAATGCCTTACTAATAATGAACCATTAACACACACTCATACACACATACACACACATACACACACCCCACCACCACCACCAAACTTCTAAAAGTTTAAAAAAATAATAAACCCATGATATATGATTCTCTTTAATGTTGCCCATATTGTTACATCCCTTCAAATATTCTTAACTATACCCAGGAAGAAGACATAGAGGAGAAGACGGATGCACAGCAAAGAAGGGAGCCAGTGGGAGAAGGAGTGGGGAGGGAGAATGGGGGATGAAAGTGACTAAAATTCATTTTATAAAAATATAAAGCTGTCAAACAAAAAATAAAAATGACATACATTATTCTGAAAGTTAGTAGCTTGAGAAAATAGTATTGTAATCACTGTTGTCTCAGTCATTATGTATTTTATTACAAGTAATGTCTTCATTTTGAACTATTTCAATAAAGCACAAATAAAGAAAAATTTAAAACCAAGCAACCAACTATCACCACCACCACCACCACCACCACCACCACCACCATCAACAACAACAAAGCTACAGTCTCTGCTGGCGAGGACTGACCGGATTGACCAGTCAGATCCGTCAAATGGGAGACAAGCTCTGTCTGCTCTAGTCAGGAATCTTTCCCAGTTGTCCATCAGCTGGCTGCATCAGCCTTGTCTGGCCCTCCATGTCTCCTCTCACCCTTTCCCATCACTGCATGTCCTACAAAAATGAGTTTCCCAGTGTAGAGAAGCCTTCTGTGGTCAGGCTTCTCCCACTGCAGTTCTCAGCTGTGCTGTTTCTCCCAGCTCTCCTGCACCATTAGATAACATTTCCTGCAAAGCTCACCTCTCATTAACTTCAATATGCTGCCAAGGATCTGGGTTATGTGACTTTCTTTGGGACACCTCCTAAGCCACCTACTGTTATTGTCATCCCTTCTATGGTGAGCTGACTACAAAGCAGAGTAATGTTTATGATGACTATGAGCATATCAGGGGCTTGGGCATGGTTGAGCCCTTTGGCAGTGGTATTAATTTCTTCATTGGTGGTTTAATGAGGAAAACAGGATTTGGAAAGGAGTTGTGACTCACTCAAGCAGTGCTCTCATGAACTGCATGCTAATGGCTTCGGTGCGGACAGCTCAATTTCAGAGTGCCCAATTTTACTTACCTGGCAATTTGAGGAGACAGTAAAGTCAAACTGTGTTTGTCTCACCCAATAACCTCAATCTGAGACTACCATTTAAATTGATCATGATAGGTTCTATGTTAGGAAGTGTTCCTGCAGTTTTTCAGAGGATAATTTCCCCTCTACATTTCTCTATTATGTTTGCATATGTGTGGGACACTACATCGTCTGGGCTCCTCTCTGAGTCCTACAAGGAGGGGCCTGGTCTCAGATGCCCCTTGGATCAGAGAATGAGCTTCTACTAGGCCTTCCCTCCAGGTTTGCTTCAAGGGATGAGATAATGTTTGGTGGCCCTTTGCACCCTATAAGCAATTTTATGGAAGGTGTCCAACAAATGAATTAGAAAAAATAATTAGCAGAATTTCATTATGGGAATAATAAAATATAGTGTTCATGACCCTAATTAATTTAGCATCTCCATATCCAAATAGCACTAGATTATATCATAATGATGCTTTCTTGAGGTGTAAAGAAATAGGATACTATTTGTATTTAGTGAGCCAGAACTGGATGTAAAACATCATTTCTATTGGTCTCCTCTAGTTTGTATCGTTCTTTGTTTTCCAAGCCCAGAGTTGCATGAGTCTCTCCACTTTAGTAGTGGAATGCTGTTTTGCGTTTTATATTTCCATTATTTCTTTTCTTTTCTATTTTTCCAGGTAGCTGTAAACCTCCCAACTCCTGCCTCCATTTCTCCCATGGGGCTTCCACTGGGTTTGCATACAGCCCTTCCGGTATCTTCATCGCTAAGGGAGTTCAGTCATGATGCACATGAGAGATGTCAAGGGTGCATGAGACTGTTCCAACAGGCACAGATGTTAACCCTTGCACTGTCTTTTCCATGAGTAAGGGATAGGTTAAAAAGAGGCAGAGGCCAATACAGAGGTAGACTGAAATAGCTTATCTGGCACTGGGGAGATGGCTCAGAGGGTAAGGCACTTGCAGGGTATGTTACAATCATGTTCTTGTACTTATCTACATAGCAGATGTTTATCTGTCTTTCTATCATTTACATATATCGGTGTGCATCTATTATCTATGTATTAATACATGCTTTATGTATCTATGAGCTATCAACTATGTAGATACCTACCATTTATCATTTATTTTCATACCTACCTACCTTTCTCACTTATGTTTTAATGTGCAAACATTTATCTCTCTGCATGTATATCCTATATACGAATGTATATATTTACATAATGTTTATGTGTTTATTATATAACTTTATATCATCTGTGTATGAATATATGTATCTGCCATCTATCTACATTATGTGTAATATATCTGTAGTGTTAATATAAAATACATAATGTGTTATCTACCTACCTATGTATTAGTCTCTGTATGTATTTATGTTACTGCTATCATCTACTACTCCTCCTTCTATCATCTACACACATAACAATTAACCTTAGCCAGTTTGGAAGATTCAGAGTCGGTGAAGGAACGGTGATGTACAACACACTTTGTTTTTCCCTGTGAAGAGTTTAAAATCAAATGGCGAATTAAATGGATTTTTCCTCTTAGAATCATCACCACAGAGCTTTCCTGTGGCTCGGAAATATTTAAAAAGAACAATAGAAAAGAATGGAAATCCCAAGGGCTTGCACAGCTAGCACCATGCAGTTAAGAGCTGCTTCTGTGTCAATGTGCAGATCCCCCATGGCCCAGAAAAGAAACTTCTTAATTAGATTTCAATGGTCCTTGTTTGCCAAGGTGTGCTGTTATAGGCTAGCTAATGACTGGCTGGCTAAGCATTTGTTTGAGCTTCTTGCCTTCTCTCTGTGGCATTCTCCTGAGATCAGACTCAATCTTGTGACTTCACAGTTTCTTCTGACAACAGGTTAAGTCACTCTGCCCTGTCACATGTGGACTGTGATGGATGTCCAGGGATGCAGGTAAATTAGTTCAACAGGTGGCAAGGCACCTAGGGGAGGAGAAATCTGCTCCATGTGGGTATGCTAATACATTCTCAAAGCATCATTATCATTCTGCAGTTCAAAAATAATTGAATTTGCATATCCCCGATGTCTAAGAATTGATTTGCTAAATGAGAAAATGTGGGGTATAATGACCATGTGCCTATGCTCCAGTACACATTATTTCAGGATCTGGGGAATCTGCAGAGACTGATTTGTACAGTCCCTTTTGCATAGATGGACTTTTTCATGTTATCTCAAGAAAGCTGTGGGCACTGTTTCCTCTCCTAATCAAATGGAATCATTGTCTGTTCTAAACATAGGATCAGAAGTGCCTTGGAGGCTGCTGGGAAAGTAAATAATTAGCTACCTGGATGCCTAGAGAGAAAGTGTAGAGGGAAATAGAGATTCGGCACAAATGGACTGAGACATTATGCAAAATTAGTTTTGCTTAGACTTTAATTTATCTAATTTAATATAATTATGAGGAAAGCAAACTGTGGGCAGTTAGGAGCAAGAAATCAGAAGCCTGTGCAAGCGAGGTCCGCGAGGTAATTCTATGACAGATGTAATGACAATCAGGTGCGACTGAACTTGGTGTTGTCTCCTTTTACTTTAAAAATGATGTTTTTATTAGCAAATATTAATTATCTATAATATCGAGTTTCATTACAACATTTTATACATGTCTATATTTTGATCATGTTCTCCCTCCTGCTACGCTCTCTTGTACTCCTCCCCCAGCTTCATGTAGAAAATCCCCAAACTGGAACTCTGAGGCAAGAAGCCATGGTATAGAAGATTAACACTGAGGGGCAGATGTCGGGGAGGGTAGTTTACACACACATCCCAGTTCCTCTCCAGTTCTGGTGCAAACGACTCAGCCAGCAGCCAGGCGACAGAAGGCACGCTGTGGGCTGCATAGGTCTGACGACGTCACACTGATCTGATAATCTAAGTCATAGGTCTATCTATATGTTCTGAGAGATGGTTGAAGATTGAAGATTGCAAGGACTCAAGGGAATAGGAGAATGGCATGCAAGGGAGCTCAGCCATTTTTTTTTTTTTCTCCAGCTGTTCTTTATCTCAATGAGCCCAGGAATCTGTTCTTTCTCTGATCCACAGAACAATGTGCCACAAAGGTCATCACCATCATAGCTCTGCTGTCTGGCTGAAGGGCTGACATTCTGCATGCATTTTCAGAGCTGGGCTACTTTCCAAAGAGTTGAGGCTGCCAGTTGAAAGGGGGACCCGTGGAAGAAGCCAGGCAGATTGGGGAAGGTCTGAAGGCTAGAACTCCCAAGTATGCATGCAGGCTTCCAGAACTCAGGGAAGAAAATGAAATGTGAGGTGTCAGAACAAATGGAATTTGCAGGAGAACTCTCAGAGTGCTGATCTCTCTGTCTGGAAACATTACAGTGAACTCTACATAAAATATCCCCCCAAAGAGGCTCAACCTATGGTTTTCTCAATTTGAAGCCAGATGGGAAATGGAACCATCACTAAAGCTGTCCTCGATCCTACATTTCACCATAAAACATCCCTGTTATTATCTCTACCATCCTTCCACAAATGTGCAGAAAAGAAATAATTTTGACTGTTGCATTAACAATACACTGGTCATAAAGTCCACGCTTCCCTCTATTAGCTTGTCCCATTCTGGCTTCTTCAGTTGCAGCTTCATGGAGGCAGGAACTGGTGAGATCTCTCAGTGGGTAAAGTCGTCTGCCACCAAGTCTGAGGACCTAAGTTCAATCTCCAGCATCCAGATGTCAGAAAGAGAAAACCCACCCCCCAAAATTGTTCTCGTACCTGCTATGTCATGTGTGTTCCCATGACATAGTATGTGTGGAGACACACACACACACACACACACACACTCAGAAAAAGTGAAAACTGAAACTCACTGTAAACTGTTACAAGCATTTAGAAAAACAACTGGTAGTTCTTGAGCTTTAGCCTCTTACAAACTGAAGTTGTATTAATGGAACTGATCATAACTTTGTTGTAATACTTTTATTCCCTTGCTACATATTGTCATCTCTCCCTATGGGAGTACTTCTATTTGTCTGCCAAGCTGAAGATCTCAGGCTTCTCTGAGCAAATTCTCCAGTGTCCATCCCTTGCCAGTGAGCACTTCTGTCAGCAAGTCCACACATGCACCTGGGAGAGGACTGACCACATTAGCTGCTGAGCTCTGTCCTAAATGTCTCTGCCACATCTCCATTTGGCTTGATTTCATCCTTGATTCTTCCAACCTTTATTGTTTATTTACTCTCAAAAATTTTTTTTCATCATATTTACAGTTTTCTTCGTATCAGTGAATGCTCACTGTGCTAAAATAACAAGCCATCTGTGACATCCCCTCCCTACCAGTCTGTCTCTGTCTACCAATGAGTGTACCATCCCCATCATTCACACAGAACATCTGACCAAAAGACCGCTCTTCCTTAGTCCACTGTTCAAAGCTCGTTGTACTGATCCTTAGAAAACAAAACACATTGAATGCCATTGCTGTGCTAAAAAACCTCCTCCTAGGTCTCTTCAGTATCTTAAGTAAATTCTCACCTTACTGTTTTGACTTGCTGGCCTTTTCCTTTTACTCACTCTCATTGTGAGCTTTGGAACCTTCTATAGTGCCATTCCCTTTCTTATCAACTGGGTTGTGATTAATATTCCCCACTGTTGTGCATGTGAAACATTTTTATTTTTATTGGGAATATTCTTCCTTCTGTTTCTCATTTAGATGTCAACTTGAATTCCCTACAGCCTGGCAAGATATGTCAAGGTCAGATGCTTTTTTGTCTCCACTCAGTCCTGTGTATCTAAGTAGATTACATGATAAATTCTCATTAGAACATTGGAAGTAGGCCAGGCAGTGGTGGTGCACGCCTTTATTCCCAGCACCCAGGAGGCAGAGGCAGGTGGATTTCTGAGTTTGAGGCCAGCCTGGTCTACAGAGTGAGTTCCAGGACAGCCAGGGCTATACAGAGAAGCCCTGTCTCGAAAAACCAAAAAAGAAAAAAAACAAAAAAAAAAAAAAAAAGAAAAAAAAAGAACATTGGAAGTACGCATGAAATCACCTACAGGTGACTTGGGTTCATTCCCCACCACACCCAGATGTGTCTCCCTTTATCTTGGCATGCGAGCCAGAACCCATGGATGCTCATATTCTCAGTCATTCAACTTTAAAGGCTCTCTGCCAGTTTCTAATGAGCTACATTTTGGTAGTTTTCTCTGTGTGGCTGAATGCAAAGAACATGCTAGAGTGATGCTTCAGTAGAAAACTTCTTTATCTCTGGGTCAAAATTTGGGAGCGACCCACAGAAAAGAACTACAGGGTGGTGTTGGCTGGTGGCTGTGAAGAGGGAGGAAATCATGAAGCTTGTATAGGTTCTGCTCTGTGGCCCTGCCTGAACTGATAAAGATTTTACTCTCAAATGCTTCTTGCTCATGACATGCATTGGTACCAAATTTCAATGAATTTTCTGAGATATGAGTGTGTACATATTAACTTATTATAGCCTGTTCTGTTTGGCATAGCGTAATATCTCACGCAAATGCTTCTTTATTTGGCCTTCCCACTTATTCTCATTGAGCTTATCACATTATTACCAATTTGAAACCTTTACATGTTTCCTGCCAGGCATTGACTTATTTTATTTGCTTGCATTCATGAGTTTCAAGGAAAACTCCATCATGACAGGCTCCTTGTCTCTGGAATAGCAGACAATGCCTGTGTGTAGACCATGTTCAATAGCCATTTGTGGAACGAATGGATAGCTAGAGCAGAGAAACTGTTTTTACAAATAGCGCTCTTTGAAGTGAATGACAACGGATTTGAGATGCTCCTTGTTAAGTTATCCCAACTTGCTCACTTTATTGAGCAATGTTGCCTGCACCCTGAGAAGCACACCTTACTTTAGGTCTAGAATCGGAGCTCACACCATGGATTCATTTAGTGTTAGTCACCAAACCACAAATCCGGCCATAGCTCTGTTCGGATAATTTGTGATTCTTTTATGTGTCAGTTAGCATACAAGGTATTAGACATCATCACAGCATCCTCGAAGAGTGTATTTTAGTATATTCTCCTCTCCCACCCCCATTATCTCCTCTAATCCCTGTCTGCCACCCTGTTTGTTACCTGCTCTCCAGTCTCCTGTCACTGCAATGTGGCCTCTTGTCTCCCCTCCACTACCTTTTTTTTTTTTTTTGCATTTTGGAGGTCTCTTTTCGAGGTTTTTAGGTTTTACCCACATTTACAACATTGAATCATCTTGTCTGGCTGGTTATGTCTTCATTCATTTGACAGTTTGGATGACATCTTGAATTTCATATTGATCCAGAGATTGGGTGAGAATTTTTGTTTACTTAGCTTAATTAGGGAACTAGTCACATTTGCTCCATTTTAAGCCTTGCCATGTTTGTCTCTAGGTTTAGTCCTGTAATTAAGTCAAGAAACTCTGTTTGTTGTTAGTCATTCTTTTCCCTTCATTTATGCTACCATGAAAAAAAAATACCCTGACAAAAAGCAACCCAGGATAGAAAGGGTCCCTCTTAGCTTACAGTTCCCAGCCTCGGTCCAACATAGCAGGGAAGTTGAGGCAGCAAGAACTTAAAATATTCTGTTGCATAACAATCAAAGTCAAGAGGAGAACAAAATAAATGCATAGATAATTACTTGCTTCATTGCACAGAGTTCAGGTTTTGCAATCTTACGCAGTGCAGGACTTCGTGTATAGGGAATGGTGCTACCCATAGTAAACTGGGTCTTGCTACATCAATTAACTTAAGATAACCTCCCACAGACATGCCCAATGACCAACCAAGTGTAGATAACTCTCATCAAGACTCTCTTCTCAGGTGGTACTAGGTTGTATTACGTAGACAATTAAACCCATCATAACCATTGTTTGACAGCATGATCTATTAATTAGCTCCCTTTATCTCTGATGTTGGGGCAGTACTTCTTACAAATGAGCATAGCTCTCTTTCCCTGCCAGCATCCGTGACCTATGCGATCTGGCTGTGTAGCCTCCCCGAAGAGGGGAAACGTACTTCTCCTCTTCTGAGCAGATCATGTGACTTGTTTTGAATAGTAGAGAGTTGCAAAACAAAGTTGTGGGAGTTGTGGGCCTGGGCTTCAAGATACCTTGTGTGTTTGTGAGGCCTTCCTAGTTTTAGTGTGAACACGTATGGTATAGCTGGTTAGGACCTCCAGGGTGTCCTACTCTTGGGGCATCTAGTAACCAACCAACCTGACAGCGGTTTGTAGCCATAGAATTGAATGCAACCAAGACCATAAGAATTACCCTAATGAGCTCATCCTATGCAGTTTACGTGTAGCTGTAATAAAGGGCTGTGAATTAAAGACACCATGCTTTGGAATGGTTTAGTGATTAATCCTTATTAATCAGAAGTACACCAATTCACCAAATGGCCGTGCAGTGACACTTGGCTTTCTTGACTCCTTTAGGCTCATCTTTCCTCCCTTCCATCCCTTTCTCCTTCCCCCTTTCCTTCCTTCTTCCACTATAATTATTGAAAGCTACTATTCTTTTAAAGATATCCATTAAGATGATTCTAGCACCAATACATATTCAAAGAATCTCACTGAAAGCAATGGATGAGCAGAGAAATGTCCAAGTCTTACTGATGCATCCAACATGACTTGTTCCTGGAAAGCTGACTAGGGTGATGAAGGAATAAAGAAAGGGCACACAGGCACACATACAGAAAAGCTGGGATTAGAACCCAGAACCTCAGCATTTGTTATGTGTAGCATAGGAGGAAGGATCATTTCATCTCAGTAGGAGGTCTCTGTAGGGAATCAATCTGGGTGCTTTCTGTATGCATTGCTCACATTTGCGCATGGGCCAGTGGAAGGCTTTGTCAATTCCCTTATCAATAACACATGGTTTCCTCTGCTTCTCACAGTTTGCCATTTGCTAAACTTTAAGACTCCGTTAAAGAATAAGTTGAATCCACTTCTGTTTTGACTTGTCAGCTATGGCAAACAGTAGGCTCAGAGGACTGTGGAGAGACTGTGGTGGAAGGAAATTGCCTTAATTGCCACAGATTGTATTTGCTAGGGATTTGTGTGGTTCCTGTCTACTCACCCTAAGCTATGTGCTTCTTAAGAAAAAGAGACAGATGATAGATGGTTGGTGATGGATGGACAGGTAGGTATGCCATACGGAAACATGACTCTAAGTAAAATAACCTTCTACTTTACAATCATAAGTTGTATAATCAATGACATTTTGACTATATTATAATAAGATACGTTTTTGCTTTGCTGGGAATTGAACTTAGGACCTCACACTTGCTAGAACAAATTCTCTATGACTAAGCTGTACTTCCAGCTCAAATTTAAACTTCTGTCCTTAGACAAAGGACAGAAGAGGGTGATGTGGTAAAACTCTTGTAATGCATTTCTGCCTTTCCTTTATTTCTCTAAAAATGGAGAGCAATGTCAATGAGGACTAATGATGGCATGTTTGCATAATAATACCCATCTCATTGAATCCTGTCAGATTTGAGTAATAAGATTAAACATAGATGTAAATCACCCATGAAGGCACTGGAACTATGAGATTATCTGATGTGGCTTTACTTGCTTATTTTAAATTTTAATTTCATTTTATGTGTATAGGTGTTTTGTCTGCAGGTACATCTGTATACCACATGTACCTGCAGAGGTCCAAAGAGGGTACTGGGTCCCCTATAACTGGAGTTACAAATGATTGTTAGCCGCCATGTGGGTGTTAGGAATTGAATCTGGATCCCCCAAAAGAGTATTCAGTGTTTTTAACCATCTATCCACATGCATATTTATTTAATTAATAACTCACTTATTAAATACATATTTACCTGGTGCTTCTCATACTATACTGAGTACTGAGAGGACAATAAATAGAAATACAATGTGGTTCCATGTATAAATTCTTTTTTAAAATAGTAAGGAAGCTGGGCATACCCCTTAATGCCAACAACAGAAGGCAGAGACAGGTTGATCCCTGTGATTTCAAGACTAGCCTAGTCTTCCTATTTAGTTCCAGGCCAGCCAGGATAACGAAGTGAGATCCTGTCTCAAAGGAAAAACATGCATGGAATCAATTATCTTATGTCATAAATACAATACACTAGTATCAAATGAATGATTAAGACATTTGTTTGGCATTGAAAGACCCTGTGAAGATAAGGTCATATTAGAAATGTTATTTCAAATTGCCATTTCTTATTGGACTCCGATTGACAGACTTTTGGGAAGATCTCACCATTTCCTCCGGAGCCATGAGGGATTATTGCTCAGTTGGCATTAGCAAAACATTTGCAATAGTTTACTTAGCCGATTCTGTGAGGAAACAATGTTTCCCGAAAGATGGACTATATAGGCAACTAATCCAGTGGACAGCTGCAGACTTTCAGCTCATTTTAAAATTAAATGCATCGTTTTGCACAGTGGATTTAAGTTATAGGATTTTTCCAATGATGCTTACACATTTAGCAAATTTGAGTACAGGAGGACTCATATAGAACGTGGACAAACTACCTATTCTTCCATGACTAAAGTGATCCAACGTAATGTACCATGCCACCAGGAGGCAGCCTGGTCTTAGTATGGTGCTGTGTCTGGGACTCCGGTTTGATCAGAGCATCCTGTACCAACTTCTTATAACCTCACTAAGGGATATGAGAAGGGTCTTATGGGAAGACCCTCTCCTATCAATTAGAACCCTTCCCTGCATCTGTCCCTGCAGCTCATTTACAAGTGATACATTTAGGTCCATTGTCCCAAGTTTTGTGACCTTGCTTCTTTCCAGGGATAAGGCGTGGAGTCCTAGACTCATAGATACTGTTACCTCTGCAATGTAATCTTTCCTTCCAACCATTTGGAGAAGGAATTGCAGCACTGAGACTTCCCCTAGGCAGAAACATTCCCCTTCTCTAAACTCTTTCACCTCTAGTCTACCTTGATCATGTCTACAAATCTGCAGCTGACCACTTCGCTTATGCTAGCATATCATATAAAACTTCCCTGGATTAAATTTTTTTCCATCTAAGAAGTTATTGAAAAGACTTCACAGCCTCAGCATTGTTTGTATGCCACGCTGGACAGTCTTTTGTTGTGGGGAACTTTGTGCTTTTAGATTCTTTGGCTGTATCCCACATCTTTATCACCTAGATGCTTATGGTACATCTCTTTCCATCTGCGATAAACCAATATATCTCTTAATATGTTTCCATGGGGTTTGGAAGCTTGCAGAGATCACACCCAGTTGATTGCTACAGAATTATAGGTAGTTTGACAATATACAATGATTTAGTTTAGATGGTCCTATTTTAGACCTATTCTCCTGGCCTACTTTTTAAGCTACATGTTTGACTATATGATAAATTATACTTGCCTTACTCAGAAGGGACTCCCCATGAGATCAAAAGTACAGGTTGATAGCGGGATGGTTGGGTGCCAAGAGAAAGCAACTGTGCGTAAGCCATCTGTTCATACGAGTTTCAGGGGAGTCAGGAATTGCGTGGGCCCAGATTCCCCCATGCCTCTTCCGTCTGAAAGAGGCGTGCTGCTGTGTGCACCTGATTTCATGGATAATATGATACCTGTGGTGTCTGGATTAGTTTATATTGTCACTCAGCAACAATAGGCAAGGCATAAGATGGTGAGGCAGGCAAGCATAGGGACAGCTCAGCCACCCAGGACACTTTCTCTTCAAAATTCTTTTTCTTCTGTCTCTTCCTTGTAGGACATTTAGCACCTCCCCTGCTGTGGGTCATCTGTGGCCAGGCACATCTTGGTGGAAGAAGAGATTAAAAAGGCCAGCTTAACCTGGTATTGGTCCCAGTCAACCTTTGATTATTATTGTCCATATGTATGCAAGTTCCTGAATGTATACACACACACACACACACAATGTGCTGAATCCATTTTTGTTGCTTGTGTGCATACAGGTTCAGGGCTGACAACTCTCTGTTGGACAAACAATCCCCGGGAGAGCTTAATTCTTTCAGCAATCTCTAGTTGCTTATAGGTTTTTTGTTTCTTGTTTTTTATTTAGAAGTGAGGACCCTGTAAAATTTTCCTCTTCCCACTTCAACCTACCCAATGGTGTTTCCATGGTTCTGGTCTTGTGTGTGCAGCCATTTCTAGGACAGACTGTTTCACAGCAGACTTCCTGGTACTATGGCTCTTACAATCCCTCCACACCCTTTTCCAAGATGTTCCCTGAATCACAGATGCAGGAGGTATGATGTTGATGGATCTATTGGGTCTGGAATCCCCATGATTCATTGATCTCTGCCTTGTGTTCAGTTGTAGTTTTCTGTGATGATCTCTATTTGCTGTAAAGAGAGATAACATGTGACAAATTTTATACAGTTTTCATAATGTTTGAAAATAAATTCTATCCTCAATGCAGAGTTAAGGGTTATTAGTGCTTCAACTTGATTTGCTAATGAAAGAATTTAGATGCTCTATCATTTTAAATGCAAAGTTGATTTGCTATGGCTTAAGTAAAATTCTTCCATTAATACTAGATGTCTTAGGGTTTTATTGCTGTGAAGAGACCCCATGACCAAGACAACTTTTAGAAAGGTCAACATTTAATTGGGGCTGGCTTACTGGTTCTGAGGTTCAGTTCATTATCATCATGGCATGAAGCATGGAAGCAATCAGGCAGGCATGGTACTAGAGGAGCTGAGAGTTCTGCATCTTGTTCAAAAGAAAAACAGGAGAAGACTATCTTCCAGGCAGCTAGGAGGAGGGTCTTAACCCCTCCCCCCCAGTGACATATTTTCTCCAACAAGGCCACACCTTCTAATAGTGCCATTCCCTGGGCCAAGAATATTCAAACCACTGTTTTCCACTCCCTGGCCCCCATAGGCTGTTTCAAACACATGAGTCTATGGGGGTCATACCTAGCCATAGCATAATGCAAAATATATTTAGTCTAACTTCAAAAGCCCCATAGTCTATAACAATCACACTATTAGAATTCAAAAGTTCAAAGTCTCTTCTAAGATTCATGTAATCTCTTAACTGTAATCTCCCAAGAAATTAAAATTAAAAAAAGCAGATCACATACCTCCAACATCATGCAGAATATACATTACCATTCTAAAATGTGATGGTGGGTAAACACTGAACCAAAGCAAGACAGAAAACCAGCTGAGCAAACTCCAAACTCAGTATCTTCATGTCTGATGTCAAAGCTCTCTTCAGGTCTCCAACTCCTTCCATCTTTGTTCACTGCAACAAACATTTTGCTCCAGGGCTGGTTGTACTTCTTGTTAGCAGCTTTCCTTGGCAAGTATCCCATGGTCCTGGCATCTCTAACATCTTGGGGTCTCTAAAACAACTTTAACTTTACAGTTTCTTGTTTCAATGTCTAGGATCCACACATGATCTTCTGGGCTTCTCAAAAGGGCTTGGGTCACTTCTCTAGGTCTGCCCTCTGTAGCACTCTAGGTTCTGGTTGACTCCCTTCCACTGCTGCTGCTGTTATTGGTAATCACCCCATGGTACTGGCATCTCCAATATGCCAGGATTTTCTGCTGCAACTAGGCTCCACCAATAGCCTCTCATAGGCGCTCTTCATGGTGTAAAGCCTCAATTTCTTTGCATGACCACTTCAGTCCTGGGCTGTCAACTACAACTGAGACTGTACTGTCACCAATGGCCTCTTCTGGCCTCTCGTAGTGCCAAGCCTCAACTGTTCTCTATGACCCCTTCATACCTTCAAAACCAGGATGACTCTTACACATTGCCATGTACAGCTGCTGCAGTACAAGGTACTACCTTGGCTATTTCTGGAACTTCTTTCTGCTCTCAGAAAACAATTCCCAAATTTCACCTCAGTGGTACTGGTCTCTTCTTAATCACCACTAGTTTCTTGGCTCCAGCTAGCCAGCATCAATTTTTCCAGTAGTTCCTTCTATTTTTCACTCTAAAGCCAGAGCCACATGGCTGAATCTGCCAAGTTCTGTTGCTTGTAGAACTGGAACATGGCCTCCTTGTTCTGTTACATTATCACTAGCTTTCTATTTCCCAACTCCTTCACTGCCTAGGTTTGGATGTCCTGGATCTTGCTCTGTAGATTGACTTTGAACTCGGAGATCTGCATGCCTGTCTTCTGGGATTAAAGGTGTGTATTGCCACGCTGGGATTTATGTTTTTCTTCACCTAGAATTTACTCTGTCCCAGGTTGTTCTTGAACTCAGTGATTTGCTTGCCTTTATATCCTGAGATTAAAGGCATGTGCCACCAGGCCTGGGCCAAACTTTTCAAGACCACTCTTCCTCAAGATCTGGATCATATGCTTGTGTTTTCCAGCCTCAAGATCTGGATCACATGTGTGCCCTCCATTTCTGGATTATAGTTCATTCCAGATTAGAAGTCCAAATGAAAACAATTACCAGTTCAACTGCAAACACATAAGTAATAAGCTTATTTGGGTGGGACCTTCCTCAAGGTCACCACTCTCTCAATCTGACTATCTCCTTGAACACAGGATACAGCTCCATTTTACTTCTTGGTGCCCCTTTATTCTTTGAACCATGTATTTTGTATTTTTTCTTTCCAAGCTTGCTACTATTGATTAAAATGCTCTTTGTGAGATGAAACCAGAGAACAAAGTCTCTTCTGGGCTTTTTTGAGACTTCCTTTGTCAAGGCAATTAATATAAATCTCTTTACCTTAGCCTCAGGTAGACTCTTCAGATACGGGCAAAAAGTAGCTACATTCGTCACCAAAATATCACAAAAACGTCTCTAGGCCACATACTGAAATTCTTCTCCACTGAAACCTCTTAGGCCAGGTCTGCACAGTTCAAATCACCCTCAGCACCAATGTCATCCATATTCCTACTAGGATGGCCCATTAAGCTTCACTTAAAGCATTCCACTGCTTTCCAATGTCCCCAAATCCACATTCCTTCAGACAAAAGGATGGCCAGGCCTATCACAGCAGTACCCCTGTCCCTGGTATCAACTTCTGCCTTAGTTAGGGATTTACTGCTGTGAATAGACGCCAACTCTTAGAAAGGACAACATTTAATTGGGACTGGCTTACAGGTTCAGAGGTTTAGTTCATTATCATCATGGCAGAAAGCATGGCATCATTCAGGCAGGCATGGTGGAGGAGGAGCTGAGAGTTCTGCATCTTGTTCCAAAGGCAAACAGGGGAAGACCGCCTTCCTCAAGTAGCTAGGAGGAGGGTCTCAAAGCCCATCCCCATAGTGACACACTTCCTCCAATAAGGCCACACTTCTTGATAATGCTGTTCCCTGGGCCAAGCATATTCAAACCACCACACTAAATAAGTAAGCAAATGAATTAACACCATATTTGCCATCTCATGCATATGCATGGTAG
Organism: Rhynchomys soricoides; assembly: GCA_019843965.1. NCBI lineage: Eukaryota > Metazoa > Chordata > Mammalia > Rodentia > Muridae > Rhynchomys > Rhynchomys soricoides. The sequence goes on from JADRCH010000034.1 coordinate 6,390,753, forward strand.
ATTGCAAATGTACTTTAAATTGTGGGATGTATGGCCCAGATGGTACAAAGATGTGTAGTTGGCCATCTACCAATCAGGGTAAGAACCCATTTCATTCTACCCCTAGGGAACATTGTTTCCTCTGCCTAGATTCTAAAAGGACCTAGAATCGAACTTAGGTTGCCAGGCTTGGCGGCAGGTTGATTTACCCACTGAGTCATCTCACTGGTTCTGTTACTTCACAGAACCAGCAAGAAGGCCTATGAAGCAGCTTTGGAAAAGAAGGAATGAGGATGAAGCACTACCATAACAGAGAACCTCTGCTTAGCTCCTGGGCAGATGTCCCCACTGATAGAAGCACAGCAAGACTCTGTTTGCAGAATGCATGCACTGCTGAGTTGTGTCAATTTGACTTTCAAGTGCATATGGCAGCATATGTGATTAATCTCTAACTGGGCTTGTGATCTTATACCACAGCAGAAATTCATAGTCACAGGTAAGAGCAGTGGGCAGATGAGATATAGGCAACATATCTATACTTCCTGTGTTGATAGCACGGATGGGATGTGGTTTGTATTTTCCTGACTGTTTAACATCAGTAGGAGGGGCTTCTTTAAATCCATCCTAAAATCCCGACTGGGAAGCAAAAAGGCTCATATTCACAGCAAGCAAATACTAGGTTTTCTTTGTTTCTTCCACTGAGTAGAGTCCAACCCATCTCTGCTAAGGCCAGATGAAAATGGGAAGAGTAATTAATGAAGTTTGGTAGCCATTTGTCCCCTCCTGTCTGCCTTAGCCTCTCTACTCCTCAAAACTCCAGAATATGCTACAATCTTAGATGGAGAAGAATAGGTTTCACATGCTATTTTCTGACAGTTACATATTTACTGCCCAGAAAAATCTGATATTGCTGACTCCAAGCTTACACCTGGAGAGGAAATAGCTTCAGTTCTAGTTATCTAGTCTCCAAAGGAAGTGACTGTCAAAAGCAGGTCTGAGATCAATGGTGTGAACTGCCTGCATGGAGTTTGAACAGCTTATTGGCCATAAATCAACTCTCTTTCTGCAGAATGTAGAATGTTTCTTCTAGAGGTTAGCCCTGAAGGCAAGCTGTGCTCATCTTGGTTTAGCTCCTAGTATATACACCATTGAGGCATCTAAAGAGACAGATTGAGCCTTAGTGAACTCAAGGGCAGATTGGCTTTAAGCCTGTCTTCTTTTATAATTGAATCAGAGTCAAAATAGTGGTTAAAGTGTACCCTTGGCTGTTGTCATGAAAATCACTACAGCAAATTAGCCCCAAATAGTTTTCTCTTGTTCCCAAGGATTCATCCACAATTAGAATTGTCATCTGACCATCTTTGGTTATATTCTGTAATTTTTTTCCTAAATAAGTTTTGGAAGAGAACAGTCAAGCCACTTCTTTTTACGTGAGTATAAGACAAACATCTGAACAAATATTGGTCTTTTGGGAGTTTACGGTTGAAGCCAAACCAGGGTAGGTTTTGTTGGAGATTTTATAACTCAGAAAAGCAAGGTCCTCTGAACTTCTGAATCCCAAGACTCTTGTGCTTCTCACCTGAAATTATCTCTCATTCATGAAAGTGCTTTGTTGGTGACACTCTGTTCTAATGTCTTGATAATGTCATCAATCTGAATGTATCCAGGATCAACTAAGACATGTGCAGCATGTGCTTCTGTAAGATTTCCTGGAAGAATTCAGAGAGACGTAAAACTTTCTTTTGGTGACCCACATAGAATGAGGTCTGAGGGAAAAGCAAGGCTGTTTTTGCCTGCTTGCCTTCACACCTTGCCACTGAGGGTGGGTGCATCTATGGTACCACATCTACACAGCTGCTGTCTTTCACATTTTAAGAAATGACCTTTTCCTTCTCTTATTGTGACCACTGAGATAGTATATCAAGGTGCCCTCACCCTAGCATGATACAAGGTACATGACACCAATTGAAGTTAATCTTGAGTCAATTCAAGATTTTAAATGGAGCTTTAAAAATACTGAGAATTGTCAGTTCTTGGCTTTGTGGTGACGCTGTGTGAGGCCATGGTTCCTGCTGAGTTGCCTATACTTGTATTTTCTGTATTTCTTTGTTAGATCGAATGCTCTCGTGTTTCCTGTGTTCCTTTGTGAGTTCTTTGTTGTCCATTTTTGCTTCTCAGTTTTAACTGAAAATAATACCAAGTGCTATTCTTCTCCTTTGAGAAAAGGGAGGACCAATTAAATCAAATCCGTTGCTTACTGTTAATCAGCTGATGTTGGGACCTGGATTCAAACTCACAACTCCCTCATTGCCCTTACTGTTTCTTTCTTTTTAAAATTTCGATTATTTCAGTCCTTTGAGAATTTCATATGGCATTACTGCATTTGCATCATTTCTATCTTCACCATCTAGTCCTTCCCATGACCAGATGCTCTGTCTCAAACTCCCAACCTCTTCTTATTCTGTTACATACACACACACACACACACACACACACACAACGTGCACGAGAGAGAGAGAGACAGACAGACAGACAGAAACACACACACACATACCCACACAGACACACACACACACACATACATACACACACACAGACAGAGAGAGATACACACACACACACACACACAGAGAGACAGACAGACAGAGACACACACACATACCCACACAGACACACATACACACACAGACACACACATACATACATACACAGAGAGAGAGACAGACAGACATACACACACACACACAAAGAGAGAGACAGAAAGACAGAGACACACACACATACCCACACAGACACACATACACACACACACACACATACATACATACACAGAGAGAGAGAGAGAGACAGGCATACACACACACACACACACACACACACATACACACATACACACACACGAGTCCATTTAATGTTACTCATGTGTGCATGGCTTTAGGAAGAACTAGTTGAGGTTGGATAACCAGCCTATCAGGTTGCCCATCCCTGGTGAAGACATATCCTTCCTCTCTCAGCAGCCACTAATTGCCTGTAGCTCTTCATGTGGGATGGGTATTCACGAGATTTCACCTATGCACATTGGCATGTCACCTGGGTGCTGTCCGTGTACAAGTACTGTCTAGATGGCTGTATTTTTGAGACCTCATGGATGCAGCTTTCCTGCCATATGCAGACAGCATAAACTCATAGCAGGTGTCCTGCTCCTCTGGCTCCTACAGTCTTTCTGCCCCTTTATGAGAACAAATGCTCTAAGTGTCTCTGCTCCAAATCGAGAACTGGTTCCATTTTAATCAAAGGTTGACTGCTGCCAAGGAAACCCTCATTGTTCCCATTTCCTCTATTTTAAATGTGGCAAGTCTTTGTCAATATTTTAGTGATGTTCATTTTTACTCTTTGCCACCTAATAGGGGAAAGTTGACAATGGTGACCGTGAACTAAGTCCCAGTTTTCTTTTGTGGTATATGTGTCCCTTACCCCCCTGCTTTCTTTAACATATTTTGCTTCTCTCCATGTCTTTACTGAGGGTATAACCACCAGAATAGAACACACCATAAGGATGTTTTAAATGAAGACTTAGCAACTGTTGAGGCTTTAGAGGCAGACATGGCTGAAGGTACATTGAAACATCAGACATTTTTACTATTTTCTTCTTCTGAAGGGTTTTCTTCTCCCCCCTTTTTAAAATTTTAATTAAAAATTTGTTTTACTTTAATTTGACCATGTTTTTTCCTTTCCCAACTCCTCCCAGATACTTCCTATTTCTTCCTGCCCACCCGATTATATGTACTTAATCTCTCTGTCTTACACACACACACACACACACACACACACACACACACACACACACCACAATCCTGGAGTGTGGTTGATCACCCAGTGACACTCCACTGTAGAAAACTGAATCTTAGTTTGTTCCTGGGTTTCTTTTCCATTTTTGGAAAATTTTAAATTTATTGGACTTTTGTTGCTTGTCCAGAGATGCAGGGAGAATGTGCTAATAAAGGAGCCTATCTTAGAGGTCCCCTGCTGTGTCTGGTCCAGCTCAGACTTTTGTCCTCCTCATTGCTGCTCTCTTCATTTGCACCAAGAGATGGAAGCAAATGCATCGAAGGAAACTAAGCAGGATGCGATGCTCAGAAATTCCTACTTTTCCTGTTTCCACTCTGCCCACCTCCACTCCTTAGAACTTCTTTGGTTTCCTACTGGCCCTAAGCAAAGCTTAGGCAGTGTTGCTATGGATGAGGTTTGTCTTTACAAGGCTGAACAGTCAGTTAGAAGGAGCATGAGTTTTAAAACTCCATTGTTGAAGTAGGATGGAAAAACAACACATTTAATAAATATTTAAGTGATTTAAGTTAGATCTGGCATACATCTGGGACATTAACCCACAGTCAAGATAGTGGATTTAAACACCCCTGCAAAAGTCCTCAAGTCCCTTGAGAATTTCCCTTAATGCTAATATCCTATAACGGAGCTTTCTGTCACTGTATTTTTAGATTTTTCTAAAAAATTAATAGATAAATAAATGAAGTTTTATATGAATGTAATCATACAATATGAACTCTGTTAGCGAAGGATAAAGAAATGATTTATTGAGAAAGGACCAATCTGTCAGAAGCTCATAGCAATCCCAAGCATACACACATTCAACAATGGCTCCAATAACATCAACTAGAGATGGACACCCAAGAAGACAAAGAGCCTTTCCCCACAGTGCTAGCTGGAGCCCTTGGCAATCTTCCAGTAATTAATAGAAGAACCAGATGAAAAAATTCCCAGGACTATCAATAACTGATAAACACCATACAACAACTTTACCAAATTGAAATTTGCTGAGTATTTCACACCACAAAAGCAAGATGTGCATTCTTCAACATGCAAATGGAAAATCCTCTAGATAGAAAATGTCTTAGTCATTAATCAGACATTTGAGGTAATGTTTTGTCTGCATTCCCTTCCTTTATCATTAATGATTTCACCATGATTCTGTATTCGGTGACCTAAAAATGCATCAGTTCTGTAAATGACACAAACTACCGAAGCACATCAAAGAAACAAATAACCTAAATATACCATAATGTTTAAAATTATTTTTAGTAAGTATACAAAATGGCAGGCTTCCTTGTGGAGCATCCATGCATGAACATCATGGAACCTTGTACTTCCTCCTTCTCCTTTCCCTCTCTATCCTGTTGGCATTCTTTTTGCCCTGACATATCCTGTCTTCTAAATCTGTTTGAAGCTACATAGTTCATACGAGAGAAAGAATGTGATATTTTTCTTTTCTCCCCCCCATTCTCCCAGCTGGTTTCCTGTTCCTTCTCCCTTTAGACCTCCTTTGTTCACGCATGTGTATATGCCTGTCTGTCTATGAAAATCTAGATTCCACATATGAGAGGAAACATGTACCATTTTTCCTTATACTGGTTTGTATTTCTTAACTGGGTGATACCTAGATTCATTCTTCTTTTAGGAAGACATAACTTCCTCATTGTTGGATAATATTCCATTGTGTATACATGATGCATTTCCTTTATCCATTCATCTGTTCATGGACATCTAGGCTGGAGAATGTCAAGTTTAGATATTGAAGGACATAGATATGACTCACCAAATTTGTATAAATGATACCTATTGAATGATACCTAACATTTAGATAGTAACTTTCTCAAAATGGATCATGGACTAGACGCATACCCTTATAGTATAGAACTTTTAGGAAAAAAATTAGTAATATTTGGATACACAAAAGTTCTTAGTCCTAGCATTGAGAAATACAATATTTGATCTGTGGAATCCATGGTATGGGTTGTTAACAGAGTAAAAACGAAAAATTCAGGAGGGAAAAAGAACGCTTGAGTCTGCTATCCAAGGTAGGACATACTGCACAACAAACCCTATACTCCATACGAAAGCACAAACCCCAGGGGAAATGTCAGGCAAACGTTCTCACAGACACTATAACAAAGAGAAAAGAAACATGGAGAATACCTACATGGAAGGAAACTCCATCTCCAGTCACTTAAAGTCCTAAGAGTTTCTTGAAGTTAAAGGTCTAATAAAATACCACTGTATACTTATTCAAAAGGAAAAACAAAAACAAAAGCAAGCAAACAAACAAACAAAAGAAACCTAGCCGAAGCAATGGAGTAAACCCAAAATGAAAACCTTGTATTCAAGATACAGAGTGCCTGGAAGTGCCAGACATTTCTGATGGGAATGCAAACTGAGACAGCCACAATGAAAAATTAGTTCACCTTTTTTTAAATAAAGAAATACAGATTTCTTCATAAAAAGTAAAAAAACAAAATACTTTTACTCTGTGCAAGATATTCTATGCCACACATTTTATTTCTTCAGCATATGGAAATAAAACTTGCAATTGTGCAAAAAATGTTATGAGTTTTCACTGGATAAATGAATGGCTATAACAGTGTGCTTGGTAACCTTATAAACTGAAGGTAACTCATTTCCCTGGTGGGTGGATAACCAAACAATCTACTGCAAATCTATCCAACAGAATATTATATAACAATTTTAAACAATATTTTTTAAATTTAAATTTAAATAGCATACATGAACCCCATGCACATTATGGCAAACCAAAGCATTGTGCTCAGAAGGTTATGTGTTATATAATTTATTAAAGAACAAATGGAAAACACAAAGCCATTACGGAAAAATAGAACAGTGTTTCAGTTGGCAGGGACTAGGGTGCAAAGAGGGTATGGCTTCAAGTGAACATTTAGGGGAAACTTTTACTCTGAGTAAAATACTCTATCCTGATGGCTGAGATGATTATGCATTTCTATTTATTTGATGGAACATACTGTTTGAAAAATGACAATATAGCAAAATGAGGAGTTCCAGCAAGAGAGGAAGTAGAAGCAGGAAGAAGGGAAGGGGATGATCACTGAAATGTCTAAAATTCATTATGTAAATGATCAAAAATCAAAACAGTAAGATAAAAATTAAGACATATGTATAGACTTAAAAGCCAAATATTACAGCGGATTTCTTTTTGAATCTATTATCGTCAACTGTGTGGGTGTGTGTGTGTGCATGAGTGCAGTGCCCACAGAGGCCAGTGGAGGGCATCAGTTTCCCTGGAGCTGTAGTTATAGGTGATGTGAGCTGCCTGATATATGTACTGAACCCTGGTCCTCTGTAAAAGTAGCAAACACTCTTACTGCTTAGCCTTCTCTACAAACTCTAGGTATCTTAAAAGAGGGCCTTTGCTTTTGTCTTTTTATATTTTCTTTTGGTAAAAGCAAACTCCCACCTTGTGAAACCTTAAGACAGTTTCCACTACGAGAGCCAAGTAGAGCTAAGTATGACTTGTGAGTGCCATGGGAGTCTGTAATTATTCTGGTCACCCACTGACATAGCAGACAAGATCCATCAGTGTGATAATCTGAAAAAAATAAATGCATCTTTGCCAGAGAAGAGTTCATCTCCCGGGGGGGGGGGGGAGAGACTAATCACAATCACCCCTTTTAGGCTTTGAGCTTAGGATAGCAAGAGATTGATAGTTTGATCAGAGAGGCCAATTTTGCTCAAATAGCCAGGCTCTGGGATGCCCATGGCAACATAATTATCAGAACATCCATGAAATACTGGGAGAAGCTGGCTATGTGGGAGTGGCAGGCAGGACAACAGAGCCCATCAGGCCTTGCTTTGCAGTTCTGAAGAGCCTATAACTGTCTTTGAGCTTGTGGTGTGTGTGTGTGTGTGTGTGTGTGTGTGTGTGTGTGTTGCTTTCAGCAGGTTCTGTCCGAAAGCTAATATGCATATTATTGCTCTGCTGGATTTCAGGCCCTTTCTCATTAAAGGCATTCATAGTAATTAAAAATTGTTCATCAAATATCAGGTCCGGTTGCCATGGAATCTTTCCCAGCCTCTATAATTGCAACCAAAGAGCCCAGAACCATCATTTAGATTAACTGGATTGATTCAAAATGGTAGAGTTGATGGGCAAGTCAGGTCCATTGAGATGAGTAGTAAGCTGAGCTGGCATTTTTTCTCCTCTTGACTTTTACCCTCAAAAGATAGTGACTGCAAGCAAAGTGCTAAATTCCCTTTGCATTCTGGCCAGTGTTGAGCTGAGCTTGTGAACGATGGGTTGTGCCTGCTGTGAGCAGTCCTGCCAGGAACAAGAGCCAGATAAACTCAGTCTGATGCCACCAACGATGCCCTCAAGATGCTGGCCGGGAAGTATGGCAGAGCCACTGGGTGTGGACCAGCTCAGAGATTCTTTTTCCGAAGTTCTAGAATGTTCTCTTTTACTGGCTTCTGGTTGTCATGCATGCATTTTATGACTGGAGTTCTTTCCTACCTCACACCCTTCTGTCTTACTCTGAAACCTACATACAAGTCCTACGTGATATAAAAAAATGGTTTTATGATTTAACCTAGAGAAAGACTGCTTCTGTCCTTTGACTTTGTGTTGTTCAGGACAGATGGTCTGGTTTATGTTGCTTTGCTCACATAGGCCTGGGTAAGATGATTCACTGCATATAGGATCCTATTTAAGGCAACTTGAATAGCTTCTGCATGTGGTTCACAAGATGGAGACAGGGAAGACAGAGGTATGAGACCTGGCACCGAGTTGGATCTTGTCCCCTGTGCCATTTCACTGACTTTAAAGGTGCTGTAAAAATGGCACTGTGAAGAGCTTCAGATGCCTACAGTAGAAGGATCTGCCTTCTTTTAAAATATATATTTATTTTTATTTGTGTGTGTGAGTATGAATGATTTCACTGTCTATATCATCAGATTTTGTTCAAAATGACCCCACGAAAATATTAAACATATGAGTAAAATGAAAACATCAGCCATGTAACAGCTGAAGTGCAACAAAATGACATTAAGTGATAATATCTTATGCATACTCATCATGCAGACACCCATATGAATTGTAAAAAACCATGGCAACCATAGAATACATAAAATAGAAACAATACGAAGAAGAATAGCACATTGCTATACAATGCCTTTTGTTGTCTACAGCTTAGGAAAATGTTGATTCCCATGCTTCACTTCCGTTGGTATATAGCTTGGCAGGGAAACTTCCAGAAATAGTTTGGCTGCATATCGAGTTACCTCATTACAGCAAACTAGCCATAAAGTATAATGACAGAGCCACCTAATATTATGAACAACATAGCTATTACTAGTGGGTCTGTGATAAATTAATAGTAGTATCAAATAAGTAAGAATCGATAGAAAACTAAAATAAATTGGTATGTTTTATGATGAGATAGATGTCGGAGACTTAGTTAAAATAGTCCCTCATATAGCAACTATTTAAGATATCAATATATGCTTAAATATATGTTTACTGTGATGGTTTGCATATGCTCGGCCCAGGGAGTGTCACAATTAGAAGGTGTGGCCTTATTGGAGTAGGTGTGTCACTATGGTTGTGGGCTTTAAGATGCTCATCCTAGCTGCCTAGAAACCAGTATTTTGCTAGCAGCCTTCAGATGAAGATATAGAACTCAGTTCCTCCTGCACCATGCCTGCCTGGATGCTGCCATGTTCCCACCTTGATGATAATGGACTGAACCTCTGAACCTGTCAGCCAGCCCCAATTAAATATTGTCCTTACAAGAGATGCATCGGTCATGGTGTCCGTTCACAGCAGTAAAACCCTAACTAAGACATTCATCAATAAAAGAATGAAAATAAAATATTCCATAATCAGAATTTTTATGTGCTCATGTTTGTGGTATGTAAGCATGCATGTACATGTTCCCAAGTCTGTGTGGGTCTGCATGTATATGTGTGCATATATATGTGGAAGACAGACATTGAAATCTGGTTTCTTCTATTTCTTTCCACTTACCTTAGTGAGGTAATGTTTTTCACCAAGCCCAGAGCTCATCAATTCTGGCTAGTCTAACTAGACAGCTTGCCTTGGGGAATCTCCTCTTCCTACTTTTGGAGCTAACATGCAAGTCTTGGTGCCTGCTCAGCCTTTATGTCAGTTCTGAGCATCTGAACTTCACTTCTCTGCTTGCAAAGCAAGTAAATTATCCACTAAGCTACTTTTGCTGCCCACAGTTGGGTAAAATGAGGTACATAGGTTCTGAAAGGAAATACCTTTAATCAGTGGGAGGAGAGGAATTTTCTTTTTCTTCCTTTGATTGTTTTTGGAATGTTTTCCATTGAACATCTTTTACTTAGTAGGAAAATTCACTGAACAAACAGCCTGAAGTCTTCAGTGTCCCTATGACCAGGGTCATCTGATGCTGTTCTCTAGCACTGGCTTCCTGTAGGAAACACAGGGACTGTTTAGATGGGCAGTTTTATTCTCCTCTGAAGGGTCCCTGGTGGTCTCTGCTCTCACAGATAGAAAAGTTTAAAGGTTTATTTCAGAAAAGACTTGAGTCATCTATCCAGTTGGGCACTTAAATTGATTCTTGGCTTCATTTCCAGGATAGAGCAGACATTTTCCTCTGAGATTTCCTCAGTTTATGCTCAGAAGCTGCTGGTATGAGCAGATGGTCCTAGGGATGCAGGCAGTAATTTGCTGCCCTAAACTGATGCTCACTGAATAGCTTCCTCTGTTGCATTCATGGCCCATTTTCTAAGCTGACCATGATCCCTCCCAGACGTCCATAGCACCCCACCCACACCCCGGCATCTACCCTAAATGTTTCCTGTGGATTAAATTATATAGGCCCAAGACAGAATATCTGTGCATATCTACTAGAGATAATGTTCTGCTTTTAATAAAAGGAGCAAACATTTCAAAGTCACAAAGTTCTATTCTTGAATTCTTTTGTTTGGTTGGTTTATTTTAGATTTGTTTATTGTGTGCATATGAATGTTTTTCCTGCATGTATGTCTGTGAACCGTGTGTGTGTGTGTGTGTGTGTGTGTGTGTGTGTGTGTGTGTGTGTG
>JADRCH010000034.1:6401649-6449380 GCA_019843965.1 Rhynchomys soricoides
TGTGTGTGTGTGTGTGTGTGTGTGTGTGTGTGTGTGTGTGTGTGTGTAGTACATATAGAAGCCAGGAGAGGGCCTCAGATCTCCTAGAACTGGAGTTGTAGACAGTTGTGAGCTGCCGTGTGCGTGCTGAGAAGAGAACCTGAGTCCTCTGCAAGAACAGTATGCAGTTTTAACTGCTGACCCACCTCTTTAGCCCTCAGGGTTGTTTTAATTTAATTTTTGGCATACACCATTTTTCTTTGGTTCATGCAGTTCTCACTGATATGTCTCAGACTTTCCCGATTTCTCTCTGTGTCTCCATAATGAGTCAGTTCTGTGAGACCTCCTTTGCCGATGCTGTTGTGTTTCAGGACTAAACGTCCTGTTTGTCTCTATTTCATGTCTTCTTTTTCCTTAAGATTTTCTAAATCCTATTTTCTGCAGAATTTATGATATTTACATAGGGATATCTTTTTAATACTAGATTATCTGCTGCCTTTGTCCAAGAGTCTCAGCATCTTAGTCATTTTCCTGGTGTTCTCTGCTGGAATGCCTTTAACAAACAGTCTTCTTAAAAATTGTTTTTAATTCTTTTTGCTCTTCCTACAAGCATTTTGAATCATATTTCAGACCCACTGAAAGTTACAACATGAAATTGGGTCTGGTTTAATTCCTATAAAGAAAATATTTTAAACATTCCTTGAGAATTTCATGCATGTGTACAATATATTTTAAAGGTATCCAGTTCCCAGAATTCTATATAATTCCTCTATGAGCGTTCCCATCCCATCCCTCATGTCCTTAAAAACAAAAACACCCACTGGGTCTAATTCGAGCTGGTTGAATTACCCAGTGGGGTAACTCAACCCATGGTTGAGTGTTAGGCTACCCAGTGACAAACAGGCAACTTGTCAAGGACCACACTCCTGATAAACAGGTAACTTACCTAGTTAACTTCAAACCACAAACTTAGAACAACTTTCTAGAAGTACAATGGCAGTATTAGGTCCCTCTATAAAGTCTAAGCAGAGCTCTTTAGATCTGCTCATATCTGTGTTCCTGGATGCCAGTTTAGAAGTTAACTAGCAGTCACAATCTTGATTGAATTTTTAACATCGTTGGGTTGTGTATTTGCTTCTTGTGGGTGTGACAAGCACATGAGAGAAGCAGACTCAATTTCATGTTGTAATTTTCAAAGTGCCTGGAAATTATAAACATTGATTAGCCCAGACTCCTCATGAGTCAATAACCTCACAATAACTGGATCCATCAGTTGGGAATCAAGTCTTCAACACATGACCTTTTGGGGACATTACCTCAAACCTTTGCATTTTAATTTTTCAGGAGTCCTTTCTTGTGGTGTAGTCTGGTGGGAGCACAAAAGTTCTGAACACTCCATTTTATTTTTTACCTAATCCCTGACTTGCTGGATCTTTTTGGTGGTTCTTAACTTGGGGACTCTTATTCAGTCTTGCAGCCATAAGTAAACATTAGAGTTGACTATGGTCAGGTATTCCCTGTGACTTTAACTGCTTCTGTGACCAGGAAAGGAGAGGCCAGAGACAGAAAAGCACAACTGGCCTGCCTTCCCTGGGTGTAGACATTTCTGTTGCAGAGATTGTATCCTTCCCCCTCAGAGTCTTAGATGCTTTCTTTCTCATGCTCCAGGGTGGGAGTCATATCCTACATGGTACAATGGCACTTTTGCAGCAATGTAAGTCAAGTTTGTTTTTGGTAAACTCAATCTCTCTCTCTCTCTCTCTCTCTCTCTCTCTCTCTCTCTCTCTCTCTCACACACACACACACACACACACACACACACTTCTCTTGGTATTTAGGTTTTTTTAAAAGGGTACATAGCCTCATATATTTCATGGTTAGTCCCCAATTGATGATTTGTTTGGGGAGAATTAGGAGGTGTGGCCTTGTTGGAAGAAGTGTGTCATTGGGGGTGAACTTTGAGGTTTCACAAGCCCATGTCATTCCCAGTTAGTTCTCTCTCCACCTTATCAGGTTGCAAAGTGCTTGGCCTCTGCTCTGGCACCATGCCTGCCTGCCACCCTGCTCCCCGCCATAATGATAATGGACTGAAACTGTAAGTAAGCCCCAGTTAAATAATTTTTATAAGCATTATCTTGGTCATGGTGTCTCTTTGTAGCAATAACGTCGTGGCTAAGGCAGGTTAGTGTATGATAACAGCTTCTGGCCACTGTCTTAGTCAGTGTCCTGTTGCTGAGAAGAGACATCATGACCAAGGCAACTCTTATAGCAGGAAGAGTTAACAGGCTGACTTACAGTTTCAGAGGGTCAGTCCTATGTTATCATGGCAGACAGCATGGCAGCATGTAGACAAAGGAGATGAGTTCTACAGGATCTCCAGGCAGCAAGAAAAGAGACACATTGGGCCTGGCCTGTGGTTCTGAAAACCTCAGAGCCCATCTCCAGTGACACTTCCTCAAGCAAGGACACACCTCCTAATCCTTTCAAATAGTGCCACTCCCTGGTGACAGTGCATTTATATCTATGAGCCTACAGGGTGGATGGGTGGGGCATTCTCATTAAAACACCACCAAGGGGTACTAACACCATTTGAGATTTGTAAGACCAGAGCTCAGTAAGGTATTACCATTTCTTATTTAACACTCTGACACAGAGGCTGAGAACCAATCTAAGGAGCTCCTTACTCATGAGTCTTCTCTCACACAACTGCCTTTATCTGCTTTTCTGTACTGAAGGATGGAAGTCAAGGATGGATAGGATTCGGAAAAACAGGCTTGTTATGTGCTGTGGGATAAATACACTCCTCTTCATTCATACTTCATGAGGTAATCTGATAGACAAGTATAGACTCAAGGATTTATTAAAGGGCTTCCAAACCAGCGAGCAAGAACAAATGAGAGATTTGCTCAAATTATTATTTTGTTTCATTGGTTCCTACTCTTCTGTGGTGTCCCTCCTGCATCCCAGTTACCATGGTAAGAACATTCATCTCATATGGTCTCACAGGACTATGGAAACTTTTCTTCCAGGGAACAATAAGTCTACTCAATTTAAATATCTGCATGTGCTGCAGACTGTCATCTTTTCAGCATCTTTCCTTTTATGATAGAACATAATAGTAAGCAGCGATCTGGGGTTTTTAATTGAAAAAAAATGGAGAAAAGGAAAATCAACTTAAGTGATTTCCTCTTCTAATACAGTTACAACCTGCACTTGTGTAAAGATAATGAACACAAAATCAAGTTTATCTGAGATCTAGGTCCTAAGAAAGCTGTCCCTTTTTCATGACATGTGATAGATTGTGTGCACACATGGTGCAAATTCTGCATTGATTATTCACTGTTGTTTTTCCTTACTGACTTTGTAACTTCTCAGAAAATGAAGCCTGGGGCCACAGAGGTGTCTCAGTGCTTAGATTTATTTGCTGCTCTCTCAGAGGACCCAAGTTTGGTTCCGAGCACTCGTGTGGTGGCTCAAAAGCATCTGTAATTACAGTCTCATGGCATCCTTTCTGAGTTCTGTAGGCATCAGGCATGCGTGCGCGCACACACACACACAGACACACACACACACAGACACACACACTAAAGTAAATGTAAAAACAAGGATACAGACTGTTTTGTTGTTGTGTGAATTCATACTGCTCTGGGACTTGCTCCACACAAAGTAGGCTAAGTGGGAATCTGCACCAGGTCCCTGTCTAGGTCAAGGGGATTTGCATGCTTTTAGTCCATCCCCCTAGGACCTTGCAGAAGCACCACGAAAGGTCATAGGAGCTTGAGATGAGTGTTCCAAGCCCAAGTTGGTCTCTATGGGTGGGACCCAGTCTATGACTACAAACTCATGAGGGTCCCTAGTTAAGATAACCTGAGCAAAACCTGTTTCTGTAGAATTGCCTATGAGCTCACCTGAATTGTTGAATGAAGCTAGTGAGTTTTCAGTGCTTCATTGCTCAGGGAAAAAAATCTCACTGATATATGAGATAAGATTAATCTTAACTATTGATATGTCTATTTCTTCCTATGTGCAGCACACCCATGCACACAGACAGTAGGGGGGGGAGAAAAGACAATGCACACACATACATACACACACATAAGTACACACACACACACATGCAGATATGTAGATAGATAGTTAAATACATATACAGATAGATGAACAGACATGTAGATAGATGATAGACATAACTCTCATCTGAGCTGTCCTTAGAAATCCCCTCTGAAGTCCTTGATAAGTCTCTAGCTCCTTCAAAGAACCTACTGGTAATTATTAACACAGCTGTGGGGAGCAACAACAAGCTTTTCATACGTGTGATGTCCACCCTCTGCCCACCTCACCCTTCCCCCAGCCGTTCCTGTGATCATAAAGCCTCCAGACCTGGACTCCATCTCTAGCATCCATTTTCCTTCTGAGGAAGAATGAACTTACATCAAATGACTCTGTCGATACAGAAGAAAAAGACGAAGCTTGCCTTTGAAACTCTGCAGACTCTGTTGTCCAGACACTCATTTATGCTCTCATTTCTAATTAGCTGGTTGGAACAGATTGTTTGCAATGAGCTCCAGAAAATTGAGTATGATTTACTCAAGGCAAACAAGGTTTGGTTGTTAACCTTTGAGTATTTAATGAGGCCACATCTTAAGGATGAACAACAGTAAATAGGGCAGGCTTGTCAATAGGAATCAAGCCTGTACCAGACTCTAACCTCATACTAACAGCCAGCCAGTCTTGGGAGAAAAATAGCTTGTGCAGCATGAGGGGGCAGGTGCTACTCTAGAAGAGTGCCACCCTGACTTCTGGTTTGGAGCATCTGTTATCTAGAGGACAATATAAAGCAAGTGGTATTTTCCTACCCCTTCAGAAGGCAATGAAAAAGGGGAAGCTGAAGAAACATGAGAATAATTCTCTCTTAGAAATGTGTTCATTCTGTGAGGACCCATGACTTCTAAAGATGAGTTGAATTGCAACATGCCATTAATAAAATAGGTAACAGGGGTGACGGTTGGTTCCATTGCTTGGGCAAATGGTGGGTTGACCTCTGCCTTCTAAGTCAAAGGAGGAACCTGGAGATGTTCAAGCTCTGCCATCCTCACCTCACACCGAGCCCTGCACAGCACAAGGCCTTCCTTCCCACACCACAAACTCTGTTCTGTGTGGGTATGTGTCTTGCTGCTATGACATCTTGTCTGCTGGGAAGCCATCTCTGATGTCATCACCTGGCATGTTTCTATTCCTCTTTAGGTTCCCAGCCAACTTACCTCCTCACCGAAGTAAAGAGAACCCCTTCTTCAGAAGTAATGCTTGTATATATTCTCTATCTGGGGTTCTCCATTGACTTGGAGGTACTATGAAGCAGAATTGTTATTTCTGTTATTTGAAATCTCAAATCACAGCCTGTAAATCAAGATGAGGAATTAGAATATTGGCACCCTGTGACTCTGAAGAGATTTTTTGTGCCAGAGCCCAGAAATCTGCACAGAAAGGATGTACTCTCCCATGCATGTAGATTGAAGGATGATAGCGTTTACGGAATTCTGAATGCTGATTACAAATTCAGTTTCCATGTTATTATTGGCTGACAGAGTGGGATTCTGGATGAGCTGACAAGGTAATTGTTTTCCATTCAGCACTAACACCTCTTTATGCTGTGGTTTTAAGCTCCTCTCCACAGAAGATAAAACCTGTCACCACCCTTTGAATTGAAGCTGAACCCTGAACTTGTGTGGACAACAGTACTTAACAGAAGTCATGCTATCCCAGGCCTCAACTTAAAGCCATCCTGAGCCCTTCTGCTCGTCTCTCGGGAAGTTGCTAGGATACTCTATGAACATTGTGAGCTAACATGCTGGAAGAAGAGAGGGCACATAGAAGCAAAGTGTCTTGCTTGGAACCAGTTGAGCCCAGCTTAATCAAGTAGCTGATCATGTGTACAAATACAGAGGACATCACAGGCACCATCCAGCTGAATCCAGCTCAGATTGTTCATTCATTGAGTTTGAAAACAAGCAAACAATTGTTTTAAGACATCATGTTTTGAGATGATTCCCATTTATGTAAAACTAACTGATGTGAATAAATGTGGTCTTCCTAGGAGTTGGTCCTGAAGGCTTTTCTTCTTGACTCTTAGACTACTAAAATCACTACCTTGAACCTAGGCTCTCTGATTTTCTTTCTTCTTTTGTTCTCAGAGTACCTTTGTCTCTTAAATTCTTTTACCATTTCTCTCTGTAGCTTTCAGTTTAATAAAATTTGAATTGCTATTTTTTTCTACATGTACATTGTCAATGAAGTCTTCTTATTAATAAGAACACAGTAGGAAGACAATGAAACTGCATCTTAGTTACCCTTCTATTGGCTGTGGTAAGACATCACCACCAAGGCAACTTACAAAAGAAAGAATTTATTTGGGCTTTACAGTTTCCGAGAGTTAGAATCCATGACCATCAGCATCAATGTGGGGAGCTTGGCAGCAGGCAGGCATGGTAGTGGAGTGAGAGCTTCCATCTTGAGACTCTACAAGGAAGAAAGGGGGAGGGAGGGAGAAGAGGGAGGGAGGGAGAGAGAGAGAGAGAGAGAGAGAGAGAGAGAGAGAGAGAGGAGAGAGGAGAGGAGAGAGGGTGACACACCTTCTCCTCCAAAGCCACACTTCCTAGTTGTTCCTTAATAGTTCCACCAACTTAGGACAAGGGATTCAGACGTAGGAGAGCCCATGGGGCCACTCTCACTTAAACCTCTGCACCTTCTGTTAATATTTCCACTGATTGTAGTTTCAAAACATACTTTGTATTAGCTCAGTGTTGTAAAGTTTATTTCACTTATTTCATGCTCCAGTATATGCTAGATCCTGGAGAATGTTTCATTTGCCCTCGAGGATCAGTGTCCTGCTGAGGAAAGGAATGTTCTTCAAGTGGTATGTCTACTGACTTATGAGATAAGGCCAAATCTGTATCTTATTAACAATACTCATATGTCTTCTATCTGCAGACTCTATTGATTATTAAAAGTGGGTATACAAAGTCTCCAAATACTGCTTGAGATTTGTCTAGTTCTCATTCAGCTCTGGTCATGAGTCATCCTTTGGGGTTCTAGTATTTGATGTGTTTTCTCACTGTCCTGCTTTCTTGATGAACAGAGCTCTTTAGCAGCATCAAGTGCCTCTCCTGAGTGAGGTTTGACTTGGTCTACTCTTGTCTGACATTGGTATGGCCATCCTCACTTCTTTTTCTCTTAAATCTCTTCTCAGTTTTCACTTTCAGCATATTTTTTATTTTGTTCTAAAAAAATGCTTCCTGTAGGTAGGATTCGTAGATATGTCTTTTAAAAAGCCATCTTGCCAGTTTCTGCCTTTTGTTTAGTGAGTTTAATCTCTATGTCTTTTTAAAACAATTACTGACAAGGAAAGACAGCTCCAGTTTTTTATTTGTTTTTCTGTTTCTAGTGATGATTCTTTCATTTGCTTTCTCTGATTTCTTTCAGTTTAGCTATACTTATGAAATTGTTTTGAACCCACCCTCCTGTCTTTTTGTATACATTTTGAAAGACATTTTTTTGTTTATGATAATCAAGGGAGTTATGTTTCCTATCCTATGCTTATAATAATCTAATTTGAATGACACCAGTTTAACTTAATTAGCATGCAAGGACATGGAACCTGCCTAGCTCTAGCCTCTCCCTTGCTGTGTTGTTATGTCAAAACCAAACCCAAAGACAGACTGTGCACTTCATGTCCAATAATATTATAAATCACTATTTTGTGTATCTATCTTTAAAATACACTAGGAAATAAAAATGGAACCAAACTATAATGATATTTGATTTTAAAGAATTTTATTTTTAATTTAAAAAATTGAGTGTGGAAACAGTGTCCACTGAGGTCAGAGGACGGCATTAGAACCCCAGGAGCTGTATTTATAGATGGTTGTGAGCTGCCTGACATGGGTACTGGGAACTGAATATGGTTTTCTGTAATGGTCTCTGTGTGTTGCAGAGATGTTACTTTGGTGAGGATTGAGAGCTACACTATCCATAGGCACAGGATAAAAATTTAGAATGTAGTTAGGAATTCTGCTGATTTGGTAAAGTGTCAGATATAAGCTTAGCATTATTTAAGCTTGCTTGTGCACTAGTTAGAGGTGAGAACTTTGAGTCTTTAAAGACTTTGCTGATCATGCGATTGGGCCCTGGGTAAAGTGATCTCCTGTTGCTATGTGGTCTTCAGGGTTTAAAGCTTTTAAAACCACCTCTTCTGTGCTACCTAGTTCATATCTACTGGGTTATTCACAGGCTTCCCAGTGCTTACTAGCAAAGCCTACCACTCACTTGTCTTTCCGGAGTGAATCCCATGTCAGGT
The DNA here is from genome assembly GCA_019843965.1 of Rhynchomys soricoides. Lineage (NCBI taxonomy): Eukaryota > Metazoa > Chordata > Mammalia > Rodentia > Muridae > Rhynchomys > Rhynchomys soricoides. The sequence continues at coordinate 6,409,982 of JADRCH010000034.1, forward strand.
GAATGAAGATGTATGTGGTCGGCCAATTAGGTTATCTCCTAAGCAATGTCTAATACACATATCCAAGCACTGATGAGCGAAGGCTGATTTGATGTCTCAGGAAGCATGGCCCAAGGGTCTACACCAGGACAGTGAGCTGCAGTTTTCAAGGTCGCTGCTGAGCTCTGAAACAGGTGAAGGGAGGGGAGGAAAACACCACAAAACTTCACTAACATTTTAACTTGACCTTTTAATTTATTTAGCACTTAATGGGCTATTGTAACCCTGGGCTGCTTTCTAAAGTTATAACACAGTTAGTGTTGATGGATTCTGATCTATTTCCATATTTCTATTGAGAGCTGCCTGCCCTAACCTACCTGCTATGAAGGCCATTTTCCCTTGGTTTTTGCTATTATTGCTATTCTATGGAGTCAAGAAAAACCTCATTAACTTTCATTTCTTTCTTGTACATCCCTTCCCACATTCTTTAGGCACTTTGACAAGCTTTCAAAATAGCTTACTGATTTATAGGAATTCTTTGGGTAGTTTTTATTTAACTTACTTGCCACGTGTATTACAAGTCTTTATATGAATGCGTTGTTTCATTAAACTGCTTGAATGCCTTTATTCTTTTTCATTTTTCTTATCCTTCAGATGGCTTTTCTTTTGTTCCTGCTTTCATACTTTCTGGAATCATCCTTTGCACAGTGTGGCTTGCTTTGTCCCCACGGACACATTTACCTTGTGACATACCGACGGCCAGTACTAATAGGAGCATGCGCTCTGTCTTTGCAAAGGAGCATGCGCTCTGTGTCGGCTGGATCTCTCCACCACTCTGCCATTTCTTGATCTCTTTCATGCACGTGTCCATATCACTGCCTAATGGTTTCTCTCACCAAAGTATAAAAGATTAAATGGTTCTAATTTAGCTCCACAAGCAATCTTTGTGATAGTTGCTGGTGTTTAATGGCTTGTATCCAAATCGTTGCATCTTTTCCTTTGGAATGGGGCACATCGTGCTTCACACAGCTCTTCTCGGCCTTGTGTGCTGCGATCTGTAGTTAGTGTAGAACATGCTGGATCACTCTGACTTCTCTCATGGACTTTCCATGTTTGATTCACTGAGAAGAATATTTCTTGTTTACCCCTAATGACATAATTTTGTTTCCTCTGACAGAATTCTTTGTTTTCCGTGGGGAAGGAAAAAGATATGGGTCTGTGCTGTCAGAATTGTTATCCTGATCTAATTTAGTTTGTATGTTTTTATTCTTACCACTCGTTTTTATAATAGGATCTGACACTCCTTCAAAGATTGCAGTTGATAAAATATAATAAAAAGTACTTGAGGGAATGGGTAAGTACAAAGGGGTTTAAATGAAAGGAGATCAGCAAGAATCCAGTTTGGTACCTGTGGGAATGTGGGGCTTTGTCAGACTTGGGGCCTAGGTGTGATAAGAGATAGATAAAGAGATTAAGGTCACCGTGGAAGCTGACCTTCCCCAACTGAAGTGTGATTTCTGGGGCTGGTTTTTGCCCAGTGATTTTTTTCCTGGAGAGCTGTATTCAGATCTCTATTCATTCCAAATATGGTGCTGATGACAAACCAAAATAATGACCCTTGCATAGTCTAACTCTGTGGACAAGGGAGTCTTCTGAGTTAGGTACAGGATGACAGATGTTGTAAAGGCAGTCGAATCACTGAGAAGCCCACCCCACAGAGGTGATGGTTCATGAACATTCCATCCCCAGTACCCCCTGCCCAACCTGCTGGCAGCTGCACCAGTCTCAACCCAACAGTGATCTGGTTATGTAACCTTGGAGACAGGCTGTGACAATCTTATCGCATCCTGAGCTTCTTTCGTCTCTGAGTTTCCTTAGCTAACCAAGTCTGACTCATTTCCCTTATTCATAAAGTAATGTTTCAATTCAGAGGAAATATCTGCACACAGTTGTAGGACACTGAGCGGAAACAGCGAAAGAATCTTAGAGGTTTTGGAGCACTATAAATGTCCTACAAAAGTAGGAAAGTGGTCATTGTTATAGCAAGAGATTCATACCACAAGGATGGAATCCTTGGCAGCAGTTGTCTCAGAGGAGACTTTGGGGATCAACGAACGTTTCTTTCCCGACTGAAAGGGTGCAGTGAGGCCTCTACACCACCATACCCTCTGCTGGCAAACGACGTACGTGTTATAACTGGTCCTGGGATCTGTTGGTGCCCACACAATAGTCTCACACTAAACCTTCCGGCATAAACCTCTCTGCCCCTTACAGTAGCGGACAAGCTGAACTCATGAGTTTTGCTTTCCTCAGTTGAATCCTATGAGTAAAAAGATGAGACTTATTAAAATTACATAGGCGGGGTTGGTGCTGCTTTTAACAGAGGCCTAAAGAAACTTCTTTGAGCAGTAGACAGAATTTGGTACAGAGACTCATAACTGCTCAGGGTGTTACTAATAACTGACTATTGAGCATGCAACCCTAAAGGAGACTTGCATGCCAATCCCATACCTCAAGTCTCAGGGGATATCTAAGGAGGAGGGAGCAGAGCTGTTGAAAAGCCATAGGATGGAGAGGATTGCTGGGGAGCACTGTCCTCTGGACATGGGATAACAATTGCACTTGTGAAATCATCGAAGCTGTGCTTACCTGCACAAGACCTGCATAGGCTCAAGCCAACACCTCCAGCATTCCAGTGGGCACCTCTAGTGGGAAGCAGTGGGTTAAATGTGCACACAAAAAGAGAAAGATGTATACACATGAAGATGGGAAGACAACGTGTTGGTAGATGTCTGGGGTAGTGGGGGAACTTTGGCATGAATGCAATCAACATAAGCTGTATACCTGTATGAACTTGTCAATGAATAAATGAAAGTTCTCCGAGATAAATTAATAGGCAAAGATGCATAATTTGGAAGTTGATGCTCTCTGGTTTATATGCACACTTCAGCCTTACAGATGCTATGGTGAGGATTCCTACAGGACTTTTATTTTAGTCCCAAATCACTCCTTGGCATTTATAGCACATTCCTCTCGTTCCATGTCAATAATCCTATTGATGGTATCTGCCAGGTAACATTTGTTTACCCAGTGTATTTCATGCGAAGAGAAGGAAATGTATTCAGACTTCCTTCAGGTGGTCTGGACAAAGACTTTATTTTTAAAATTTATTTTTTATGTGTGTGAATGTTTTGCCTGCATGTATGTCTGTGCACCACCTACATGCAATGCCCATGGACACTAGAGAGGGTGTTAGATTTTCTGGAACTGGGTAATGGTTGTGAGCTGCCATGTGAGTGCTGGAAACCAAAGCTGGGTCCTTTGCAAGAGTAGCTAGTGCTGTTAACCACAGAGCAATCTCTCCAGTCATGATATCTGGGGTGAGGGATTTTCTTGCTAGATAATGACTTCCCCATCACCTAATCTTTCATAAGCACTGTGGTGAGATAGCCCAGCTGCTTCTTTTCGCCTTGGGGCTTTTCACCAGGCCTCTTATGTAAGCAGTCACATTTAGGGGGCAGGGAGATAAAGAAGGAACAAGCGGAATATCCATGAAGAACCTTAGAAAGGAGTTGTAAAACACTACTACCAGTGAAGGAATTAAATGACCCTTTGATTAGGGGTGATCAATTGTAATCATAGCTCTTTAGTTAGCCCCAACATCACCCCTGAAAATGCAATGATTCCTTTATTTATTCATCTACAGGAGCGAGTGAAAGGAGAGGCTAATGTTCCCTTTAATGAGGTTAAGAAGAGTTAAGGGGGAAAAGAGCGGCTAAACGAAACCTTTGAAGTGTCTAATAACATAGATGTAATTCTGACCATATTCCTGTTCATTTATAGCGATGTTAACCCTGCTCAATCTTTGCTGTACTTTCAAGTGTGGCTACGTGTTTTCAGGGCTCAGTAGCTGTATCACTTATTATTCCCCACCCCCCAAGTTCTAATCCACATCATATCCCTGAGTCCTCTCTCTGTAAATGTCTATTCTGTTCTGAGCATCTAAAAATCCCACCACAGAATTAGGTTTGCAATAGAAACAGCTAGAAAGAAGAAATGAGCTCAAAACTTGAATTAGGTTTCCTCAGGTAAAAACAAGTTGTTGTTTTTTTTTTTTTTTCCTCCATAAAGACCTGTGTTGAGCAGGTGCCCACTCTTAAAGTAATTTAGACTTGAAAGTCATTGACCAGGCTCTAGCATGAGGGGGCAGCCCAGCCCCAAGAGGGACATCTGGTGATGAATATTGTGAGACTGTGAAGTAGGATGTGGAGTTTATTTACTGATTCATGGTGAGGGGTGAATTTTTGGCTCATCCAGCAGAGTACCAACACTTGGAAAGAGACAGTTGCCTTGTGAAGACACTCCCTGCACAGGGCTGACTATTACTGCATCCACTTTGGACAGTGCACACCAGATGCAGCCTCTCTAGGAGTCAGAGATGCAACCAGCATTGTGAAATCTGGTAATAGAGATGTGATTCTTTGGTAATTAATCACCTGGCTTCAAAAATCAGGGCAGGGTAACAGCTGTGTCTCTGAGTTGTTGTGAAAGCCCCATGTGGTACTGAAGGACCCAGGAAGGTGTCAGACAGCTGGCAGAACACGGATAATCATAGAGTGGCATATCGCCAGTATGATATACAAGAGAGAAACTGGGTTTGTACCTTGTCTTACTTTGGGTTTGATTGCTGTGAAGAGATGTCATGACCATGGCAATTCTTATAAAGGGAACATAAAAAGGAAAGCTAATAGCTCAGAGGTTTAGTCCATTATCAGGGTGGGAAGCGTGGTGGCATGCAGGAAGACATGGTGCTAGAGAGGGAGGTAGAAGAGACTTCTACATCTGGATTTGAAGGCAGCAGGAAGAGAATGAGACACATTTTCCCCAACAATGCCACGCCCACCTTAACAAGGCCACACCTCCTAATAGTGCCTATGGGCCTACTGAGACTATTTTCTTCCAAACTACCATGAACCTCCATTTATGTAACCTCCTCGAAAGAGTGAGCAGAAGTAGACACTGCATTTCTGCACTGCTCATAGCTAAACATGTGGAACATCACACATTCACATCATACTATCGGGAAAGAAAAAGTGACAAAGAGAATGAGAACAAGAACTCCAGAAACTGACACGGCTCGAGGATGTTGCTGAGGATAATTCCACTCCAGCAGCAAGAAGAAGAGAACACGGATGTACAGGACAAGTTCTCAGAGCCTTCGCTCATGTGTTCTCTGTAGAGGTATCCACAGTGCAAATGCCAAGGAGGCCAACCAGCTCAGTCCAGGATAGTACAATTACACCAGGAAAGGAGAAGAATTACAAGTGAGAGAGCGGAGGGCGCTACATTTTGTTATTTGCAGATGAGATGATTGTAGGCTATTGTAACTCATGAGAACTGTCTGGAAAACTATCTGAATTTTTTTTTTTTTTAAAAGAGAGAGAGAGTTTTAAAAATTCTTTTGTTGCAAAACTTTTATCAAAATCATTAGTTTTCTTATGTGCTAACTATAAACAGAAAATTTAATGGAGAAACTATCCCATTCACAGTGCCAAGAAAAAAAAAAACATTAAAAACCCCAAGAAGTAGTAGTACTGAGTGTTTATGGGAAGAAAACTTTAAAACCCTTTTGAGGGTTATAAAAGCAAACTTGGAATAGTAGTCATAACTTATTCCTAGAAAGACTCAATATCATAAAGCTGTTATTTTTATAAATTAATCTATAAAGCTTGTGCCATCCAAATTAGAATACCAATGAGATATTTTAAAGAAAAGTTGGTAAAACGTTTTCTGAGGAACACATACATAGAATAGCTATGACTCTGGACAATAACCAGATATTATGGAGTCTTTAGGATGTTTAGCTACATGAAGGATGTATGCAATATGATCTTTTACTCAAAGGAGAAAGTTTTAAAATTGAAGCAGGGTTTGGAGAAGTGGCTCAGAATTTGAAAGTGTTTGCTTCTCTTGCAGAGATCCAGAGTACATGTCCCAGCACCCATACTTGGTAGCTTCCAGCCCTCTACAACTTCACTTCTAAAGGAGCTTGTGCCCTCTCCTGGTTTCTGAAGGCACTGGCATATGCGTGGCATACACACAGAGAGAAAAGCGTACACACATACACATACATTTTAAAAAATCAAGTTCTTTTTTAGAATTTACTAATTGTTTTATTTGTTTACATTTCAAAGATAATCCCCCTTTCTGGTCTCCTCTCTACAAACCTGCTCCCTTCCCTTTGCCTCTAAGAAGGTGTTCCCCCACTCCCCCACCCACTCCTGCCTCACTCCTCTAACACCCCCTTTCTCTGGGGCATCAAGCCTCCACGGGACCAAGTGCCTTCCACTGATGCCAGATGAGGCAATCCTCTGCTACATATGTAATGAGAGCCATGGATCGACCCATGTATACTCTTTGGTTGGTGGTCTAGTCCCTCTGAAGGGTCCTGGTTGGTTGATACTGTTGTTCTTCCTATGGGGTTGCAATCCCTTTCAGATCCTTCAGCCCTTCCCCTAACTCTTCCATCGGGGTCCCTAGGTTCAGTCCAATGGTTGACTGTATCTGCATCTGTCTTAGTCAGGCTGGCAGAGCCTCTCAGAGGACAGCCATACCATACTTGATGTCTGCAAGCACATCTTGACATCAGCAATAGTGTCAGGGTTTGGTGTCTGCAGACAGAATGGATTGCACAGAGGGGCGGTCTTGGTCTCTGGAAGGCCTTTTTTTCAACCTCTACTCCAGTTTTGTCCCTGCATTTCCTTTAAACAAGGACAATGCTGGGTTAAAAATTTTGAGATGGGTGGATGGCCCCGTCTCTCCACTGGGGGCCATGTTTTTCTACTGGAAGTGATTCTATCTCTCCACTGGTGGGTATTTTGGCTAATGTCATCCCCATTTGGTCCTGGGAGCCTCTGGCATCCCTGGCTTCTGGAACTTTTTAGTGGTTACCCCCATTCCTAGCCCCTGAGTGCTACATATTTTTATTTATTTTTCTGTCTATTTGGACTTCTCTCCTGTCTCTTTTCATACCTGGTACCCCCTTTCCCTCCCCTTCCCTTCCTCTGCCTCCCTTCTCCCACCCAGCTCTCATCCTCCCTCTGCCTCCTATGCCTATTTTGCTTCCCCTTCTAAGTGGGTTTGAAGCATCCATACTTCGGCCTTCCTTCTTGTTAAGCTTCATATGGTTTGTGAGTTGTATCATAGGTATTCTGAGATTTTGGGTTAATATCCACTTATCAGTGAGTACATACCATGTATGTCCTTTTTGGCTCTGGGTTACCTCTCTCAGGATGATATTTTCTAGTTCCATCCATTTGCCTGCAAATTCATGAAGATGTAGTTTTTAATAGCTGGTAGAATTCCATTCTGTAAATATACCATATTTTCTGTATCCATTCTTCCATTGAGGGACATCTGGATTGTTTCCAGCTTCTGGCTATTATAAATATGGCTGCTATGAACATAGTAGAGCATGTGTCTTTATTAGATGTTGGAGCATCTTCTGGGTGTATGCCTAGGAGTGGTATAGCTTGTTCTTCAGTAGAACTATTTCCAGTTTTCTGAGGAACTGTCAGATTGATTTAAAAAATGGTTATACCGGCTTGCAATCCCACCAACAATGGAAGAGTGTTCCTCTTTCTCACATTCTTGCTAGCATCTGCTGTCACCTGAGTTTTTGATCTTAGCCATTCTGATTGGTGTGAAGTGGAATCTCAGGATTGTTTTGATTTGCATTTCCCTGACGAGTAAGGATGTTGAACATTTCTTTAGGTGCTCCTCAGCCATTTGAGATTCCTCATTTGAGGAGTCTTTATTTAGATCTGTATTCCATTTTTAAATTGGGTTATTTTGTTTTCTGTAGTCTAACTTCTTGAGTTCTTTGTATATTTTGATTATTAGTCCTCAATCAGATGAAGGGTTGGTAAAGATCTTTTCCCAATATGTAAGTTGCCATTTTGTCCTATTGTCAGTGTCCTTTGCCTTACAGAAGCTTTTTGGTTTCATGAGATCCCATTTGTCAATTGTTGATCTTAGAGCATGAGCCATTGTTATTCTGTTCAGGAAATTTTCTCCTGTGCCCATGTGTTCAAGATTTTTCCCCACTTTCTCTTCTATTAGAGTCAGTGTATCTGGTTTTATGTGGAGGTTCTTGATCCACTTGGACTTTAGCTTTGTACAAGTTGATAAAAATGGATCAATTACCATTCTTCTATGTGAAGATCTCCAGTTAGACCAGCACCATTTGTTGAATATGCTTTCTTTTCTCTACTGTATGTTTTAGGCTTCTTTGTCAAAGATCAAGTGACCATAGGTATATGGGTTTATTTCTGGATCTTCAATACTATTCCATTGATCTACCTGCCTGTCTCTGTACCAATATCATGCAGTTTTTTTTTTTTTTTTAAAATCACTATTGCTTTTTAGTACAGCTTGAGTTCAGGGATAGTGATTCTCCTGGAAGTTCTTTTATTGTTGAGAATAGTTTTTACTATCCTGGATTTTTTGGTAATTCCAGATGAAGTTGAGAATTGTTCTTTCTTTTTCTGTGAAGAATTGAGTTGGAATTTGATGGGGATTGCACTGAATCTGTAAATTGATTTTGGTAAGATAGCCATTTTTAATATGTTAATCCTGCCAATCCATGAGCATGGGAGATCTTTCCATCTTCTAAGGTCTTCTTTGATTTCTTTCTTCAGAGACTTGAAGTTCATGTCATACAGAATTTTTAATTGCTTGGTTAGAATTATACCAAGATATTTTATGTTATTTGTGACTATTATGAAAAGTGTTGTTTCTCTAATTTCTTTCTCAGCCTGTTTATCCTTTCTGTAGAAGAAGGCTACTGGTTTGTTTGAGTTAATATATCCAGCCACTTTCCTGAAGTTGTTATCTGTTGTATTTTTGGTAGAATTCTGGTATAAATTTTGGGGTCACTTGCCTACCATGCTGAAAGCACTGGGCTCAGTCTTTAGTACAATATACAATGTTTTGTGTATATATGAAAAAACATGGTGATATTTCATATATCACAAAGCCTATCCAAAAATAAAATTATTTCCAATTTAAAAAAATGGTATCTTGGTATCTTCCATTAACAATGGATTTTTAGAAGTATGAAACAAGAAGAGCATAGATTAGCTTCAGGGATTGATGCTGTATGGGTAGACAAGCAGAGTACATGTGTGTGTTCCATATTTGTTTATTTTAATTTGAAGGAAAAAATTGTTACTCCTTGGTAAATCAAGCTAAATTGGACAACTTTGTTGCATAACCTCTTGCAATCCATTTACTACTCCTGTAAGATAAATGGTAAAGAGAACTGCATTCTTAAGTGCAGCATTTACCGAAAATAAAGTCTTCAAAGTGTTATTAAACTGAAAATCCTTCCTGCCACTGTGTTTCAATGGAGAAAAGTGACTTAGATAGCATTTATACCTATGTAATTTTTAGAAGTGAATATAAAGAGTACATCCATTTATTTATATGGGAGCAATTTATTAACATTAAACATTATTGTAATGCATCTATCCTTTTACTCAAAAATCACTGTCATTGAAGGGTGGACTAAGGCCATTCTTGCAAAACTAAAACTAAAAAATAAAATAAAAAAAGATGAAACACAGTTTTTAGTAGACTAAAAATACTCACTGAAATGTAATCTGTAGGATGTTGATGATATAAAATATAGCCTATCCAAAAAATAAAATTCTTTCCAATTTAAAAAATGGTATCTTGGTATCTGCCATTAACAATGGATTTTTAGAAGTATGACACAAGAAGAGCATAGATTAGCTGTGGGGATTGATGCTGTATGGGTAGACAAGCAGAGGGCATGTGCGTGTTCCATTATTTGCTTATTTTAACTTGAAGAAAAGAAATTGTTACTCTTTGGTATGTTTCTAAAGCTATAGGAGCCTAGATCAATAAGGATCTAATTCCTTCAAATTATAAACTATTTATTTTGGTTGCTGTTATTTTTGAGACAGCATTACTTTGTAGCTCAGACTGGTCTAGAATTCACAATCTTTCTGCCTCAGTTTCCCCAGTGCTGAGCTAGAAAGCACTGTGCCATTGGTCTTTATTTTTCTTTCTCATTTACTTGTTAGTTTTTTTGAGAGTTTTAAACAAGATATTTGATCATATTTACCTCCTTCCCCAACTCTTCCCAGATGCATAGCACCTCTCCTACTGAAGTAATGTCTTTTTTCCTTAAACACACACACACACACACACACACACACACACCCCAAACAAATAAACAAGCGAAGTGAAACCATGGAGTCCAATTTGAGCTGTCCATACACACTTGCTCATATTCCACTGGAGTCTGGTTGACCTAGTAGGGCCACATTGGTAAAGAAATGGCCTCTTATTCCCATGCAGCTATCAATTTCCACCATCTGCTCCTCTTGGGGGTGGGGCTTTGTACCACCTCCCCTCTCCACGCTCAGGTTGTTGCTATCTTGAGCTTGCACAAGCTTATGCATGCTGTCTGTCTGGTTTGTTTTTGAGGCATTTCTAGGTTACCAGAAGCACTGAGTAAACAGTGAAAGTAGAAAGCACAAAGCTAATTTCTGAGCATCCTGTCCTGAGACATGCAGAGTGACCCGCCTCCATTATGCTTTTCCAGAGTGATGCATTTATTAGTCAGTTAGCCAAAGCGTCAAAATCTTTACGTAGTTCACAGCGTATATTCAGGGTTTCTTTTGGTGTCATTTATTGGAAACAGTGTGTTCTAATCCATTTCTTTCAGTTTGGGTCCTTTTTTATTATTATTTGGCTAGAGTTTTCACAGAGTAGATGTCATTCATTCTATTTTTCACCTTCTGAATAATTTATTTTAATCAATATATATGAAAATTATTTACTATTGGAGTAATATTAAAGAGAAGGATCCAAAGGTGCAGACAGTGGATGTTGATATGTGTTTTAATGAGGCTAAACATACCTCTCTCTGCAACCATTCTTTCTTTATACTAAAATGTTTAAAACCTTTTCTTCTAGCTTTTTGAATTACACAGTATATTATAATATCTATAAACATAGCAGCAACAGGAACTTCTTCCTTATTCCAAGACTGTTGCTTAGTCTCAGAAAACAAACAATAACTGTAGAGATGGCTCACTGGTTAAGAACACTGGATGATCTTGCAGAGGACCTGGGTTCAGTTCTCAGCACACACATGGCAGCCCACAACCTCCTGTAAGTCTCTAGTTTCAAAGGATCCAGGAGCTTCTACGGCCTCTTCGAGAATTTACAGTCATATGGTACACATGAACTCAGGCAGGCACATGCACAGACATACATAAAAATAAATAATAACTAGCATTTAAAATAAATCATAGCCCAGTAGAATCTTCTGCGTGGCAAAGGTTACAACCAACAGATTGAAAAGAGAAAAGAGAAGGGAACCACTCTTGGAAAGGAGGAGAATACCCAGAATTCATATCGTGTTCTAAAAATCTCGATAGCAATAAATCCATGGTTCCCAGAAGGAGACATGCAAATGGCCTGCAGGTATATAAATAAGTGCTGTTCCATTAATTACCAGGAAATTCAAAATAAAATGCAATGAGAAGTCACCTTACCTCAGTAAGAATGGCTGTTATCAAAACAACAAAGCAAAACAAAATCCAAGGATAACGAGAGGTAAGAAATCATGTGGATGGAAGAGAGTTCTTGTACTCTGTTGGTGGTAAAGTAAATTAGTACAGTCATGGTGGAAAGCAGCATGGAAGCTCTGTAAAGAGTGAAAAATAGAGCTTCCCTTAGACCCAGACACCTCATTAGAGTTTGTATGTTCAGATGACATGATATCAGGATCTTAAAGAGACAAGCATCATTATTAACAATGGCCCAGAAATGGAGCCAACTGGTGTCAGTCAGCAAATGAGTGAATACAGGAAGTGTGACATACACACCAGTGCATACTATTCGGCCACAGACAAAATCATGCCACCTATTACAACATGGATGGGACTGGAAATTGTTAAGTAGAATAAGCCAGGTGCAGAAAGACAAATGTCACATGGTCTCACTCATATGTGAAATCTAATAAGAGCTGTATGTGTAGACCTTGAGGCTAGGAGGGTGGGTATAGGAGGCCAGGAGGAGAGATGGGGAGGGTAAGGCTGGCCAGTGGGCTCTAAGTATCACTGATCATGCTTTTGTTGCTGCATCTAAACAAAAAAAATCACTGCTGGAGCCTTGAGACATGGCTCAACAGTCAAGAGAGCTTGCTGCTCTTTAAAGGCTCGCAGTTTGATTCCCAGCTCCCAACTTAAGTGTGTTGCAACTGTTTGTAGCTCCAACTTCAAGAGATCTGATGCCCTCTGGTATGAAGAAGCCTCAGCACACATGCACTGCACTCAAACTCATGCAGGTGTGTGTGTGTGTGTGTGTGTGTGTGTGTGTGTGTGTGTGTGTGTAGTCCCATAAATACAAAATAAATATTTTAAGAAGAAGTCTTGTTAAAGCCTAATAATTTCCAACATGTTATTCTGTTCTAAGAGCTTCATGGATTTGTGCTTTGTATTTGGAACTTTTCAGTGGTGGATGTAACGTAGATTATTGTGATCATTTTTGCCACATGGTCGTTCAGTTGTTCCATAAATAGATTTTTCAAAATATTACATTGTCTCTGAGAAATAAATTTTCTTTCCTCTTTCTTTAAAGACTAGGAAAGGTGTGCTAGCTATATCTATTTGGGGGCTAGTTTCCTCTGTTGATCTGAGCAGTCTATTCCTTCTCTGATATCACATCTTGACTGTTAATATGCTTTGAAATCAGGGAGTAGCACTCTCTCATTTTTCTTTTTTCCTTCAAATGTCATGTTAACTATTGTATTTACTGGAGGAACCTTAACAGAAGACCACAGACAGGGTGGCTTAAGAAACAAGGAAGATATAACAACAGACTCTGAGGAAATTTAAAACATCATCAGATCCTACTACAAAGGCCTATATGCAACAAAATTGGAAAATCTGGAGGAAATGGACAAGTTTCTAGACAGATACCAATTACCAAAGTTAAATCAGGATCAGATAAACCATCTAAACAGTCCCATAATCCCTAAAGAATTAGAAGCAGGCATTAAAAGTCTCCCAACCAAACAAAGCCCAGGATCAGATGGGTTCAGTGCAGAAATCTATCAGACCTTCAAAGAAGATCTAATACCAGTACTCTTCAATCTATTCTACGAAATAGAAACGGAAGGAACACTACCCAATTCATTCTATGAGGCCACAGTTACACTGATACCAAAGCCCCACAAAGACCCAACAATAAAAGAAAACTTCAGACCAATTTCCCTTATGAATATCGATGCAAAAATACTCAATAAAATTCTTGCAAACCAAATCCAAGAACACATCAAAATGATCATTCACCATGATCAAGTAGGCTTCATCCCAGGGATGCAGGGATGGTTCAATACCCGGAAACCCATCAATGTAATCCACTACATAAACAAACTCAAAGAAAAAAACCACATGGTCATTTTGTTAGATGCTGAAAAAGCATTTGACAAAATTCAACATCCCTTCATGATAAAAGTCTTGGAAAGATCAGGAATTTAAGGAGCATACCTAAACTTAGTAAAAGCAATATACAGCAAACCAGTGGCCAACATCAAACTAAATGGAGAGAAACTCGAAGCAATCCCACTAAAATCAGGGACTAGACAAGGCTGCCCTCTCTCTTCCTACCTATTCAATATAGTACTTGAAGTTCTAGCTGGAGCAATCAGGCAACAAAAGGAAGTCAAAGGAATACAAATTGGAAAGGAAGAAATCAAAATATCACTATTTGCAGATGATATGATGGTATACTTAAGTGACCCGAAAAACTCCACCAGAGATCTGCTACAGCTGATAAACAACTTCAGCAAAGTGGCTGGATACAGAATTAACTCAAGCAAATCAGTAGCCTTCCTATACTCGAAGGATAAACAGGCTGAGAAAGAAATTAGGGAAATGACAACCTTCACAATTGTCACAAACAATATAAAATATCTTGGTGTGACTCTAACCAAACAAGTGAAAGATCTGTAGAACAAGAACTTCAAGTCTCTGAAGAGAGAAATTGAAGAAGACCTCAGAAGATGGAAAGATCTCCCATGCTCATGGATCGGCAGGATTAACATAGTTAAAATTGCCATCCTGCCGAAAGCAATATACAGATTCAATGCTATCCCCATCAAAATCCCAACTCAATTCTTCATAAACCTAGAAAGAGCAATTCTCAAATTCATATGGAATAACAAAAAACCTAGGATAGCAAAAACTATCCTCAACAATAAAAGGTCTTCTGGGGGAATCAGCCTCCTTGACCTCAAGCTGTACTACAGAGCAGTAGTGATAAAAACTGCATGGTATTGGTACAGTGACAGGCAGGTAGATCAATGGAATAGAATCAAAGACCCAGAAATGAACCCACACACATATGGTCACTTGATCTTTAACAAAGGAGCTAAAACTATCCAGTGGAAAAAAGACAGCATCTTCAACAAATGGTGCTAGATCAACTGGCGGTCTACATGTAGAAGATTGTGAATTGATCCATTCCTATCTCCCTGTACAAAGCTCAAGTCCAAGTGGTTCAAGGACCTCCACATAAAACCAGATACACTGAATCTAATAGAAGAGAAAGTGGGGAAGAGTCTCAAACACTTGGGCACAGGGGAAATGTTCTTGAACAGAACACAAATGGTTTGTGCTCTAAGATCAAGAATTGACAGATGGGACCTCATAAAATTACAAAGCTTCTGTAAGGCAAAGGACACTGTCAATAGGACAAAATGGCAACCTACAGATTTGGAAAACATCTTTACCAATCCTACATCTGATAGAGGGCTAATATCCAATGTATACAAAGAACTCAAGAAGCTAGACTCCAGAGATCCAAATAACCCTATCAAAAAATGGGGAAGTGAGCTAAACAGAGAATTCTCAACTAAGGAAACTCGAATGGCTGAGAAGCACCTAAAGAAATGTTCAACATCCTTAGTCATCAGGGAAATGCAAATCAAAACAACCCCGAGATTTCACCTCACACCAGTCAGAATGGCTAAGATCAAAAACTCAGGTGACAGCAGATGCTGATGAGAATGTGGAGAAAGAGGAACACTCCTCCACTGTTGGTGGGAATGCAAGTTGATACAACCTCTCTGGAAATCAGTTTGGCGGACCCTCAGAAAAATTAACATGATACTACCTGAGGACCCAGCTATTCCACTCCTGGGCATATACCCAGAAGATGCTCCAACATGTAATAAAGACACATGTTCCACTATGTTCATAGCAGCCATATTTATAATAGCCAGAAACTGGAAACAACCCAGAGGTCCCTCCACAGAGGAATGGATACAGAAAATGTGGTACATTTACACAATGGAATACTACTCAGCTCATTAAAAACAATGACTTCATGAAATTCGTAGACAAATGGATGGATCTTGAAAATATCATCCTGAGCGAGGTAACACAGTCACAAAAGAATGAACATGGTATGTACTCACTGTTAAGTGGTTATTTGCCCAAAAGTTTGAAATACCCAAGAGTCACTTCGCAGCAACAGTAGTACTGAGTGTGAGGTCCCAGATGGAGGGCTTGGAGAAAGGTCTGAAGGAGCAGAGGGAGTGTGCAGCCCCAGGGAGGTAGCAACAGTGGCAACTGGCCTGAACCCCGATACTTCTGGAGACTGATCCACCAACTAAAGAATACACATGGAGGGACCCATAGTGCTGGCCACAAATGAGGCAGAGGAGGGTCTTGTTATCTGTCAGGGGGAGGAGAGGCCCTTGAGTCTGAGAGTGTTAGATCCCTCAGTATAGGAGAATGACTAAAGGAGGGAAGATGAGAGTGGGTGGGTGGGTGGGAGGGTGGGTTGGAGAATATCCCCATAGTGGCAGGGGAAGGGCGGAGGGAATGGGGAGGTTCCAAAGGGGAGATCTGAAAAGGGGGAAACATTTGAAATATAAATAAAATATGAAAATAAAAAATAAAAAAATGAATAAATAAATAAAGTATTAAATTGGAAAAAAAAAAAACAAGGAAGAGTTATCTTTGCAGAATGATGGGGGTTGGAAGTGCAAGACAAAGTTGCTGGCAGAGTTGATGCCCCTGGATCACCTCCTAGGTTTGTAGATGATCACCTTGTTATGTCTTCTTTGTGTGATTTACCTGTCCACGCACGCATCTCTCCAGCTTCTCTCTGTATATTAGGAAGTGCTCTTACCAGTGCATGTCTGAAGCTTTTATCTCACCATGGGAAGTCTTGCCATTGTAAAATGAAACAACTTTCTAGTTTCTTTTTCATTGATATTGAGTAGAATGTCAAGTTCAAATTGTGAACTGATATCCAGAGAGTATTGAGTCTCTTACCACAAACACATGTTCCCTCCATTTTGATTTCTTATTTTTGTTTTGAACTGTGCATATTAACAGGATTTGCGCATCATTTCTCCACATGCATTCAGCACTCATAGATCTAATGCAATTTAACTTGACCACCCCCACCCCAGTTCTTAACCTTTATTTTACATTTGGTTCAACTCTTTAGTTTTTATGTAGAGATGGAACATGCCCCGTTTGTCTTTCAGTTCCTAGCTCATTTTGCTTTACTATAACGATAATCAGTTCCGTCAATTTTGTGTCAGGTAATAGATTTCTTTTCCTCTGTGTATGAGTAGCTCTCCACAGCATGGCTCTCTGATCTTATGTGTTCATTCGCACACTGATGGCCGTGTAGACTGATTATATATACCTTAGTCATGGCGAACTGTGGAACAGGAAATCTGGGCTCCAACTTTAAGCCCTTTGGCTATGAGCCTGGATGTATAGTATCTGGGTGTCATATAGACCTGTCTTCAGCTTTTTTCCTTGTTTTTAGAAACCTCCATTTTGTTCTCGATAATGCTTGCAGTTTCCCACTCCCATCAACAGTATATAAACGTTCCCCACCTCAAATTCTTACCAGAACTTGTTATTTTTTAATAGTGATTCTAGCTGAAGTAAGAGGTTATTTCACTTTAACTTTGATTAGCACTTCCCTGATGTTTAAAGATCTCAAACAAAACAAATTTTTTTTCACGCATGTGATGCTGTTGGTGTTGATTTGAGTTTTAGTGATCTTAAGGGAACGGATGCTTGTTTTGTTACCTTTAACGTAAACATTCCATTTTCATATGAGTATAAATGGACTGTTTTAATCTGGAATGGCATGTGTTTATCACTAGAAAAATAACAAACGTTTGCAGATTGACTTTGCCAGATAAATATGTTCTGCATCTCCCCCACCACCACCACCAATTTTCACCCACTAAAAGACATTAATTCTCAGAGCCATAGGATGTGATTATATTCGGATCTAGAAATGTTTCAAAAGGTGTCTAGGTGTGAATGAGGGGGCCTGGACCTTAATATCCTATGAGCACACAAGGGCACACTTGAGCAGAGCAAGGGTTTCACAAGGGACAGATTTGGAGACATCTGTGGCTACAAAGACATCGATAGCCAAGAGGAGTGGCCTCAGGAAAACCAAACCAAACCTGCTGGTACCTTAATCAGCCATTGCCAGTCTCCAGAAGCAGGAAATTGAACTCTCTATGGTGCTGAGCCATAGAATCTACGGCTTTCATGACACCAGTATTAAGAAAGAGACAGCTTCCACCTCACAGCCTGATGGCATCACACCAAAGCTTTAGTCTCCTGTGGATTACAGAATAGCTTGGATTTTCTACTTTCTCTTGGAATGATTTCTGATTTATAAAATAAGGAAAAGACACTATCAATTAAAAAAAAATCAACGAATCACAGGCATATTCTTTACTTCTCTGAATTACAGCAATACACATATCCAGGTAAGGATGTTTTGTTTAGGGATCCAGCAAATGGCTAAATCCTGGTGTGGTTCACAGAGCAGCACTCACTGCACACTTAGTGTGTGCTTAATGGCTGAAGGAAGGGACAGCAACTCTTGAAATCTCCTAAGAAACTTGAAGGGGAAAAAAGGAACCCTATGAAGATGAAAAAATACATTTTTTCATTTTATTTATTTATTTATGGCTGGGAATAAAAAATTGTGGGAGAATGAAAGATGCCTAGGAAAGAGGTTCCTTCTGCCAACAGATCCTACAGAGTAAGCCCTCTCAGGTCCTCACTCTCTCAAAAGGATGAAGTAGATGGACAGACTAAAAACAGAGGGTGCACAGGTGTGAGGACATGGCTTAGATGGTAGAGAGCTTGCTGTGTTAGTGTGAGCACCTGAGTTCTAGTCTCAGTATCCACATAAAAGACTAGGTGTGCCTGTGATATCAGGGGTCAGGAGGCAGAGAAAGGCTTGCTAAGCAGCCAATGGAGTCACTTGGTGAGTCCCAGGGTCTGTGAGAGGCACTGTCACAAAAACTAAGGTGCAGAGAGATTGGCAGTGGTCCTAACACTGACTGGCTCTTCACATGTATGCACACCAAAATATGTATACACTTACAGACAAACAAGCACAAGTGCATGCCCGTACACATGCACATAGACATGTCCACTCATGTACATAGTCACAAATACATAGAATGCATGTGCATACACACATATCCAACCATGGACACACTCACAAACACATACTTGCAGTGCATACACATGCACACATGCACACTCACAAATATGTATACAAGTGTGTATATCCTGATAAACATGTACATATAATGTACACAGACATACATACCATGCATAGACACACTTATAAACTCATACAAAATGTTTTCACACATATGTGTACACACTCAAATATTCAAATACATGTGTATACTTATAATACTCACATGTATGTACACGCATATGTACTGCCAAACAAATACACACAGACAGCCATGCATCCACACACAGTGCCAGCTTCAGTTTTTGACCTCAGATAAGCTCTAGCCTTCTGCTTCTTTAGTGCTCATGACTGTAAGGGCATTCCTTGCAGAGGATGAGGACCTGGAAGATTTCCCCTGTGGCAAGTGACACAATTGAAAAGCAGAAGGTGACATCGGAGGCCTGACTAGTCACAGGCATTTTCTGCCTCTCACATGAGTGTATCCCTTCTGTTACAGCAAGACTTTAGAGATATTTTTGTTTAGAGGCTAGTATGTAACTGAAAAGTAGCCCAGGCTTGACTCAGAGGAGGTGACTGAAGTGTGTGTATCCATGGGCAAGTAGTTAGCTAATGTACAACTGTGAGAAGCTGTGTATGGGCTTAAAAATAAATTCAAACACTAACCTTGTTACCTATAAGACCGGACAAAGAAGTGTGTTTTTACTGGCTGGTAGAGCCTATTTCTCACAGGTTGTCAAAGGTAACTAAAATAAATGCCTGCCTGCCTAACAAGAGAAATTATTTATATGACTAAAAATAATCCATAAGTTACAGAAGTAGTTCCTGGTGGAGAGAAACCTTATGAATTATGGTTAATTTGGAGTGTCTTGACTATATAACCCCTTCCTTACTCATTGAAAGAACAAGAAATAAAAAGAATATAGCAGATTTAGCAGCCGTCTCGAGCTGCTAGACTGACAAATGGAGCTTCCTGAAATGCAGTTGCCTGCATTTTGAAGGTAATGCAAATCTAAAGGGAGCCACAGTAGAATCTTTTCCTGGTAAAGTGAGTTGTGACCATGGAAAGGCAGTGTGTCTCCACAGAGTTCAGAAAATAACATTGTTCCATCAATCAAGGGGCCTAAAGCAGCAAAGTGCACAAAGGTTCTTCTTGGATGCTCAGCTGAGACCATCCACATATCACTTGGTGGGATGGGAATACTTACAGAAGTCTCCCATGGAAATTGACCCTGCATAAGGCACAGACCTCCCCACAGGGTGCGTCAAAAATGCTGAGAAGAAAGCAAGATAAGTCTAGCTGCTGACCTGCATGCCAACATGTTTCAGGGAGCAGATTGTAGAGGAAAGACTTCATTCTCCAGCCTCCCAAGCCTACAGCTCTGAAGTCCTATAGGAGACTGTAGTATGAGAAAACCTGGGGGTGGGCTGACAAATTGCCCAGTGGGTAGAGCATTTACTATGCATTCGTCGGGGTGGGGGCCTCGATGTGTTGGGACTTGGATTTTGATGTCCAGAAAAAAATATTTTAAAAGGCCGGAAGTGATAGGACCCAGCATTCCAACACTGTAATACAGGAGAGTAGATAGGAGAATCATTGGAATTTCCAGGCCAGCTAACTTGCCTTACTCATTGGTCAACCAGAGAGCTGGTCACAATCCATTTTGAAGATGGAGACTGAGCTCTAAAGTTGTCTTCTGACTTCCACATGTGCTCCATGGCATGTGAACACCTGTACTCGCAAATGAACACATACACATGTGTGCATACACATACACTACACTACACACACACATACACACACACACACACAAACATACAAGATGAAAACTAATAAAAATTCTATGAGTATTTTTGTCTCATTTTTAAATGCATTAGGTCTGTGGTTTTAATCATGTCTTCTACTCATATATGAGCAAATATCAATCACTTGTAGCAAATATGAACTAGAGAATGGTCTTCTTTTGTGAGAGGGCTGTTTTGTCAGGCAGGAACATGTTCAAATAATCTTAGAAATCACTGCAAAAAACTGGGATCTGTCTTATAAATTCCAGTGTTTTAGGGGGCTTAAGGCAGTAAAGAATCCTTGATAAAAGTAGGTAGAAATGTTGGGGAGACAAGACTGCTGAGAATTCCTTCCAAAGATATCAAATAACATCATCTCAAATATGATGCTAACAAAATTCTGGTACCAGCAGAATCATGAAAAGGTAGTTTCAATATGTCAGCCCTATGTGCCCTCACCCACCTGACTTTATCTTCAAAGTTGCAAGCAGCACCAGCAAATGGATCATAATTTGCCTGAGGTTTGGGTGACCTGTATGCCAATGATCTTGATTTTGAGTGTAAAAAATAATAAAAAGCTTTTTCTGCAGGTGAGATTGCAGACTGCAGAGAACTTCGCAAGACTCTGCTGTTTTCCCTTAAGCTGTTTTTACAGGAGACATATTGGTAACACCTTCTTTTGCTAGAGACTGTGAATGTTTGGAAGATTGTTAGTGATACCTCAGAAGTGAAGTGAAAAATCAAACAAACAAAGCAAAACTCCCAACCACCAGGACCCTAATTTAGGCACCCTTTCCCATCTACATGCATAATCTCTGGGCTCCTCATCTATTCTGTTTGAGAATGGGCATCCTCTTCCGTGGAGTATAACATCTGTGAGAGCATGTGGGCTGGGGGAAGATGTGCAATGGAGCTGCTAACCAATGGAAGCCAGTAGGAATCTTCCTCTATTTTTTTTTTTAAACATACCATTTTTTTTCTGGTCTAAGGATATCAGCAAATATACATATTTCCAGTGGGGCCATTTAGTTGCAGGTAACATCAAATCCTGTTCTGACCGACTTACAGAAAGATCTTAAGTACCAGAGTCCCAGGACTGAGGAGATCACTCCATCAGTGAGAATCTTGTTATACAAGAAGAGAGCCCAGCTAGTATTTTGGCCTAAACACACACACACACACACACACACACACACACACACACACACACACCTCACATCCTTAGACACATGAGAACAGTTATTCACATACTTCAGAGCATGCACAAAGAAAATGATAATTATTTATCTCAAAAGGAGTAAGATGAGTTCTTTGTTGCTAAATTGATGAGGCTGTCTCAATGGGCGTTGGGGCTGGAGAGACGACAGAGTGCTTAGGGGTGTCTTCTGTTCTTTCACAAGACCAGAGTTTAACCCCTAGCACCCACACCAGGAGCCTCAGAGCCACCTCTAAGTCAAGATCCAGTGGCTCCTACACCCTCCCTAGCCTCTATCGGTACTTGCACACATGGGCTCACACTTGCATAAACATACATGCACAAACATACAAATAAACCTTAGTCCCAACTGAACTTTGACCTCTGCTCTGCTTTCGGTTGCCAGCTGGTGTTGAGAAAGACATCTGTAGCTGGACTGCTTGTAAGTGCACACAAGAGATGACTAAATACTTGGTAACAGAGTAAAGTAGGCTCCAAGTTCTTCCCGTGATGGGATCAGTTTTGAATCATATGGAAACCCATATGTTAGGGCGGGTAGGAATTGTGTCTGATACTTCAGACAATAGCTATTGGTTAGGCTTTGGGTATCTTCTAAACCTGTTTTGTGTGACATGAGGGCTTGTGAACGAATGCTACCTGTAAGCTTGGGTGGGAGGTATTACTTATAAAAGTTTACTAACTCATTCTCTATCACTGTTCTCCACCCTCCATGCTCTGTGCGCTGCAATCAGATGGTCTTCTCCAAGTTTAAATCCACGAGCCAGGAAGGTAGCTAAGGGTAACTGTCCAAGTGTAAGGGTCTGAGTCCTGGTATCCAGAACCCACATAAGAAGCTAGCCTTGGCAACATGAGTCAGAAACTGTAGCCAGTGGAGGATGGTTGGAGGCAAGCAAGTCCAGGGGGCCAAAATGGAGAACTCCAGGTTCACAAAGAGATCTTGTCCTCCAAATAAAAAAAAAATTGAGGAAAGTGTCCCAATGTCAGGCCTCTACATATGCCTACATAGACAAGCACACCCACATATGTGTACACATGTACTACCCCATTTATGTCCATTCAGCCTTTTTTTTTCTGCTTAAAAAGAAACAAATTGATCACTGCACTCTATGTGGGAGCCAAAGAGATAACTAATCAATAAAGGAGTGTGATTCCTGGGGCCCACATAGTAGAAAGACAGGGTGCCTTCTGAACTCTACACACATGTGTGGCACATGTGCACAGGACTGGGCATATTTAGGTGTAAATAAATAAGATGTAATAAAAAATCTTGAAAGTGGGATCCATTCTCTTCTCATAGTCTGTGGATACAGAGGCTGGGGTTTGACGTTCTTCTCAACATTGTCTATCCGTTGTGTCAACCTCAAATACATCTTAGCAATCACTACAAGTGCCCCACTCACATATACTGAATAATTTCTACACACAGGAGGTGGATTCTAATCACCACCATGAGTACTTTTTACCCAAGATATCTTCTCTCTAAGCAATGTAGATGTCTAAATAAATGGATCAGGTAAGACATTCTAGGAAATTAACCATTTTGGAAACTTACCTGAAGTGGAAACTTAAGGGTTCTTTGGAAAGTCAGTTGGATGGTGTTTTGCTGGGACAAACACATGAAGGAACATTTAGCTAAAGTGGACACAGGTGTGCAAGGCTCAGGCCAACTCATGAAGGAACATTTTGCTGAAGCAGACACAGGAGAGAGGATGTTCTGCTAAGACAAGCGTGTGAAAGGACATGTGATGAAGGATTTTTTTTTGCTAACAACGTGCATGTATTGGTCCGCCTTACATTGCATAGCTGAGCTGCATTTGTCTGGACTCCATAGAGCAAAACTCACCAAAAAACTTCTGGTGGTGCGCTGCAGTTTCTTGCTGCTTCTGAGGACTCAGGCTGATTGGCTGCATGTGTTGAGGCAAGACCATTGCTGAGACAAGGTATGTAGAAGACATGTGACATTTGGGTGGTATAAATAGGACTCCATGGAGTGACACAGACAGAGCTTGGCTGGCTGGCATAGCTAGCTGTGCAACGTTTGTAGGTCTCATGTCTTTGCTAATCTTTGCTTCCTGAGAGAGGCATAGCTGAGAACCTCTCCTGGTGTTCCCTCTGAGTCCCTCCAGCTGACTTGAGCAGAGGCTGAGACCTGGCTGTCTCTGCTAGGTCTTATCACTGCTGTTGCTAACCCGACTCTATCTAACTCTTCCATAGGGGTCCTTAACCTCAGTCCAATGGTTGGCTGTAAGTATCTGCATCTGTCTCAGTCAGCTGCTGGTAGAACCTCTCAGAGGACAGTCATGCTAGGCTCCTGTCTGTAAGCACAACATAGCATCAGTAACAGTGTCAGAGTTTGGTGCTAGGGAGCAGAGACTGAAAGAAAGGCTGTCCAGTGACGGACCCAACTTGGGATCCATCCCAAGGCAACTCTTAAAGGAGAAAGTATTTAACTGGGGTCTTGTTTACAAATTCAGCAGTTTAGCTCATTATCATCATGGCTGCTAACATGGCAGCAGGCAGGCAGGAAGGCAGAGTACTAGAGCAGCAGCTGGGAACCACATTCTGATCTGTAGGGAGGAAAACAACATTGGGCCTAGTGTGGGCTCTTGAATTTTTGAACTTGATGTTTGAATTTTCTTCTAAGTTACTGAGATTGAGAGAGACAGAAAGAGAGAGAGAGAGAGAGAGAGAGAGAGAGAGAGAGAGAGAGAGAAGAGAGAGTGCCTCATTAGGTAGCTATGCAGGCATAGAACTCACAATTATTGAGCTTCATTCACCAAGTCAATTCCTGGGAAGGCAATTATGTGCCCGTGCCACATGCCTGATTTAAATGAATATTTTGCCTATTTAAACTTCAAAGTAGATATATTTTATATAAAAAAGAAAGAACAAGGAAAGATTAATCCTACCTGGATATGTGGGAATAAAATAAACACATGAAGAGCTGTTCAACATCATCAACAGTTAAAGAAATTCAAACTAAAATCTAGTACACACCTTTAACCAGATCTAACAAAATAGGGATAAGGTCCAATGTAGTTGGGAGAACAGAGAAATCATGTCATTCATATATGTCTGCCAAATATTTTGAACATACTGAAAAATAAGGGAACTAAGCTGAAAATAACCAACATACAACCACCCCCATGTACATGTACACACATAGAAAGATAGATCGACACACAGACACACAGACAGATAAACATACAAAAAGATAAATGAACATAGAACATAAAAACTTTGGTAGATCATAGATATGTTGATAACCTGGATTCTGGTAATGGATGATATATATATGCCCAAACATATGTATATCTTTACATCTTTGTTGTACAATTAATACTCATGAAGCCAATCAATAATTACCCACAAAAGACAACTATGCAGATGGCATATGATAAGCACATTTATTCTTCTGGGCACTTATATAAAAAAGTCATGCCTTGTATGGATTTTCAGATTTGTATATACTTGTTCATGCCACTTCAGCAATGGCATCACTAACCTGAAACAACACAAGAAACTATCCAGGATGTGAGGCTCACACAACCACAATGCATCTGCAGCATGGGATGTACTCTCCAATGTACGGATGCAAACCCTTGGTGCCCATGCCATTGGTAAATGTCAGAATGTCACATGTTGCAATTTCATTATGTAACATTCTCAGGATGACAAAATCCCAGAGACAAAAGGAATGAGGGATCATTAGTGTTAGAGATAAGGGGAGAATGGGTGTGTATACTAAAGGGGGTCACATGGGGAGCACTGTGGTGAGGGTACAGTTATGGATCTTGACTGTGATTCCACAATGACGCACATATCATAAAATGACACAGACTTGTACACACATCAGTGTTGATGTAAAATTTCTGTTTTGATACTGAACCATAATCCTTTAAGCACCAACTATTTAGAAAGTAGAAAACATCCAGAGAACCTCTGTCACTTTGTAACTTTCTGTGAATCTATTGCTATTTCAAAAGATTTCAAGTGTTTCTATTTGTTACTGTAACAGATGTTTTATGAGAGAATCTTTTGTGTAGTTGATACCAGTGCAAGGAACTTGGTTCCAATATTCTTTGCTTTTTATTGGATATTTTATTTATTTACATTTCAAATGTTATCCCTTTTCCTGGTCTCCCCTCTGGAAACCCCCTATCCCATCCAACCTGCTTCTAGGAGGGTGATTCCCCACCCACCCACCCACCCACTCCACCTCCCTGCCCTGGCATTCCCCTACACTGGGGCATCAAGCCTTCAAAGGACCAAAGGCCTCTCCTCCCACTGATTCCCAACAAGACCACCCTCTACTACATATGCGACTGGAGCCATGGATCGCTCCATGTGTACTCTTTGGTTGGTGGTTTAGTTCCTGGGAGCTCGGGCTGGTGTGTGTGTGTGTCTGGTTGGTTGATATTGTTATTCTTCCTATGGGGTTGCAAGCCCCTTCAGCTCTTCCAGTTCTTTTTCTACTCCTCCAATGGGGATCCTGTGCTCAGTCAATGGTTGGCTGTGAGCATCCACATCTGTATTTGTCAGATTCTGGCATAGCCTCTCAGGCAACAGCTATATCAGGCTCTGGTGAGCAAACACTTCTTGGCATCCACAATATTGTCTGGGTTTGGTGTCTGTATATGGAATGAATCCCCAGGTGGGGCAGTTTCTGGATGGCCTTTCCTTCAGTCTCTGCTCCACACTTTGCCTCCTTATTTTCTTCCTTGAGTAGTTTGTTCCCCCTTCTAAGAAGTACAGAAGCATCCACACTTTGGTCTTCCTTCTTCTTGAGCTTCACATGATCTGTGAATTGTATCTTGGGTACTCCAATCTTTTGGGCTAATATCCACTTATTAGTGTGTGCATACCATGTGTGTTTTTTTGTGACAGTGTTACCTCGCTCAGGATGATATTTTCTAGTTCCATCCATTTGCCTGCGAATTTCCTGAAGTCATTGTTTTTAATAGCTGAATAGTATTCCATTGTGTAAATGTACCACATTTTCTGTATCCATTCCTCTGTTGAAGGACATCTGGATTGTTTCCAGCTTCTGGCTATTATAAAGAAGGCTGCTATGAACATAGTGGAGCATGTGCCCTTGTTACATGTTGGAGCATCTTTTGGGGATATGCCTGGGAGTGGTATAGCTGGGTCCTCAGGTAGTATTATGTTCATTTTTCTGAGGAACCTGCAGACTGATTTCCAAGGTGGTTGTACCAGCTTGCAATCCCATCAACAATGGAGGAGTGTTTCTCTTTCTTCACATTCTTGCCAGCATCTGCTGTCACCCCTGACCTCAAGCTGTATTACAGAGCAATAGAGATAAAAACCTTCATGGTATTGGTACAGAGACAGGCAGGTAGATCAATGGAAAAGAATTAAAGACCCAGAAATGAACCCACACACTTATGGTCACTTGATCTTTGACAAAGGAGCTAAAACCATCCAGTGGAAAAAAAGAGCATTTTTAACAAATGGTGCTGGTTCAACTGGTGGTCAACATGTAGAAGAATACAAATTGATCCATTCTTATCTCCTTGTACAAAGCTCAAGTCCAAGTGGATCAAGAATCTCCACATAAAACCAGATACACTGAATCTAATAGAAAAGAAAGTGGAAAGAGCCTTGAACACATGGGCACAGAGGAAAAGTTCCTGAACAAAACACCAATGGCTTATGCTCTAAGATCAACAGTCAACAAATGGGACCTCATAAAATTACAAATCTTCTGTAAGGCAAAGAACACTGTCCATAGGACAAAACAGCAACCAACAGATTTGGGAAAAGGTCTTTACCAATCTTACATCCAATAGAGGTTTATTATCCATATATACAAAGAACTCAAGAAGGTAGGAAATAACCCTATTAAAACTGGGGTAGAGAGCTAAATAAAGAATTCTCAACTGAGGAATATCAAGTGGCTGGGAAGCACCTAAAGAAATGTTCACCATCCTTAGTCATCAGGGAAATGCAAACCAAAAAAATCTTGAGATTCCACCTCACACCAGTCAGAATGGTTCCAATATTCTAAATACAAGAGTTTAGATGTAAATATCTTTTTTAACCTTGTAAAATAGCATTTTATATTTCATATGTCAGTATTTGTGTATATTGGTACACCCATGGGCCTGCAATAATGTTTGCATAAAATCCCTACAGGGTTCTCTCTAAGTAGAAAGTTATATCAAGACATGAATTGTTATTTTTACCTCACAATTTATATATCTACACTTTCATTTATGAGTATTATTTCATGTATACCTATTGTCATACATAATTTAATAAGCTTATAATATTTAAATTTTATTTTATTTTGAAGATGCAGGTAAGTTTAGGTGCATTATCTTGTAAAATTCTTTTTTTAGAATGTAAATCTTTTACTAACAGAATATATTAATTAAAGTTAGTGTTTTATTTATATTTTATTTTTAAAATTATATATAACATAGAATTTATCATCCCAACCACTTTAAATGTACAATTTACAATTAATCTTCTTAAATTACTTCTGTTTTTAGGTATGGCATTGACTCAAGAAGTGTCATTAAACGTATCAGACTTGCTCTAAAATGATTTTATTGTATTTTTTAGAATTAAAGAATTTTCAAAGGGAATTTTTAGGTAAAAAGATGAAAATAACAAGAGGCAATATTCTTCCACAAATAGAGGTAAATTTTCATTATTATAACAGAGATTTGAACAAACTCAAAAGAAACAATGGTTGATTTAGTTAAGAAGCAAAAAGACCCAGAAGAGGACCCAGGAAAACAACAAACAAAACAAAACAAACAAACAAACAACAAAACAACAAAGATTATGCCTAAGCATGGCCCTGCTGTTCTGCAAATCTTACATAGTTAATCATTGTGTACCACATTTGAAAAACCAAGCCATCTTGTGAATAAGTATATTCAGACACATGAAGTATATCCACAGTATGCTATCTCACAGGTGTGAACTGGGGAGTCATTTGTAAAGTATAATTCATTTTCCTTCATGTTCTTCATATTTTTTTCTTTTGAAGATACTATTTAGAATATAGATTCATCATGAAAGCTGGAAAAACATTGAGAGATAAGACAATGTCAGTCTATCTGTTTCCCATGATTTTTGGTTCCCAGCTAGCTGTCTATCTGAGGAGGTAGAGCATTAACTCTGGGTGTGGCATTTACTTTCATCCAGATTGGGAGTAAGATTGAGGCAATATGCAGAATCTGACAAGGTTTGCTGCCAGGCCAACTTTCAAAGTATTTTCCTCTGTGTTTTGGATTGATGCAGCCCAGCTGAGCATGATTTGGCAAGTTAGCCTGAAGATTAAAGCTAAGACAAGAATAAATAAAAAACAAAACAAAACAACAACAAAAACCCAACCAACCAACTACTACCACCACCACCACCACCACTACTACCACCACCACCATTACCACCACCATTACCACCACTACCTCTACCACCACCACCATCACCACCACCATTACCACCACCACCACCACCACCACCATTACCACCACCACCACCACCACCACCACCACCACCACCACCACCACCACCACCACCACCACCACCACCACCACCCCCACCACCACCACCACCACCACCACCACCACCACCACCACCACCACCACCACCACCACCACCACCACCACCACCACCACCACCAACAACAACAACAACAGCAACCACAACAGCAACCAGTGTCTTCCTCAGCTCTGGCAATCTACTTTAGCAACTATATCAACAATTTTCTTGTTGTTTCTATCCTTAATATGAATTCTGAAATTTAAGAGGGCTGGGTATACTTCAGACTTCTTTTCTGCCAATCTACGGCTGTGTAATTATTTATTGCCAGGAAACAAAAGATTTCAGTCTGGCTTAAGGTAAAATGATTGAAACCAAACCTACTTGCAAGGTTTCCATGTCTACACACAGTATATAAAATCTCTACATTATTATCTTACGGTGAGAAGGTGGGATGATTTTGGGTTGGCTCCATAAGCTGTCATCCTTCCGTTTCCCCAGGAATCATCATGTGGTGCTCACAGAGGTGTTCAAGTATATCTTTGCATCCCGGTGACTAGAGCAAGTTTCGTGTTGTGTGAGACTAAATTGATGAAATTGTACAGATCCAAAGGCATGGATGTGAGGGCACAGGCCCAGCTAATGAGGACAGATGTAGAACCTGATCAGCAATGGAAGTTATAATGCATCATGAGAGAAAATGATGGGGAAAGGGCTGGAGATAGCCCAGTTGATGAAACGCTTTCTGCGCAAGTATAAGAATCCAAGTTCTGTCCCCTGAAAACATATAAAAGAGTCACGTAGTGGTGTAATTCCATGGTTGGAGGATGAGGATAGGAGCCCTGATGCTTGCTGACCAGCCAGTCAGATTGGTGAACTACAGGTTCAGTCAAAGATTGTGCCTCAAGAAAAAACATGGCAGAGAATGATAGGGAAAGACATCCAATGATGACAATTCATCAATGAAACGCTTGGCTTGCAAGCATGGTGATCCAAGTTTGAGCCCCAGAGTGCCTGTCATTCCCAAGGAACCATACTTAAGGTTGACCTCTGGCCTTTGTGAGTGTATATATAGACACACACATGCAAATGTGCACGTGCATGCACACGCACGCACACACACACAAATGCACACACTCATGCAGTGCATGCACTTATTAAATAAATGTGTAAAAGAAAATTCTGAATCTGAATTTTGGAAACAAAACAAAATATCACATATTCAGTGTTTTAAAATAAAATGTAAAATTTTAACTTCTATTTTAATTTTCACTATGTTTTATCATGCAGTTTCAGCTAAATTTATTAAATTTCATCTTAACAACAAATTTTGGGTGATGGCACTTATTCTTTTCAGATGTGTGCTTACGAGAGGAAACTGAGTTTCAGAAAAGTTAAGTGGTTTGTCTCCAAATCATGTATCTGAAGCACTCAGCCCTGCTGTGGAAGTGTTCATCCAGTGTTCATTTTGCCATAGCGCTTGTCTGGAATTGAGTTAATTCACACAAATCCATCAGTTTGACTTCTACATACATATAAGCTGTCAACCAATGTTGATGTTGTTCCAATCCCTCCACAGCAAACAAGCAGAGCAGTTTTCTCTTCCTTCTCTGGGCTTCTCTGATTTCTTTTTTTTAACCCAGCTGAGAGTGAAAACAGTGAGATATTTGTCTTAGTGCTTAATTTCTGAATGCTTCTTTTCTTAAGAAGGGAAAGGGACCTCTGTATTATTTTTCTCTGTGGAATACCTAGCATAGTGCTTGAATCATACTGAGTATCAAGTCAATGTTCAATGTGAACACCTTCACAATAAAAAAGCTAAGGCAGGCAAACAGGATAAATTTAAATTTAGGATTACTGTAAACGTTCAAGCTTAAGGCATGTTCTTCAATCTCCAGCATATGTTTGTCACTTACAAAGGATTAATGTTGTGATTTGAGAGATGACTTGGTGGGGAAGAGAATTTCATGCTCTTCCAGAGACTGAAATCTCAGCACCTGCTTTAGGCAGTTGGCAACTTTCTGCAACTCTTGTGTGTCTAATGCCTTCTTCTGGCCTCTATGGGCACTGCACTCACATCACACACACACACACACACACACACACACACACACACACACGGGGAGGGGGAATTAAAATAATTGATATGTCAGGTCAATATTTTTACCTCCAGATAATCCATTTCTGATCAATGAAGTTTAGTGTTTTATTGTTTGGAAGGGTTGTCACATAAAAATATACCACTTGACTCAGTATGAGGGTTGGAGCTAAGGTCCTCTGCAGCCCAGGGTGGTCCCAATCTCTGTGTCGCCAAGAATACACTTGAGCCTCTATCCTTCCTGCCTCCATCTTCTGTGTGTTGGGATTTCAGGCATATACCAATATACCATCAAGCCCAAATTGTGTGGTGCTGGGAAAACTCAAACTCTTTAAGTACTTTACCTAATGAGTCATACCCTCAGCTTATAAAATAAATTTAAGCTTTCCTTTCACAAGAAATGCAGATTACTTTAGATCATGGGAAAAAATAAATATAACGAAATCTTCAATTTTGCTTTGGCCAATGAGAGGAGCTGGAGCTTCAGGACAGCAAGACAGGCAATGTGGTATCCTACGGGAGCACACCTGCTGATATACTTCTCCCATTAAGCTAATTTGAATATTTAAAATGTTCTACTTAAACATGCAAATATATTTCCATCTTGTAATTTGCACATCTAAAAAATATTTAAATTAATCATGGCATGCATAAATAAACAATTATAAGATGAGCCTAAGGTAGATTAAAAGGACTGGTTTTAAATTTTAAAAGGCACTGGAGGACAAGCCGAAGTATAGGAAGAGGAAGACAGAAATGGAACGGACAATTATATAGAGCTTAATGAGAGTTTATGAAATGCTGAAAAAGAGTATATAAAGAAAAAGAGATTTATAGGTAATATATACATATGCAGACATGTGTGTATGTACATATAGACTCTAACCAGAGTGAATGTGAATCCCAGATGGACTTTGTGAAAGTATGATGAAAATGCATCAATTCAATGATATTCTTTATGTGCTACTTAATTTAGCACAGGACTCTATTAAACACTAGTTCTTAAAGTTTTAAAAACATGTGTGTATGATGAGTGTGTTGTCCAGAGAGGGCTTGTAAGATCCTTGGGAGATGGAGTTCCAGGGATGAATAAGCCACCTGGTGTGGACGCTGAGAACCAAACTCCAGTTCTTTGCAAGGACAGTCAGACATTTATGACCACTCAGCCATCTCACTCTAGCCCCCATGTTTTAATATTATTAGAAACACGTCAGGTGACTGTACTACCATTTTGTTCACCAACAGTGTGTAGGATATAAACTTTGACTTTACAACCCCAGACAGGAGAATTTATCTACTTATTTGAATTACTTTTGAAGAGGGCTGCGCATTTTAAAGATATTTGTGGATTTAATTTCACGCAGATATTTTCCATATTTGTTTGAAGTTTTACTGTATTTTCATTGTTCAACAAAACTCTCATGCCACAAATTTTATTCAGATTTTATTCATTTCTTTTCTTATACTACTAGATTCATTAATTTACCTGTGTTATTTCTGAAATTTTATTTACAGTTTATGTTGAACATTTATCTATTATTTTTGATAGTTTGTGTTCATGGTTTTGGTCAATGTGGAGTTTTATTTATGTGATTAAATGTTGAAAAGCAATATGGACATGAATTTGATATAAAATATATTTGAATATTTACATAAATACCATTGTGAAATTTAGGAATGTTACCTACATCAGGTGCACTTGGACAAGTTGGAGAATTTCTTAAAAGCCTATTTTGTGTGTGATTCGGGAGGATGGAATCCAAATCCTGGCACATGCTAAGCAAGGTAACCACTGTAGCTACATCTGTATGCCCCAAACACTAACTTACAAAGGACAAGAACTGAAGGAAGGAAGCTACATATCTGTCTGTAACAGAATGGTTAAAATGTGGAGTAGTTAGTAAGGACGGGCACTGGAAACCCATGCAAAGGAACAAATCACGGTATGATGGGCACAGACGCCATCTTGAATGAAGGTTAGATATGATGCCATAATTTGTTTTAAATCTTGAAAAATAAATGTGAAGTGTGTGCTATAAAATTATGCAGGAATTCACAAGTTTGCTAAGCCCTGGAGGCAAGATTACCACGCCTGTTTCTTAGGAAGAGTAAGGACTGTGATTTAGGAAGCACGCAGGAAGCTTTAGGGTGAGTTAGGAAGCTTTAGGGTGAGTTAGTTCTTAAGCACCATGGTAAGGCAGGAGTGCTTGCCCCCTTTTTCTGTGGAAGTTTTCCTCTCAGTTCCTAACATTCTTTTCTGTAATGGTCAGCCAATTGTAATCTTTAGTACCTCAGATTTGATAGAGGAGCTGGTCCTCTGTATTTAAGGTTTAATTTTCATTATTGTCAGTGTACATGCCTTTCATTTCAATAATGAAATATTTATTTTATTTCACTAATCCATGACTTTGGAGCATTGCAAAATGTCTTATATATCCATTTTTGGAGAAGTTAAGTCATTTTTGGTCTCCAGGTTTTGTTTTGATGGACATAGCAAGAACAGAAATGATAAACAGAATAATTTCCTAAGACAGATTGGTGAGTCTTATCTAAAGTCTTTAGGTAGCTTGGAAAGGAAAGAAGAAATTCTAGAAAAAGAGAGTAGAGGTGAGTAACAGGATTAAGAAAATTCATCACAGTTAGCTGACTCCACTCTCTGTGTAGTTAGAGGAAAGGTCTTTTACAGAGCAACAGCAGATTGACCATGATGAAAACATGCTATCTAAAGCATTTCTACAGTGGGAAGAATTCTGAACAAGTGGCTATGAATAAATAATTGTCTAGCCACAGGTATGATGTGTCTAATGGCAACTGTAAAGATTTACTTAAATTGTCAATTTTAGAATCACTAGGGAAGAGTCTCAGTGAGGGATTGTCTATATTCAGTTGGCTTGTGGGCATGTCTGTCTCTTAATTTAGTTGATTGAATTGGGAAGACCCAAGCCACTGTGGTCAGCACTATCCCTTGGGCAGGGAGTCCTGAACTGCAAGAGTGGAGAAATCCATCTGAGAGCAAGCAACCACACAAGTGCAAATGCATGCATTCATTTATCTCTGCTCGACTGTAAATATGATGTGAGCTGCTTCTCCAGTCTTTTAGACCCATGACCTTCCTGAAGTGATGTACTGTAATCTGTAATTGTGAGCCAAAATAAACCCTTAAATTGCTTTTTGTCAGAATACTTTTATCATAGCAACAGAAATAAAATTAGAACTCCCTCTTTTCATATTCTTGAAAATTATTTTACTTAAATTGATTTGGGGTGGTTCCAATAGAATATTTTTAAGAATATAGACTGACCCACCAGAAAGTAAGAAATGGCGGGAAGGGACTGGCACACCAGTAAGACCATGCATAGATATGTTGTGAAGTATGTGCTGGGTAGGAAACACAAGTCCCAGCACCTCAATTCTCTCCCTGCTAAATGGAGAGATGAGACAACTATAATGTAATGAAGAGTGAAACAAAGGTCATAGGAAGAATATACACAATGTTATGGGAGCAAAAGTTAGAAGGAATTAATGTTTCCTTGTGATAAGAGCAGGAAGAGTAACCTGGATATATTCTACATGGGTCTTTGTGTATGTGTGTGTGTGTGTGTGTGTGTGTGTGTGTGGTGTATGTGTGTGTACTCATGTGTGTTGGTACACTGATCCATGAGTGTGCTGGAAGTTAGAGGAGTAATGGTGTGTCCCATTCTGTCATTCTCTGTCTTACTTCCTTCAGATAGCATCTGTCACTGACCTAGAGCTTGATGTCTGGGGCTAGGCTTGCAGGTAAGCAAGCTCCAGGAATCCTCCCATCTCTACCTACTGCAGCTTTGGAATGACCCACATATGCAACCACACCCAGCTTTTACATAAGTATCCAAACTCAGATCTTTAGTTTTGGGTAAGTGTTCTTACCCACTGAGCCATTTCCCCAGCCCCTATATAATGGTCTCTAAGGTGCTGATAGATGGTTATATTTGGGACTACTCTCAAATTGGAATACAGGCAGTGAGGTAGAAAAGTGTAAGTATGATTGTGACCATGATCAACATGCAAAATAAATAAAAATAAAGCCAGATAAAGTTGGAAATGTTTTGGGGCACCCATGGTGGCAGCTGGTAGGGCATGTTGGTTTCTCAGTGACCATGTCAGAGAGACTAGACTCTTCATGAGTGTCCTCCTGTTTAAATTAACACTGCCTTTCCCACTCACAGCATCAACTACAATCTGTAATAGGACTTACAGGAGCTATTTTGAAAAGCAGTCAACTGATCTTCAGAGTGGCTGACCACTATAGTGGGGTACCGCAAAGCATACATTTGGAGTTGCTTTATCTCAGAACCTTAGACTATTAACAGTGGAAGGCAGGTGCTCATGACCCAGCTTAACCTCCTTGTTTTAGGGCTCAGGAGCTTGCTCAAGGGCTCTCTCACAAGGTCAGTGGCAGACTTGATGAAGTCCAGAGTGGGTGCTGCCATTACAGAGATGTTTTACTTTGCTTCTAGAGCAATGGTTCTCACCTTCCCAATACCATGACCTTTTAATACAGTTCCTCATGTTGTGATGACCCCCAACCATAAAATTATTTCATTACTACTTCACAACTATAATTTTGCTTCTGTCATGAATCATAATGTACCTTTTTTGGAGATAGGAGTTTGCAAGGGGGTCACAACCCAAAGACTGAAGAGGAAGATCACCTTGAAGCCAGCACTAGATGGTGGGCTTTTAACTCCTTGCCCACCTGGTGTCTAGGATACTCGCAGGATGCTCACTTTCATTCCCATATTTTATCTTCATAAAGTCAATTAAGGAGGATTTTATACTTCCATTTTTTTCCCCAAGAACAAAAGATTATGTGCAATGGATGAAGAGTCCGGGCACCACACCACATTCCCTCATCCCCCATTCTCCAGAAAAAGATGATCCTATTGAGTCTACTATTTCTTCAGCTCTTCCTGCAATCTTATCTTAGCACACTTGATTATATATGTTGAAACAAGGAATAGCATTCATTCAGTTACCAAATTTCATGTGGATTGACTCTAATATAGATTCCTGGCATTTGTTTTTCACTCCTAAATATTTTTGAATATTTACATTAAAATGTATGTTAAATTCTACATCTTCCCTTTCTTTAAATAAACAAGGTTTATTTCAAATGATGAGAAATTGAAGGGTTTTCATAAATGTCCACAGAAGCATCCTGTTGTGTAAGCATTTCCTCCAAGGCTGAAGCATTCAACCTTGCATGGATGCTGGTCAGAGTAGGAAGCCAAACAACTCAAAATGGCTCCAGGAAGTTCCTGAAACTGAACAGATTCACTGCCCTTCTTACCCCCCATTGATGCAAACAATGAAAGCTGAAAGTCCCTCTCAGAGATGAGCTGCAAGGAAGACTCTCAGATAAGACCAGATACCTGAAAGAAGCAGAAGCCCTTGGAGCTGCCTGGAAGAGGTTTAGAGAAGTCAGTGATTTGGAGAGGGGACTCTCCATCCCGTTGAGCTGCCTGATGGCTGGGCAGTATGCTCCAGGTTTTCTAGCTTTTGTGAGCTGTCACCCATGCTAGGGTGGGCCTTGGTGATGCAGTTCTCTTTGAGTCATTTCTGCTCTTGTAAGTGATCCCTCACCCAAATTCCTATAAGTAACCTCAATAAAATTCATCAGCAAATTAGACTTTGGTGGTATCCATACTTCGGTGTGTCACAGCTTTTCTATCTGGGGTGAGTAGAAGTGTGTGTTACATGTCCCCAGGAAAAATTTTCTCACACAACACACCCAGATCCAGCAAAATCCTACCGCAGAAAGGTACCATTTTACAATGGACATTGTTGTTAGCTGAAGTTCACATTTTCACATTCACACATGATTTACTCTGGGCTCTACAAACCTGTAATGCCAGATAAATATCTAATATCATAACACCAACCGGTGTGGTGTCACATAGAGGAATTTCTTTACCATCCAAGTGCCCTTAGCCATATACATATATTTTCCTTCTGCTGGCTACTTGCACTGTTAACTTGGCATAGGTTTAGAGTCACTGGAGCTGGAGGCTGGCAAGATGGCTCAACGGTTAATAGCACTGACTGATCTTCCAGAGGTCCTGAGTTCAATTCCCAGCAACCACATGGTGGCTCACAACCATCTGTATGCCCTCTTCTGATGTGTACAGTGTATTTATTTTATAATAAATAAATGCTTTTTTAAAAAAGAGTCATTGGAAAGGAGGAAGTCTCAGTTGAGAAAATGTATGACTGGATGATTGTCAAGGATGTAGGGCATTAGAGATTGATGTGGGAGGGCCTACGCCACTGTGCATTGGACCATGCCTGAGCTCATGGTCTTGGGTTCTATAAGAAAGCAGGCTGAACAAGCTGATAAACAATACCAATCTAAAGCCTCTGGGTTAGCTATCTGCTGCCTTTAGGTTTCTTACCAGTTTGACTTCCTGCCTTGTTTTCCTTGGGTACACTGTGATTCGGGATATGTAAGCCAAAAAGGAAATCCTTTCCCATTGCTTTTGGCCATGTTGTTTCATCACAGCAGTAACAGTCCTAGGGAGGCAGCCTTTCTCTTTTCCCCAGGGTCCCTAACAATCACTGATCCTTTTACTACCTTTCCCCCCCCCCCTTCCTGATTGCCATGTTTTGGGAATCACAGAAAGATTTTTTTTGGATTGGCTTCTTTCACTTAACATACATTTAGGGTTTTTCCATATCATTTGACAACATGCTAATTCATTTCTTTTTAATGCTAACAGTTCAATTTTTAGATGGATCATGGTTTATCCATTTACTTCACTAAAGGAAATAGCCATTACTTCCAAGTTTGGGTTATTGTGAATGAAAATTGTCCAAAGCACTCATGTGCCAGATTTTATAAACACACATTTTTATACTCAATCCTGAACTGTATAATAAGAGAAGAAAAAATGTTTGAATGTTTGTAAGCAATTGCCAAACTGTTTTCAAAGTGACCTATACCATATTTCATTCTTCGTAATTATTGCTTACAATTTTATTATGTGACTATTTCAAAATGTGTATTTCTGTTCTCCCTTGACAGGCAGTTAAAGAGTCATTATTCTGATTTATAGTCTTGTTTATTTCTTAATATATTGGAAATTTATATGGTGATTTCTTTTTCAAGGTACTTGTTTTAAGTTTTGGTTATGTGTGGTGTGTGTGGTGTGTGTGGGGGGGGTAAGTGTACATGGATGTGGGTGCCTGCCGAGGTCAGGGGCACTGGATTTTAGGAGGTGGAGTGGTTGTGAGTTGCCTATCGTAGGTGCTAGAAACAAAAGCGGGGTCCTCTGCCAAGAGCAATACGTGTTCCCAACCTCTGAGTGAACTCTCCAACCCATAGGGTAATTTCTTGTTTTTAATAATGCACATACTCAACTGCAAGGTTGTTTATTCTGTTACTATTATGTCTATCAACTTTCCTCTGTGATTATTTTCTTCTTTGTTAAATAGTTTCCACAGGATGTCAGGTACAGAAAGATAATGTCTCCTGTTGCTTTCTAAAATTGTTTTAGTTTATTTCTTCCTTTGTGGATACAGAACAATGTCAGCACAATCTACCAGAAGTTCAACTTTGTATTCATAGTTTGTGCATATCTAGTCACTAAAAATCTTGCGGTGGATTCACTTGCCTCTTCTACTGAGAATTTATTCATGCACCATTATTATTCTGGGTTTTTATGATAGTTTTGCAATAACATTTTATTGCTCTGATAGTAAGTTTCTGCTCCCCCCTTCCTTTAAAGATATCCCAGTTACCTGTGGTCTTTTTCTTCTACATGAACGTTTTAACTTGTGTTTGCAGAGCTCTCCTGAGAACTCCTGCGCCGTCCTGAATGGAGTGAATGTGTGAAACCTTTATGTTTTATGATGCCTCCCACTTGTGTGAACAGGAGATTTCTCTTTTATTCATGTTTGCTGTTATAACAATCTCGCAACTTTCTGTACACGATTTTTATAGAGAGAAATGTATTCAGGCTTTGATTTTTTATCTTTATTAATTTCAGAGTTCTTTATTTTTTTATGCTCTGTTTTTCAGAAATGGGAGTAGAAATGGTTTATTAAGAAGCAGGAAGAAGCCCCTAAAACAGAAGTGGGGGAGGGAGCAGGGGGGGATGCTTGCTGAAGTGGGGGAGGGATGGGGGGATGCTTGCTGAAGTGGGGGAGGGAGCAGGGGGGATGCTTGCTGAAGTGGGGG
>JADRCH010000034.1:6449390-6482354 GCA_019843965.1 Rhynchomys soricoides
TGCTGAAGTGGGGGAGGGAGCAGGGGGGATGCTTGCTGAAGTGGGGGGAGAGAGGCAGAAAGATGCTTGGGACTAGAGGATTCCAGTCTTTCCTAGTGTTCTGTTTGTTTACTCAATCAATCTTTTTCTCTTAGAGAAACATATTGAAAGTTTACAATAGGACTGTAGCGCAGTGAATAGAGTGCCCTAAAGACCCACTTACGCTTGAGAGGATATGCTGAGTTATTAGGCCCTCAGTATGTTTGTCATGATAGACTGCTTCTGTACTTTGTAGTACCCTTCCTAAAGGCAGTCATATTATGCCCTTGCACTGTTCACTGTCTGATGCTGCCTTATTTCAGATGTTTAAGTTAGTGAGCTAGTTAAGACGGTCAACTTGACTGGATCTAGACTCAGCTAGGGGATGAGCTTCTGGGCCTGCCTGTGGTGGATTATCTAGGTTAACTGATGTGGGAAGACCCATTTCCGGTGGGGGGGGCACCATTCCACAGGTTGGGGCTCTAGGCTGAATATAAAGTGATAGTGAATTGAGCAGGAACATTCTCCTCCTCCCAGCTCCCTGACTATGGATACAATGTGACCAGCCACTTGGAGCTTCTGTCCTGGTGACTGTATCCTCAAATTGTAAGTCAATTTAAACCCTTATTATGTTAAGTTTGTTGCTCCAGGACACTTAATGATGGCAACAGGAAAAGTAACTAATGCCCTGGCATCCACAGGATGTATCTTTTTTATTATTATGTTTTGAACTTTCTTATAAATATTTCTTTGTGATTCTGGAATTATTTAGATTATTCCTTCCCTATCTTCTTATTCATTATTTGTATAATTTATGCCCACTTACAGTAAAAAAAAATGGCGTCCACATATTCATACATCTACAGCCACCGCTGCAATCACATTTGGACCTCTTACATCAGTCACACCATGAAAGGGAAACCATAACTGGAACAAAAAGCTTGTCACTTGCCAGCCACTCTTCCTTTCTCTCTAAAGCTCGGAGCTTTAGTCCTCCAAGCCACAGGGTATGTCTAAGACTTTTCTCATCTCGATAGAGCCTATCCGTGCCATCACACATTATGAGGTTTCCTGTGACATATTTTTTTCTCACTTAGAATGATATTTTCAAGGGCCTATTCAGGTTTTGGTGTATCAACTGAAGCATTGATGTTTTTGAGCTGATCAGACACAGTTTTTAAGTGGTTCAACATCTCCTATGCTCATCAGCTTTCCTCTCTGTAGGTGAGGATAGCATAAGGGCCTCCAACTACCGCCTGGTTTTCTCCAGAAGAACCACATTGTATGATGCTGTGGCTGCTTCTGCTCGGCAAGTGAAGCTTACTCCTCTTAAATCATTCGTGCCCATTTCGTAGGTAAAGTCAAACACTTAGTTTGTGTTCATTAAAACTAGCATACTATCAGTTTTCTCCATAGATACAAAAGTATTTTCTTTAGTGGCTGTAGAATCTATGGAGGAAATTCTGAGTTTACCTTTAAAATAAGAGCAGACATTGACTACTTGGTTGTTTTACATTAAAGGCATGAAAGATTGGACGACTAGGTTTTTCTGAATTGAATACTATTTATTTTGAAGAGTAACAATTTCATGGAAGCAAAACTATGAAGCTGGGGGTTACAAGTATCCATTAATACTTGGATTTATTAGGAGCTACTAGGAGCTTTATATGTAAGGGTTCCAATAGGACACTGTGTTTTTAAACATCAATATCCCGACTCCAGTATTTTAATATCATTTAAATTTGAGCCCCAGAACTTTGACACTATGGAGATTTTGCTTTAACTAGTGTTCTAGTTTGATTTCCATTGCTGTCATGAAATACTCTGACTCAAAGTGACATAGGAGAAAAAGGGTTTATTTTTGGTTTATCGTTCTGGGCATGGAGGTGTAGTTCTCCACCATGAGGGGCTGCAGTTGGGGGATGCAGCCCCTCGTGGTGGAGAAGATATGGCAGAAAGAGTGTGAGGCTCTGCTGGTAGTTGGGAAGCTGAGAAGTCACATTTTATCCACCCATAGGAAGCACATAAGAGATAAGACTTAGTAGGGCTATGATATGCAACCTCAAAGCCCAGTGATGTATTTCTTACTGTGAAGCTCCACCTCCTAAGGGTTCCATGACCTTTCCAAACAGCATCACTGTTTGGGGGACAAGAGCCCATATCCATGAGGCTATGGAGGTAGGTAAGCCTTATTCAAAACGTTCATGAGAGCAAGCTATGTTTATCGCTAGACAATGACAGTGGTCGCTCCAACTCTTCTCTACTTATATCTCGCTCCCATGCAGTTAAGCCAGTGACTTGTTATTTCTATTATGACCAGTCAGAGTCTCTTTTCTCCCATCCTAAAGCCAAACCCTCCTGGAGACTTGCATGCAACAAAGGAATGGAACGAAAGCCACCAAGTGTCATCTCCATGCTTAGTCTTTCTCGACTCTGGGCTCTTGTAATGTGCATGCCATCATACTGAAGAGGGGGGAGTACTGACCTACTACCAATATGTAGGCAATGACCAGACACCTAATAATCTATTCTATAATCTATTCTATACCCTTCACCCACTTGCTGCTCTGACTCCTGCATCTTTTAGCCTTGCTGAGTTTGCCCAAATCTGACTCAGACCCAAAGAACTTGCCAGTAAGCCCAGAGAATCATATGTTAAAAATGTCAACATTTTAAATACTGAGTGAATTAATGTGCGGTTAATGACTCTGGGTTTAAAGTATCCTGCTTTGAAGAAGGTTAGTTGTGCCACTTGCTCTGAACTTGGTAGAAGTCAAGATAAATTATATTTTCAATGAACAATACAGGCTCATTATAAAATTCATGCTAAATGAGCTATCTAAATTATCAGTGTCTTCTGCTCCAGGGAAACTAAAATCTAAACTTGAAGGTCAATGTGGTCACGTTCCCAGAGCCAATGATGTCTCATAACAGTTTGCTAAAGTTTATATGTTTTATTTAATTTATTGGTTCATATGAAGAACTACTAAATACCTGCAAAATTCATAATTCATGTACCAGTTACTTTTATTTTAAAATGAAGCTCATTTTGGTTTTAAAATATTATGTATTCATTAAAATAGAAAAGTGCACAAAAGTCTAATGATTTTTTTTAAAAAGAATCTATAATCTCATCAACCCAGAAAGAATAATTTGGTATTTCAGCTGAGTTAGAGTTCTCCTAAGTGGCTTTGCAAATTCAGACATGGTCTAATTGACCTCCTGCATACAGAAATATACTCTATATGCAAATCTAGAAACCTCAGCCTGTGCTCTGAAATATAGATATGTGTGCCGTGCACACGCCTTATCACGAGGTTATTTGTGAACTGTTGGGGATGTACAGATAAATCCTATTGAAATCGTAGGCAGTAATAATGAAAACTGCATCACCCATCTGATTGGAACTTTGAGTACTAAAAATAATTTCTTAATTTTTTTTCGGTAATCAAAATGTTAGATTTTCTTTCATATAATCTGGAATAAAATAACTTCAATAATAATGTTATTTTTCTGAGCGTAATGTACACGAGAACCAATATCAAGCTCCATGCATTTATAACATCCTCTTTCCTTTCAAATAGCAACTTGAAATAGAGAATGAATTTGCCTTTTATTTGATAGAAGGAAAAAAACGGAACCTCAAGGTGGCATTGTTAGTAAGTGTAGGGACAAGGACTTAGTCAAATGTAACATCTCTCCAGGGGTGCATTCTGGAAGCTATTTTGTTGCAGGGCAGCCACCTCTGAGCACAGCTGTGCCGTGTGATTTTGCACTGGGTTGTGATTCTACACAGGTGTGAATATTAGATTCTTTAAGAGGGAAGGGGTTGGATTGGGAAGCCCAGTGTGTGAACCAAGTCATTTGCTTATAACCATAGACTTAGAGTTGCATTGCATATCCCTATGCAACAGAGAGCTTTGATGTCTCACCTTAGAGAGAGTAGTGACTTTTCTGTAGCCAGAGGCTTAAATGAAGTAGCAGGATTGGTGTTGGATATTCAAACATATGAGCTGAGGTATAACTTTTAGTTCCCGCAGGCGCAGTGAAATTGGTGCACATGTGTTCCTGAGGAGCAAATCAAGCATATAGATAGATGCACTCTCTTGAGCCTACACGTCACTTGTCACCATGTTGTATTAAGAAGTCATGAGCCAGTTGGAGAAAGCCTAACAAATTGCTTGTTTTTGCTGTATAGCAATCAGCATTGACCCACTTGATGGTAAAATAAACAGAAAGAGGAAAGGGATGGAAAGAAGGAAAGAAAAAGGAAGACAGAGCAGAGAACTGGGTTTGGGAAGCAACAGAGAGACAGAGAGACAGAGAGGTTGAGTTTCTCCATCACACCTGACAACTCCAGAAAGTTCATTTAATCACCAGGCAGCTTATAATAGCTGGGATCTCCTTGGTGGGGCAACCCCAGGATGAAGGTCTGCCCTTCTTAAAGAGACTCCTCCCTGTGACCCAGTTAAGCCTACACATGGACCACAGCTTTTGTTTAGTAGTCTAT
This sequence comes from Rhynchomys soricoides, assembly GCA_019843965.1. Lineage (NCBI taxonomy): Eukaryota > Metazoa > Chordata > Mammalia > Rodentia > Muridae > Rhynchomys > Rhynchomys soricoides. The sequence continues at coordinate 6,453,919 of JADRCH010000034.1, forward strand.
AGTTACTGGGAACGCCGGAACTCACCTACGCAGGCACTTTTATCTCGATCTCATCTGCTTTCCCCTCTCCTTCCTTCTTGTTCTTCTCTCTCTCTCTCTCTCTCTCTCTCTCTCTCTCTCTCTCTCTTCCCTCCCACCCCCCGTCATAAAATCAATGACTTTTCTTTTTTGTGTCTACACAAAAAATATATTTACGGTATATTTCTACGTAGAAATGGATGCCCTGTAAAATAAGCCACTGTTTCTTGACTAGATGTTATGACTTCCAATGTTCAGCTAACTTTCAATTTATTTGCAGATTGTGTTGTAAACTCCATAAAGTAGAAAGATAGGCCAGTTTTGCTTCTAAGTGGATAAATGGTTGATCCCCGATAATTACACAGTCATTTATTTCCTTTACCCCTTGGTGAATGTTAGATCCCCAGTCAAAGATACACACAAGGAACTGTTTCCAGACGCTGAATTTTGATCTCTCTTTTTCTGCTATCCTGAGTTTTTGTTTCCTTTGCCTGTTTTCAGAACCAGGATCAATCTCAGGGCCTTGTGCTTACTCAACAAGTGCTTCACTGCCAAGCTGTACCTGTCTCCTGGTGCCTCCTCCTCTCCCTCCTTCTCCCCCCTTTTCTTCTTTCCTTCTTCTAGATTTTTATTTATTTCTATTTTATGCATATGGGTATTTTTCCGGAGCAAATGCACGTGTATCATGTTTGTCCCTGGTGTCTATAGATGTAAGATGAGGGCACGGAGCCAGTGGATTTCTGGATGGTGGCTGTCTTACTCCTGTGAAGAGACACGATGACCACCCATGACAATTCTTAGAACGACAAACATTATTTGGGGCTGCCTTACAGGTTCAGAGGTTTATCATGGCAGGAAACATGGCAGAGTGCAGGTAGGCATGGTGCTAGAGAAGGAGCTGAGAGTTCTGCATCTTGACACAGGATCAGCAAAAGGAAGAGTATCACACTAGGCATAGCTTGAGCACGTATGACTTCAAAGCCTGTCCCCACAGTGACACGCTTCCTCCAACAAGGCCACAGCCTACTCAAATAAGGCCAAACTTCCTAATAGTGCCACATATCAGGAGCCAAGCATTTAAATTCACGAGTCTATTTAAGCCACACCTATTTAAACCACCACACTGGTCAATCTCCACGTGGTACTAGGAACTGCACCTTGTTCTCTGAAAGAACAGCCAGTACTCTTAACCACCAAGCCATTGTCCCAGGCTCCCATCTGTTTCTATAGTAACTCTATACTGCATCCTTTAGTGGAGCTCTGTGGTATGAGAAAGTAATTCATATCGCAACTTTATCATTATTGGAAGGTGAACTCTGCCCCTTCTAAGTCATATCTCCAAGCACCAATCCCTAATATCTCAGAATATGGCTGTAGTTGGAGATGGGATTTTTTTATAGAGTTAATTAAGTTTAAAATTACCCTGTTAGGGTGGGATTCAAGCCTGCATGACATAGAAGAGAAGACTTAGACGCAGACACACAAGAGCCCATGTGAGGGCTCAGTGGCCATTCGCAAGCTACGGCTATGGGCTTCAGAAGGGTCAACTCCAGGGACCTTTGCATCCAGACTGACAAGTATGCTGCTGTGCAATCCAATCGATACCTGGTACTTCAGTATAATACCTATGAAATTATATCAGCCATGCTTATTGTCTTACCCAACAATATCCTCCAAAGTTATTTTTTAATATGCAACCCACGACCACTCAGTTGCACTGGAGTTTAAAATATAATTTTCTTCTTAATCTGTTGGCTTCCGATTTTGTTCATTATCTTATTAGGTTAGTTTAACATTCATTGTAATTACTTGCTAAAAAATTCAGAATGTTATTCTTGAGTTTTCAATGAGATTTCTAATGTGTTTGTGAACAAAAGAGGGAAGGGGTATCAGTAGTGAGGCCAAGGAAACAAAAAGAAATGGCTGGGAAGTGGCTGGGGAGAGCAGACACAGATGCCAAGGCCAGAGATACTGCCTTGGCAGCTCCCAGATGAGTTTGTGCAGGAAGCAAAGCAGAACTATGCTTTGCTTGTAGTGTTACTATGATATGCACATCTACGCTGGTAGCCTGAGAGTCACTGTTAAGCGACTTTCTCTGGTCATATGTGAACAAACACTACTCACCTTGGGTATGGAAGCCGGGCAATTGCATCATCAAAAATACCACCCACCATGGGTGATAGGTATGCTTGCTGCATCCCACAGGCTCCCTGCTCAGCTTGCAGGCGATTTCACTAATGAGACGCTTCTCTACCCACCAATAGTCTACCGATGATATACCCTTGGGGAGGGGCCTCTGGAGTCTTGTGACTTTTTGAATTTCCAGAGGTTTACAAGTTGAACCAGAACCTTTAGTCTTGAGAGATTCTCTTCTCCCTCGGAGAGGGAGTGTTAATATACTGAGATAGCTGTACAACACATGCTTTTAAGCAGAGGACTGTGGGCCTTATATTGAGTTGTAAGAGCTGAGGGTTGCCTAAACCTTTATGCTTTTCTTCAGTCTAGACATGGTCTGGACATGGTTTGAATTCTACTCATACCTATAATTCTGCCACTTCCTGGTAAGCCCCCCTACAACTGCAGTTGGTTCTCTTCTTTGTTTACATTACAATCAAGAGACTCTCTTCTGTCTTCTGACCGTATGAAACTATTTTGTCACCCTGAGCAGTATTGGTTTCCACACCCTGCCGTCTGTTGGCACCGTCCCATGTTGCCAGTCTTTCCTGATAGAACCAGAAATCACTTCCTGTTTATTTTCAACAAACCCAAACTGCACTTAAGAGAAAGCCTGGCATCCAACTCGACACTGAAACGAAGGTTACTTGTTTGTGGTGGACATTTGTATATTATGTTGAACTCCTAGGAAAATGTCAAAGTGCCTGGGAAATGAAAAATGTCGCACTTTTTGGTAGAAATAAAAAAAAATTATTGCTACATCTTTCACCATGAGCTTTTGTAGCTTTCACGTCGCAGTTAAAATTATTGTGTGAGATTTTTCCTAATGCGTGAGTGATGTCATTAAAAGTTGCTTTAGAAATTTATAGAGCTAGTACAGTGGTAAGCAAAGAAATGCAGACTTATTTGCATGGAAGCGAGGATAGCCTTGAAGCTGATAGCTGCTGGCATGCTCATCAACACTTAACGTTTGTGTTAGCACAGTCTGCATCGAAGACTACAGTGAGAACAGGAACTGTCCAACATTTAACTGTTGCTTTAATTCTCTGATTTTTTTTTTTCACCAGAACGAGGGAATCTTAGAACAAATTTTATCCAAGAGTTCTTTAAATTTTTAATTTTTATTTTTTTGAACTTTGAAACGACTCAGGCCTAAGTTATCCACTCCCAAGTGGTCAGCCCTATACAGTATAGAATAACATGAAATTGGCTCAGTAGTGTGTGTGTGTGTGTATACCTGTGTATATATGTATGTGTATGTGTGTGTATCTGTGTGCTTGTGTGTATGTGTAACAATAATAATTAAAGAAATGTTTATGAATTTGTGAGGAAGTTGGGAGAACATGGGGGCATTGGGAGGTTGGGTAGTCGGGCTGGGAACGGTGTAAGTGTGGTGCTCATATATGCAATTCTAAAACAAAAACCCACAAAACCCTCTGGTTAATTTGCTGAGGATGAAACCATGTTTCTGCTCTCCTATTAAGCAAAGATGATTTGTGACAAATCAAACGGAGTAAAGATGGATTATAACAATTAGATCAAACATCATCATAGTTCAATACAATCATTCAGAACCAGTCGCTGCTGGGACCTGTAAAGGGGTGTTGAAGAAGACACAGCAGGGTAGTGTGCCTATGTTTTGTGAATTACTTTTTGAGCATGCATGGGTGAGAGATTCTCAAAACTGACATATTTCGGGGACTCCAGAACCAGAATACTAACAGAAATGCAAACATTAACACAACCAATATTGTAAACTGTATAAAATCCAAAATGTCCTCATAGAATGAACCAAGTGCATTCAGCTTGGGAAGTTTGCTGGAAACTGATTCTTTCCAGCCATGGTTTTAAAAAGAGGTCATACAAGGTCAGTTTTGAGAATCTCATAAAGAAACAATGCTAAGAAAGGATTTTCAGTCCCTTACATCTTCCTAATTTAAATAATTATGACCTTTGACTTGGAGGTTTTAGTCTCTTTCTCCGGCCATTTATGTTGATATGCATATTGATTTCTGTGCAGCCTCTAACTGGTACCTTTCAATGTTGTGCGCCAGTGTACCTCCAATTAATACTGCATATTAATTTTGATTAGACAGAAGTGGGATCTGTGTGTCTTGACTTCCTGCCAGCATAATCCAATGAGTGCTGTAGGGATGGGGAATAAATATTATTTAAAACTGCAGTGAGAAAATGTATTAGTTATGCCTGTATTAAAATTGAGTTATGTTTCAGTTAAGTGATTACAAATGTCTTTCGCTGAGTCAGGGGCCTAAAACAGGCAGCAGTTTCCATTGTAGCCATTTTGTGGATCATGCAAAAATACAAGTTGTTCATTTATATCAGTCTCACTGCTGGTGCCTGATTGTACTTGGACCCTCCAGTATACGTGGGACGGAACTCCACAGCATATTTCAGCTACATGTTGGAGATAATGAAAATTAAATTAGTTTATACAGAAGAGCTTCATCAAGTAGTGCTGGCATCCTTCTCATAAGAGGGAGAGGAGTGGGGCATATCTCTCTTTGAGGAGCTGCAGAAAGAAGGGAAGGGGGTAGGTAATCAAACGAAGAGAGGGAAATGATGTCAACCTGATAGGAATTCAGGTCACCACAGGAAAAACATGTTGTGTTGGTCAGTGTGTGATGTTCTAGGTCAGGTTAGTTGAGGGGGAAAGACACGCCTAGGACAGGAGGGAACAGTCTTTACTCATGCTGGTCTCAAGATAAAATTTTCAGGGTTTGACCATGTCTCCACCTCATTCTGACTCCAGGCCTGTTCTCCTAATCCCCTAGGTGGTACTTGCCCCACAAGGCTCCCTTGAGTGTGATTGCTCTGGCAGGGTTACACTGACATGTTCCAGCCTACTATGGGTTCACTATGCCCAGTCTCATTGTACAAAGGGCATGCCTAGTGAATTTCCAACTATTAACTCGCTAACATCAGGATGGCTTCTGTATGCTTCACACGTGTCCAAATAATTAATTCACATTGTTTAATTAATATTGGATTTGTTTCAAATAATCTAGCTTGCCAAGTAAAATCCATGTCATTCAAGATATCAAGTTTTCCTCTTCCCTAAAATATTTGTAGTTTTCTGGAGACATTTGAAATAAACACCAGTTCTAGAGCATTCCGTCTGTGTCTTTCCCTGTATAGATGCATTTCTGTCTGTTTCTCTTAAAAGAAAACACTCAGTATCCTGTCAGGGGGAATGATGTATTCCATGCAGATAGAGCAGGTAGTTGTAGACTGTAGACATTGGGACATCAATGTGAAGATATTTCCCTTTTCTTTTTTGATACAGCTGTCATGTGTGATACAGCCAAAGCATCTCCTTTTTTCTAGCATGGAATGAATGCTTACTCTTAACCAGTCTTTCCCTCCATACTTCAAAAACATAGCATTTTTAGTTTCATTTGCAGTTAGGGGTTGTGGCCTTTTGTATGCTTGTGTGCATGCTTGTGTCTGTGCAAGTGCATGGAGGTAAACATTAACCTAGGTGTGCATGCAGATGGAGATCAGGGGGAATCCTGAGCATCTCTCTGCAGACACTGTCCCCCATGAGACAGGATCTCTGTGGTTGTTTATCATCTTAGTCATCGATGTTGCTTGATCTGATGTCACCGGGAGACTTGCCTCTGGTCACACCTGTGGAGTTAGTATTGAATCAGTTAATTAATGTGGGGAGAACCAACCTCTGTAGACTGCACTACTTCCTATGCTGGTGTCCTGGAATGTAGAGAAAGGAGAAAGCAAGCTGATCACAAGCATCTATACCTCTGTTTCCCTATGTGCATGCAATGTAACTACCAAAGCTTCTGTCCCCATAGCTTTTCTACTGTGAAGACTACAACCCTAGACTCTGAACTCAAACAAGCCCTTTCTCCCATAGTTGCTTTTGTCAGGGTGACCACAGCAACAGGAAAGAAACTAATATATTCCCAGAGGTATATACTTCATTAAAAAGGCTGAGCTGACTGCCATCAAGTCCACAGGATCTGCCTGTTTGTGTCTCTCCAGTACTGGGCTGACAAGTGTGTTCCACCACTTCACGTTTATTTAAATGAGGATTTGGGGACTCAAATTTGGGTCCGCATGCTTTTAAGATGAACAACATCTTGTTATATTGTGTTTTGTTTTGTTTGTTTGTGTTTTATTTAAACCATCATTCCAGTCTATGAAATTGTGATGAGGATGACGTTGAAGATAGGAGTGGATGGAATTGAATGCTTTTCCTTAGCAGTAATCTCTTTCACCAAATGGAGTAGTGGAAAAATAACCCCAGCATACACACACACACACACATACACACACACACACACACACACACACACATATGCTTTATACAACACTCCTGTGGGTTTGGTGGGCTGTTTATATATTTAATCCTCAGATACATCTGGCCAGTTGACTACAGTCACCCACATTTTATAGATAAGGGATGAACTCAGCATACCTGTGCTTACCTCAGTAGGAAATATGGGGGCAGGGATTCCTATATGGGTTTTCTGGCATCCTTTCAAGATACACACACACACACACACACACACACACACACACACACGCACGAATGAGGTATTTCCAAAGTCTAACAGAAAGCAAAGTAAAATAAAGGATTACTAATGTTTGGGTGTTTGGTAATACTTATATTTCTCATGACTAATCCATCCTTTTTCAAGTCTTGTCTTAAAAATTAAAGAGTTTTAATGGATTATGATCATGAATTTATCATTAACGTCGATTTCACGCTGCTAACTCCTGTGATTTTCAGAGGTGTTATAGGGGGTGGTATATGCCTTTTACAGATGACATAAGAGCAACTTGGAGGTGCTCCCCAATGTTGCCAGCTCATTTAGCTTTAAGTGATGGTGTTAGGACCCAGCCTGTTGAGATTTCAGAGTTGAAGGCCTTGAGAACATATAGAGAGCTGCTGGTCTTCAGGACAGCTTTGAAGGCTAAAGAAGCTAGTGTATTATGGTACCAAAAGATGCTGCAGCAACAGCAGCAGCAGCAGCAGCAACATAGATGCTCTGATCAGTGAGAAACAAAGACATGCAAAACTACCTTTCTTTTCCTTCTACCTCATTCTACCTGGACCTCTGCAGGAATCTATTGTCCACTCTGGGGAAGAGTTTTCTTCCTTCAGTTAATCCTTCTGAAAAGATACCCTCATCTTCTCAACTATAGGATATACTTGGTTGATTCTTGTCCAATTAAATTGGCAGTCACATTTAACTTAGACACTAGACAGGTTAGCAATATGTAGGTATTTGTTGTTCTGTTGAACACCAAGATTTAAAATGTTTCTATTATTTCTGAAAGCTCCATTAGTGGTGAATACCTAGAGGAGTTAGCTCTTGAACCTTTTAGGAGATGGTGGTGATGGTCATTGTGTGTCCATCTCCTCAGCTGGACTGCCTTACTGGAGGTGCTACTCCTTACACGAAGATCACAGGTACCTCTGCTCATTTCCATTACACTCAGGCATATGACCCATGAGCATATCTGATGCATTTAGCTAGAGAGAGGAAGCTCCAAGGCTTCATGAGCTTTACCATGGTATCTTCCCCCTGTCCTGAGACCAGAAGTGTTGAGAACTGTTGCTTCTGGGTCACTGCATACAAGAGGCAGAGAACAAAGCTGAAAATAGCTATAGTCAGTATGTAACTTAGAGAAAAATAACCTTTTAGGGTGGATGGCTATTCTTGGCTGTCACCTTGACTATATTTGGAATGACTTACAATCCAGAAATGAGAACACCTGTGCGAGGTTTTTTCGCTAGGTTTGAAGTGAGTGAGTCCACTTCTAATCTAAACCTTTGAGGTAGGAAGACACACTCCTGATCTGGATCTTGAGGTGGGAAGACACAAAGTTAATCTGGGCTACAGCTTCTGCTGGAAGCCTATGTAAGGACAGGGAAAAGGGATGCTTTTGCTCTTTGCTGCTTGCTCTCGCCTTTCTAACACATCCATTCATTCACTGGCATTGGAGCCTACTTCTTTGGGATTCCAGTAATTACCGAAGACAAGCTGAGACATCCCATGTTGTGAGACTGAGGAACTACTGGATTCTTGAATTTCCATTCACAGATAACCATTGTTGGATTCATTGGATGACAGCCTATAAGTCATTTCATTAAACTCCATATATATGGAGCATTTTATATATATATATATATATATATATATATATATATATATATATATATACACACACACACACACACACTCACATATATATATATACACACACACATACACATACACACACACACACACATATATATATATATATAATATTCCATATGAATGGGATACATATGCTCTATAAATTGTGTGACTCCAGAGAACCCTGATTAATATATAGGGTTAGTTCTCACTTTGAGTATCAACATCGCCTGATAACTCAAGTACTTGATACAAATATGGATTCATTTTCAGAGTCTAGAAACAAGAGGTACCTAGTTATTTTCATCTGTGGTATTTTGCACAGGTCTGGGCTGGAAGCCAGAGTCATAAGAACAGACCATAATGATGACACCACTGACAGTTGAGTTCACATATCATCCAGAGAACAAAAAGGTTGCCCCTAGGTAAATTGGCTAACCTGTGTAATAGACAAGAGCAGGAGTCTGTGGAGTTCATTCTGTTACGGAGGGCTAGAATCTGAGTGGTTTTATCCCTCGGGTGTGAATAGCCCTTAGATGAAGAGCCCTCTGTGTGGAAGGACTTGCTTCCTGCAGTCAAGTGATGCTCCCCATTTATACTAATAACCTCTTTGCTGTCAGAGAGATTTCTCTCTTTTATTTTGAGAGAATTTTCATTCTATTCCAATTCTACCTTTACATTTTTTTTTCAGTTTCAGTAGAACAATATTAAATATGAATATGGATCATGGGATAAAATAGGCAATGAATTAATGAGTTGTCCCCTATACGGAAATGTGGGAGATGAGGGGGCTCAGGTTCTCTCTTTGATGATTTATTTTATTGTTTTTACTTTTATTTTTATATTTTGAGTCTATGCTAAAACAGATACCATGAGACTATTTTCCTTTCAGGTTGGACCCTTGCTTCTCATGATAACTAAGGTAATGTTGAAATCATGAGAGTACTCTAAGGAGAGTCAGAGATAGCTTTAAACCTCTGGGGTGTCCTGGGTTGTGGAGTTTTGAGTTGATTAACGATACATCTCTCCATAACAAAGTTAGGAGCTAACATACTCAAATGAACTCTTGCCTAGTTCATTCTGACGGACATAAAAAGCCATTTCACAAATACTAACAGCTTTGACCATTAGGGCAATGACTCCCTCTACCTCATATTTCTCTACTGGCTTCAAAAACAAGTACTTTTTCTAGATGAGCCAGTGTGTGTACAACTTGTGGGTGAATTTTAACAAAACAATCTACACAGCTTTTAAAATGCATATGTTATGAGCTCATGCATAAAGCAAAATGTCTAAATATTTGCTTAGAAATTATATTTTTTACACAGGAACACCTCTGTGTATTGTTGAGTTCATGGCAGCGTTGATTTGAATCATGTTCTTTTTAGGTTGCATGCTAATGTTGTTCCCAGAGAAGCCATTAAGAAAATAACTCACAAATGCCACATGTAGAAAGAGAAAAAGTATGAAATCCAATGAGATCCTAGCAAAAATGTCCCGTGTACAAGAAAACAGTACTGTGGGATTAGTGGTAGACAGGCATAAGCTATAAAAAAATCAGATGGGCAAATGGCAGAAGTAACTCTAACTTTATCTGTATTTTTTCAGTAAGAGTAAATAGATCAATAGGAATCGACAAAGCAGAGACAATCCATGATCTAAATATACACTGCATGCAAGAGACAGATTTTGTGGAAAGACAGTTTAGCAGTAGGAGGTGGGGGTTCCAACATCCAACTCTATTTATTTATTTATTTAAAATCTTTTATTTATTTATATATTTACACTCCATATTTTATCTCCCCCCTACCTTCTGACTGTTCCACATCCCATACCTCCTGACTGTTCCACATCCCATACCACCTGACTGTTCCACATCCCATACCTCCTCCCATCCCCCTGTCTCCATGAGGATGTCCCCACCACCTACCCCCACCCCACCAGACCTCTAAACTCCCTGGGGCCTCCTGTCTCTTGAGGGTTGGGTGCATTTTCTCTGACTGAACCCAGACCTGACAGTCCTCTGCTGTATATGTGTTGGGGGCCTCATATCAGCAGGTGTGTGCTGCCTGGTTGGTGGTCCAGTGTCTGAGAGATCTTGGGGATCCAAGTTAATCAAGACTGCTGGTCCTCCTACAGGGTCACCCTCCTCCTCAGTTTCTTCAAGTTTTTCCCTAATTCAACCACAGGGGTCAGCAGCTTCTGTCCTTTGGTTGGGTGCAAATATCTGCATCTGACTCTTTCAGCTTCTTGTTGGGTCTTTCAGAGGGCAGTCATGCTAGGTCCCTTTTTCTGAGCCCTCCATAGCCTCAGTAATAGTGTCAAGCCTTGGGGCCTCCCCTTGAGCTGAATCCCACTTTGGGCCTGTCCCTGGACCTTCTTTTCCTCAGGCTCCTCTCCATTTCCATCCCTGCAGTTTTTTCAGACAGGAACAATTATGGGTCACAGTTTTGACTATGGGATGGCAACCCCATCCCTCACTTGATGCCCTGTCTTCCTGCTGGAGGTGGGTTCTACAAGTTCCCTCTTCCTTTTTTACCATTCTTTCCTACTGATTGGGAATTTCATGTATGCATATAAAATGCTTTGATTGTATGCTATACATACACACATATATACACATATATATGTGTATATATATATGCATGTATATATATATGTATACATATATATGTATATATGTATACATATATGTATACACACACATATGTGTGTGTGTGTATATATATATATATATATATATATATATATATATATATATAGTCTATTTTATTGGATATTAGAATGGTTATTCCAGCTTGTTTCTTGGAACTGTTTGCTTGGAAATGTTTTTTTTTCTAGGACTTTACTCTGAGGTACTAAGTGTGTTTTTTTGTATCCAACCGAATGATGGATCCTGTTTATGTATCCATTATGTTAGCCTGTATCTTTTTATTGGGGAATTGAGTGGGCTGATGTTGAGAGATGTTAATTAACAAGGAATGCTAGTTCCTGTTATGTTGTTGTTGGAGGTGGTACTAGGTATGTGACTCTCTTCTTTTGGTTTTGTTGTGAGATGATTAAATTTCATTTTGTCACAGAATATCTTGGTTTCTTCATCTGACTGAAAATTTTGCTAGGTATAGTAGTCTGGGCTGGCATCTGTGGTCTCATAGGGTCTGCAAGTCATCTGTCCAGGATCTTCTAGCTTTCATAGTCTCTGTTGAGAAGTCAGGTGTAATTATGATAGGTCTGCCTTTATATGTTACTTGGCCTTTTCCCCTTATAGCTTTTAATATTCTTTCTTTGTTCTGTAATTTAGTGTTTTGATTATGTGGCAGGAGGATTTTCTTTTTTTAAAAAAAAAATTAGGGTTTTTATTAATTATTTTATCTATTTACATTCCAAATGTTGTCCCCTTCCTAGTCCCCCCCATGAGTTTTTCACTCCCTTTCTCCTCCCCTTTGCTTCTAAGAGATTACTATTCCACCCACCCACCCACTCCCATCTCACCCCTCTAGCAGCCCCCTTCCCTGGGGCATTAAGTTTCTACAGGATTAAACACACCCTTTCTCATTAAGCCCAGACAAGGTAGTCCTCTGCTACATGTATAGTGGGAGCCACTGACCACCCCTTGTATGTTTGTTGGTTGGAGGCTTAGTCTCTGGGATTTCTAAAGGGGTCTGGGTTAGTTGATACTATTGTTCTTCCTATGGGTTTGTAATCCCTTTCAGCTCCTTCAGTCTTTTCCCCCAACTCTTCCATAGGGGTACCTGATTTCAGTCCAGTGGTTGGTTGTAAGTATCTGCTGGTCCAATCTATTTGGTGTTCTGTAGTCTCTTTTATATTTATGACCATTTCTTTCTTTAGCCAAGTTTTCTTCTATGATTTTATCAAAGATGTTTTCTGGCCCTTTGAACTGGAAATCTTACCCCTCTTCTATTACTGTTATTCATGGGTTTGGTCTTTTCATTGTGTCCCAAATTCCATAGATGCTTTGGGTTAGGGACTTTTTGTACTTGGAATTTTCTTTGATGTATCAATATCTTCTATGTCTAAGATTCTCTCTTTCATCTCTTAAATTCTGTTGGTGATGCTTGTGTCTGTAGTTCCTGAATCTAATAGAAGAGAAAGTGGGGAATAGCCTTGAACACATTGGCACAGGAGAAAATTTCATAAACAGACTACCAAGGCCCAGGCTCTAAGATCAACAGTTGATAAATGGGTCCTTATAAAAGTTAAAGGCTTCTGTAAGGAAAAGGATGCTGCCAATAGAACAAAATGGCAGTCTACAGATTGGAGAAAGATCTTCACAAACTGTACATTCAAAAGAGTGCTAATATCCAAAATATATAAAGAACTCAAGAAGTTAGACTCCAGAAAACCAAATAACCCAATTAAAAATGGGGTATAGAGCTAAACAGAGAATTCTTATCAAAGGAATCTTGAATGGCTGAGAAGCACTTAAAGAAATGTTCAATATTCTTAGTCATCAGGGAAATGCAAATCCAAATGACCCTGAGATTCCACCTTACACCAATCAGAATGGATAAGATAAAAACCTCAAAAGAGGATTTGGAGAACAGGGAACACTTCTTCATTGTTGGTAGGATTGCAAACCTGTACAACCACTCTGGAAATTAATTTAGTTCTACCTGAAGACCCAGCTATACTATTCCTGGGAATATACCCAAAAGATGCTCCACCATATCACAAGGACACATGCTCTACCATGTTCATAGCAGACTTATTCATAATAGCCAGAAACTGACCACAACCTAGATGTCCTCCAACTAATGAATGAATACAGGAAATGTGGTTCACTTGCACTTCAGTTGTTAAATGAAGTTCAATTCTCTTCAACTATTTAAAAAAAAAAAAAGATGTCATGAATTTTGTAGGCAAATGGTTGGAATCAGAAGATATCATTCTGAGTGAGGTAACCCAGACCCAAAAGAAAATGCATGGTATGTACTTACTGATAAGTAGATATTAGCCAAAATGCAGAATACCCATGATATACCCCATAGACCCTAAGAAGTTAAATACAAGGAAGGCCCAAGAGAGGATGCTTAAATCTCACTTTGAATAAAATAATCATTGGAGGCAGAAGGAGGGAGGGATCTGGGTAGGAGAGGGGAGAAGGAGGGGAAAAGGGGAGCAGGATCAGGTATGGGTGGAGACAGGAGAGAGGTCCAGAAGGCCAGGAGAATTAATGGAAATATGCAAGTGCAAAGGGCAGGGGTGGGCGTAACCCCTAGAAAGTCCCAGAGACCTGGAATGGCGGAGGCTTCCAGGACTCAATGTGGTGATCTTAGCTGTAATGCCTAACAGAGGGATATGGAGCCTGAAGAGACCATATCCAGTAGTCAGACAGGACCCCCAGTAGAGGGATGGAAACACCAATCCACCTACAAAACTTACAACCCAATGTTGTTCTTGTTTACAAGAAATGCAGGGACAAAAATGGAGCAGAGACTGAAGGAATAGATGAAGTGACCAGCCCAACTTGGGATCCTTCCCATGGCATCAATCCCTGACACTATTACTGATGCTATGTTCTGCTTGTAGTCAGGAGCCTGGCATGGCTGTCCTCTGAGAGGATCTACCAGAAGCTGACTGAGACAGATGCAGATACTCACAGCCAGGCATTGGACTGAGGTTGGGGACCCTTATGGAAGAGTTAGGGGAAGGACTGAAGGAGCTGACAGGGATGGCAATGTCATAGGAAGACCAACAGGGTCAACTAACCTAGACCACCAGGAGTTCCCAGAGACTGAGCCACCAACCAAAGAGCATACACAGGATGGTCTGAGGCCCCTAGCTCTTATGTATCAGAGGGCTGCCTTCTCTGGCCTCAGTGGGAGAGGGTACACGTAATCCTGTAGAGACTTGATGCCTTAGGGAGGGGGTATATCTGGTTGAGGTACCTTCTCAGGGGAACAGGGTATGGGGAAGAACTGTGGGAAGGGGATGGGATTGGGAGAGGGGCAACATTTGGCATGTAAAAAATAAAATAAAAAAAATAGAATCCAATGAATTCACTTAGTGGTGCCAATGTGTGTGTGTGTGTGTGTGTGTGTGTGTGTGTGTGTGTGTGTGTTGAGCCACCTATTAGGGGTCCCATCTCTAAGGAAAAGGAGTCCAGATAGCCAACAGTTGCCAGTAGCTCCTCAGCTAAGGATGGAGTTTCATTGGCTCTTCCTTGTGTCACTCTGGGAGTTTACACAACGCCCTTGCTGTGTCTAAAAACCCGTTTTAGTATAATAATCCACCACCTGTGACTCTTAGAACCTTTCTTCCCCTTGCTTCAGGATGATGATCTCCTCCTTGGGTGTGTGTGATTGTAATAGAGTAAAGGGGTAGGACAGGTGGGCATGGATCAACAGGGAAACAGAAGACTGGAACAACACGGAACACCAGCCATAGCTGCCAGGTACTCAGAGAGGATTATATACCAGAGAGGCAGGCTGCGTGTTTATTTAGTTTATGAGAGGTGAGGAGCAGCTGCCCATTCTTTCAAATGCACTTGGAATGCATGGGATATTCTGCAGGGACTAGGCTGTGAAAGAACCTCAGCAATCATAAAACAATTTGAAATTAAAACATCTACAATGTTTCCTCACCACATGGCATAAAATAATAGAAAAATGGGATTTGAACACAAACACACATACACACACACACACACACACACACACACACACACACACCTACTAATGATTGCATTGCATATGCTAACTTTTCTTTTTTATTGGATATTTTATTTATTTACATTTCAAATGTTATTTCCTTTCCTGGTTTCCCCTCCGGAACCCCCCTATCCCATCCAACCTCCCTCTGCTTCTATGAGGGCATATGCTATTTGAATGGCTAACATGCTCTTAATTTGTTTCGAATGCCTCTTTATTTGAGTATTCTTTGCACAAACTCATACATGATATATATTTTTAATTTTTGGCTTGATTTACTAATCAGCCCAGACCAGGAGGTGTGCATTTAGTGCACAAAGAAGCATTTCTACAAGTTTGGTTTTCCTGGGATTTCAATGGCCTCTCCTCTGGCTAATGGTCTACTTAATGTTGATCATTAACTATAACAACTGGAAACCAATTGTTCTTCTAACAGGCAGCAGCGGAAGGGAAGGAAAGTCATTCACAAGAGCTGTGTGTTGTCCGCATGGATTTCAGCTAAGGGAAAGAAGGAGAAAAGAAAGGATTTAGTCATGATTTAAAGTGTTAGCATAAGCAAGGCTGAAATAGAGTATGACTCTAATGAAACTAATATATTTCAGGCAGAGAGAAGGTGTTTAGAATTCATCTTCTTTCCCAAAGGAAGATGCAAACTCTGCTGCCCTGCTGACAGCTGACTGGCTGGTGGCCCTGAGTGATGTGGAACACTGCAGCTGACGTGACTTTCACCCTCTCTTCTCATTGCCACTAATGATTGGGACACTTGAGACTGGGGTGAACGTTTCCTCTTGAGTCGACATGTCTGGCTTATTCTTTGATCCTTTAATATCGCTCTGTAAATGTAAAGGAATTCAAATTTATAAGGAAAGGGAACTGAATTCTTTCGGTGACCTTTTAAATAATCAAGTGTCCCTAAGTTCTGTGTCAGTCCTTTTTCTAAGAAAACTCCTGCTGTCTCCTAGCAGTCTTCATTTGCCATGTTCCCCAGGACACACAGCTGTCTTTTCTCCAAACAGAAGGAAATAAGTCTCTCCTGGAGAACAGCTCCGTGGCTGCTGTGGGGCTGCGTTGTGCTCTCTTCAAGTCCACACCCCCTTCTGTTTTAGATTGCTTAGAAATAAAACAGGAATTTCACTTTAAGATGAAAATAAAATATTTTATGAAACTAAAAATAAGGAAAAGGTAAAATTTATGCATGTGTGCACACAACATACGTGCATATAGACATAGACACCAAAAAATTAGACATTCATACAGACACAGGCACATGCATGTACACACAGACACAGAGCCACACAAAAACAGACACAGGGACACATAGAAACACACAACCCACTCCACATGTGCACAGGCACATGTATACACACACAAATATACACATAGACATGCAAACAGACCTACAGACTCATAACTGACAGACACAGATACCCTACATAGATACAAGTATGTACATACACAGACACACAGATACACAGTCTACACACAGAAACAAACACATACATATATTCACACATAGAAACACACATGCAAATACACACACATAAATATACACATAAACAGATACACAGAAGCACAAACACACACATTGACATACAAACATAGACATATACACAAACGTATACAGACACTTTCTTCCACATATGTACAGAGACATAATAGAGACACAGACACATACAGACAAACACACATAAATAATATATCCATACACATAGACACACTCCCCAGACCCATATACACTTAAACACACACAGACAAGCACACATACATACACATATACATACACATACAGACACAGACAAACACACACACACAGGCACACAAACACACACACACACACACACACACACACACACACACACGTTGTATTCACTGCACCTGTCTTGTCTCACCTGGATAACGTGGTCTCCTCAGGTTTTCCAAATACTCTTCTACAGCCCTCTTGTTTCCATGCCCGCTGTTCTTGCAAAGGTTAGCATGGTCTGAGTGTCTGAATTGTGTCACTTTTCCCATGTCATTTCTGACCATGTTTGGTGCCCTATACTTTACTTAGCAGGACAAAGAAGGATAATGCAGAGGCTTAGCTTCCTGGAAGAAATGAGGTAGGGAAGAACTATCACTGGACTCACATCTGGGTTGGACTGGAGGTCGGTGGCTTGCTTGTGACCTCTGCTGTATGCTGTGCTCTCTACCAACTTCTCAAGGAGACAACTGCCTGCTTGAGGAACACACGAATGAAACCTGCTTCCTCTGGGAACTCTGCTTTTCACGTTGCAGGTGCATTCCTTAACCTGCTGCACAATGCTGCTTGATTTTAAGTATTCTTCAACTAGATTGAACTTGCCTAGAGATAACTATGGTTCCGTTGGTCTTTTAATTTTTACTTATTTAATTTTATGTGTGTGCATGGTTTTGCCTGTATGCATGTTATGGACTATCTGAGTGCCTGCTGCCTGCAGAGGGCAGAAGAGGGTACCAACCAGATCCTTGATTCTAGAGACACAGATGGTTGTGAGTCAACCATGTAGGTTCTGGAAATCGAACCTGGGTCCTCTGCAAGAGCAGCCAGTGTTCTTAAACACTGAGCCATCTCTCCAGCCCCAAAGGTTAACATTTAAAAAAAATGATTCTGAGATGAACTTGGGCACATGTATTTTGCAGTGAATGACATTAAATGATATAGCTTCGAAGAGCTATGGAACACAGGCTAGGCAGAGGGAACAGGTAGACAGAGTCCTGAGGTGGTGATGTAAGAATTAGACACAGGCCTAATGGGAGATCCTAGGTGACTTGGAGACACCTGTGGGAGGAATTGTGGCACTCGGTCTCCTGGATTCCTGTTTGGTGATGTGCCTTCTTCCTTTTACCTACACACCATCCTTGCCATTTACCATAACATGGTACACTAGGGTACCAGAGCTGGCACCAAGGTGTTTGGACTTCAGTCTCCAGAAGTGTGAGTAGAATCGACTTCTTTATAATATTAGGCTTTTCTTTATAATATTAGGCTGCCTTGAGTATTTTGAAAAATAGAGTAATACAGGAATAAAAAGAGAGGAAAGATCATCTGTGTTTACTTCCTACTACAATTACAGAGAAATCGGTCTCAGGATGCACACTGTAATTCACTAGGGCAGTTTTTGTTTTTTCAGTTGCATCTATTATGTAGATTACCGTTGTTTAACTGAATACACCTTTAATCCTGGCACTCAGGAGACAGAAACAGGTGGATCACTATGAGTTCCAAACCAGCATGGTCACTATAGTGAGTTCCAGGTCAGTGTATGTGTGTGTGTGTGTGTGTGTGTGTGTGTGTTAATGTGTGCTATAGAGGTCACAGGACAATCTCAGGTTTTGATCTTCACTTTCTGTCTTGTTTGAGACAAGGTCTCTTGTTGTGTATTGCTGGACATACCAGGCTCGTAGCTCCACAAGTTTTCAGGCATTATCCAGTCTCCACCTCCAATCCCTCCAGAGAAGAACGGAATTTCAGACATGTACCATCATATCAAGCTCTACATGGCTTCTGTGGATTTGAACTCTGGTTCTTATGCTTGCCAACTAAGCACTTCACTTGATGGGTCTTCTTCTCAGCTTGATAGTAGGTTCTTTACTTCTGTACTATAAAGTGTGAGGAATATGTAAGCAAAACCTCAAGCATCATATCAAGTATCGTACCCAAGAGAGAAGGAAAATAGATGCATTGGTTGATAAACACATTCTTGTTTATACTTCTAAAACTAAATAAAAGGCATTACCTTCACAGCCCATGATTTGATAGCCCACAAAACATCAGTCAAGCGTTTCAGCACACATAGAAGATGGGGACAAAGGCTCCATGTGGACCATGAAGGGAGTTGCTTTTTCTCCATACTTTTCAGGAGATCCCTCCAAAGATGGAATCTTTGTGACTTTGGCAGAAAGGGATATAGTGATTGCTATCAGATAGGAGGTCTAGTCTTGACTCATTTTGTATCATAGAAAAAAGTGGAGGAGCTCTTCTTGACCTCATTTCTTTCTGGATACTTCTCAACCTAGCACAAAAGGAAGGCTTTTCCTAACTCAAAGGAAAAACAAAACCAAAACCAAAAACAACACCAGCCACAGGCAAGTAGGAATCCCTTTCTGGGTACCCCAACCATTTGCCTCAGTTTTCCCTGTCACAGTTTGGTTTTGGAAGTTAATCTTCCTTCTCACTGCTCCATCCACGAATGTTTCATGATATTCTACAGAGTGAGTTTTGTTATGGTGGACCCATTCTCATCAAATATTAGGGTGACTGGTATGACCACGTAGCTCATCTCTAGAACAAGATGTATTTGCAAATGCATGGGGCATTATTAGTAATCAAACAGCAATGGAGCCTATCAAGACAAATAGGGCATCTAGTCCTGATGCATACACTCTCCTGGCAAGAAAGTCAAAGAGGTTTGATTTTCTGCAGACAATGATTTTGTTACCTGCTGGGTCCTTTGGGCTGTCTCAACCCCTTTTACTCTGAGACATTTCATTATTGTGAATGTGATTGCTGATATTGATCACCAACCTGTCAGAATCTAGAATACTGGAATCCAGCAATGAGAAAATGGAGCTGGGCAAGACTGTGAGGGATTTTCCAGATTATGTAAATTAGGTGGAAAAGCCCATCCTGATTACTGAATTGCATCATCCTGTGGACTGGGGTCTCATACTGAAAACAAAGAAGAGGTCAGCTGATTACCAGGACTCATTCTCAACAGTGGACACAAGGTGCTCATCTGCTCCAAGCTTCTGCTGCTGAGGCTCCCCTGCCATGATGGACTGTACCTTTGATTTCCTGCTGTGATGGACTTGTACCTTTGAGCTGTGAACAAAATCACTTTCCTCTTTAAGTTGCATTTGTTGGGCATTTTATTACATCATCAAGAAATTCAGCCAATGTAGTAGATTTCCTTCCAACCTCCCTGTTTCTTTTTTACTTCGTACTCTGTCGTTATTTGGTGTTAGCAATTGTGTGCTAACACACACCCATAATCCTAACATTCTGATGGTTGAGACAGGAGGGTTGGACTAACTGCATAGTAAGATTCCATCTCAAATAAATAAATTAAATAAATAAACCACCAATAATAATCTCAAAATCTTAGCACACATATCTACACAAACCTATACAACTTTTATTCTCATTAGTATCTGGTGTGGCCTATATGGTCATTTAAAGATCTTCTAAATATGGTCTCAAGCTTATCCTGACATACCTAGCCATGTATTTGGGAGGTCAAAGAGAACATGGCACAGGGACACTCTCCTTGCTTCCCTGACTCATTGAATAATTCTATTTATACATCATTGTTAAGAAATTTCCACCTGGCTTCACCAAAATGGAAAGTAATTTGGAAGAATTCACTAATTTCATACAAAGCCAAAAAAGCAGCTTGGTGAACATCTGGTTACTATCTGGGCCACCATCTTTCTTGCCCCCTTCCTGCTCAACCTGTATTGAGTCCTCTTCTTCATCCTGCTCATTGCTCCTCTTTAACAGGTAGAAAGTCAGTGCTCTTTTCAATATTGCTAGCTTTTATTTAAGACTCAAAATTCCTACCATGGCTCTGTAGTCACAGCTTTGCTCTTTACTGGTATAATGCTTGCCTTTTAATGTCAAATCCTGGGACCACAAAGTTAGCTCTCAAGTTCCTCAGCCTGAAGTAAAAATGCTTCTCACACGGTAGATACTTATTTATAACCTATTATATTTCATATAGTTGTTCCTTAAGTGGATCCAAGCCATGCCAAGGTTCCTGGAAGTTCTTACATGTGTTTCAAATAGTTTACTTTATTTCCATGTCTTTAAATAATCAGCTACATTTGCCTCATCCCCATTCTAAGTCATAGTGCCTTTTTGTCTAGGAAGACACATGAGTATACATGCACATGAACAAATTCACAGACAGACAGACAGACTTTTTAAAAAGGTAAAAAGAAAATTAGAGGCTGGATCGATGTCTCAGCAGTTAAAAAGGAGCACATACACGGTGCTCTCGTAGAGGACAGAGTTGAGTTCCTAGTACCCACAATGCACAGCACAATCAAACTGTAAATCCAGGTGATCTAATGTCTTCTTCTGGTCTCTGCAGGTGCTGCCCTCAATGTACACATATTCCCCACTCCCCTGTACACATAAATAAAGAGAAAATAAATCTTTAAGAAAGAAAAGCATCAGCTGTTTATATTTCAGTGCTGAATAACCAGTATTAACTATTGAAGAAGGGTCAGAATGAACACAGTAAGAGAAAACCGGGCTCAGCACAGTTAGTTATTCTCGTCTCTTTAGATATATGAGGACCAGGTTCAGCACAGTCAGTATTCTTGTCTCTTTAGACATATGAGGAAATGCAATCTTGATTTTCACTCTATCATACATCTCTGATTGGATATTTTGTTTATCAGAGGACTTTATTGCAAAAGATCACATTTTTAATGAAATAAGCCCTTCTATTGTGAAGAAAAAATGAAACTACTTTGAAACAAATTAATGTTTTTGTAAGTTTGAGAGGGAATCTGGAATGTGTTGATGACAGGCTCATGGGCCAAGCCTGCACTGGCTCAGCTGGTTCATGGCTAATACCCATTCCCCATACTAAGCTGCAGAGTTGAAATCCTATCTCATTATAAAAAGGGACTTGCTTCCTCTAAAGATCTGCTCCACTACAGTTAATAGTCAGTGCAAGAGCCACTTGTCAGAGGCATGTCAACAATAATAGCAACCTCCCCAAAGTAGTAGCATTCAATATAAATGATCTATGAGACTAACCATCATCTTGAAAGTATTTTAGCTCAACCACGTGACTCGTTTATTTAAACCATACTTGAATTGGATGTTGCAGACTTCTTTTCCTCCTGTCTCTGAAAACGTAGACATGCTGGAGAATATTGATGTATCTCCTTATATAGACACGGGAAGCTAAGCTTCAGGAAAGATGGGAGACTTCATTAGATTAATATGTTAATATGGTAAGTAGCGGATCAGGGAGTTCACCTTGATTATGCTGAAAGAGTGTGCAGATAGAGAAAACCTAGGCAATGACAAAGACAGAAGTCTGACTGGACTGGAGAGCTGGAGACTGGCTAGAGAATGCTGTAGTGGAGCATCATGTTGCATGGGAGGGAGGAAGAGCTATGTTTAATACCAGGTTTTATTGACAGGTGTTCCTATGTCTCTAAAGTTTTCCCACATTAGCTGTGTCTGTGCCTGGACCATGATTTGATGTAACCAGAATCTGCATCTTCTCTCAGTCTAGTCTGTTTGCAGAATGGCTGTACCCAGACTGCAGGAGAGAACAAGACAGGCAACACTCTTAACATCATCTTCTGTTTCTTTTTATAGACAAGCAATGCATGAATCCAGTAAATTGCATTTCTATGGATGTTTGAGATTCATGTGCCTTTTAACTCCTTAATTGCTAACACTATGGCCTACGATCTATCTCTCTTAACTGGATTTATTTAACTATTTCTTCATAAAACTATCATATTCAGTTATTTGTTTATTTATCCCCCTCGAGTGTATGTATCACCCCGTGGATCGAACTCGGGTATTCTGACTTGATGACAAGCACCTTCCCACACTCAACCCTATACGTTTTATTTCAGGGGATGTCTCACTTTCTCTATCTCTTCTTATTGTCCACCAGTTCTAGAGGTTGGTTCTAATCACCATGATTCCAGAATCACAATCCAAAGAAGTGTAATTATTTTAATTCTTCTTTTTTAAATTATCAGAGTAGGTATTAGGTCTCACTGTGGTATTTTCAAACAAAGAATATTTTGGTGCATTCCTTTTCTCCCTCATCTGCTCCAACTCTGACATCCCTGGCTACCCCCTCAGCCCCTCCTGTCTCCTTTCCATGTTCATACAATTATTAGATCTTTGTTGGCAATACAAACATGAGTGTTAGCACGGATGCCACCACAGTAGCCTTGATGCATGTCGGTATACAGAAATTGTCACCATTTATGATCAGGCAGAGAACACTATGAATGAATAAACATTCCTTCCACAATAAGAACAAATATACATTTTAATTTGACAATATATTGTGTTATTAAAATATTAAAGCTATGTTTACGAATATGTAATATTTAAAATTTACTTAAAGACTTTAGACAAAAAAATAAAGCTTTGTTACAGTGCACGAGTCATGACTAAGTACATAGAGATCTAAATTATGCTTCTGCACTTGAAATCTTGATAGCAAATATACCTACAAAAAAATCCACCAGGCCAATTAATTCCTACCAAAAAATATGAGGAAAAAAATATGAGGAATGGTAACTCACTCCTGTATCCCCAGCATTTGGGTAGGTAAGATATGAGGATTATTATCATAAGCTATATAGAAAGACAATCTAAAAAATTTAATAAGATGTTGATCGTAGGTCCAGCAGGATGGCTCAGTGGGTAAAGGAGCCTACCACAAAACCTGCGTTCAGTCCACAGGCCCCCTAATGGTAGGTGGATTGAATAGACTCCTGAAAGTTGCCCTCTGATCTTCACACATGTGCAAAGGAACACACACACACACTGAATTAAATTAATAGTCATAATAGTGATATTAAAGAATAAAGAAATTAACACTAACTTTTACATGTTGGCATTACAAATGTAGGTAGGCAGAACTCACTTCTACTATACAGGAAGACATGTTTTATTTTATATGAATTATCAGAGCATGGGATGCGTATGCATGGTCAAATAGAATAGAACAGAGCACTCAGGCACAGGTAGTCATACATGGGCATATAATACATGGCAAAAGTAACATCACACATGATAGATTCAGCATTTTGTAGATTATATGTGAACACTGGCTGTTGATATTGCCCACATATCACTCTTCATTTTGTGCTATGCATCAAAATGAATCCCAGACAAATAAAGAATTAATTATAACCCCGAGGGAGTGGAGGTTTTTCTAACTGGATACATACATGCACGCAGATGTATCTACTCTGAAGGATGAAGAAGCCCTGTGTGCATGTGAGGTGTCACAGTTCACAGGCAGTGCAGGATCTTGTGGCACATCCAACTGAATAGTGCTTAGTAGCTCTCGTGTTGAAAGAATTTCTGAAATATGAAAGAGCAACTGACCTGCTCAGACATGGGCAAAGAAAAAACACAAATGCTGTGCATTTGGAGCAACTGATACTGGGAAGTAGATGCTTCCAATATTTCAACTTGGAGTTTTCTAATTTGAGTTGTCTTGAAAACAAATATCAGGAAGGCTACTGTACCCATGTGGGACCATCAGAGAGATTGGTTGTTTGTACTCGAAGGGGTAAAAAGTTGAGGAGAGCAACTGGAAACAAAGAGGCACAGGGCAATGAACACCCCTGTGCACCTCATCCCAGCTCTCAAAGGGAGTTGCTTCTGAAACGTGAAGAGAAGTCAGCAGAAGCCTCCACATTCTCCTCATACAGAGGTGGAAAGGGACAGGGGAGGGAACAGGGAACCATTAGAACCAGTCTGCACAGGCTTCCCAGCGGCCATTGAGGCTGTGAATGGGGAATTAAAAGAAAACATCCATGGAAATGGAGAGGTATCTTGTGATTGACACTGGTAGACCCATGAAAAGACAAGAGCTGTCCTGGAGTTGCATTTCAAAATATGAGACAGTTGAGTAGCAAAGGACTGTCATGATTAAACTCAATAGGAGCGAGCTTCCTAGGGAGTGGACTTTGTACACTGGAAGCATAGGAGCTTATAAAATAAAACATCACATGTCTCTCTTTTTGTTTTTCCTTGGGTCTCTTTATTTATATATTTTTCTTCTGAGGATTCTATCTGTTACACAACAGTGTGAATGAGACCCTGTCAATGAATTTGAGTCATAGAATCAGATATTGGGTTATGCATGTAAGGGAAGAAGTATTTTCTAAAATGATGAAAGCATTTGTTTGTGTGGGTATGTGCACGTGTGTGTGTGTGTGTGTGTGTGTGTGTGTGATGAAGGTGCATTCAGATGCTAGAAATGAATATTTCCTCAATCACTTTACACCGTATTTTTTGAGACAGGGTCTCTCACTGATTCTGCTAGGTTTGCTAGCCAACCAGCTTTAGAGATCAGCCTGTGTCAGCTGCCCTAATATAGGAATTACAGAAGAAGGCCATGATCTGATCAAGGGTTGGAGAAAATAGAAACTAGCTTGGAGAGCAAGATCAGTAGAGAGGGCAACAGAGCTAGACAGTAATTTTATATTCTCTGTTAGAGTTATGAATTGGCAGCAAGGTAGGCTAATCTCTCCCTGGTGAAATATTAGAAGATAATAGCAAACCCATTTTTTTCATTTAATGATATTATGCTTAGTTATTGAGCATTCCAAAATAGCATGCAGAAATTGGTTCATTAACACAAATGCAATCAAGGTAATCACTGGGATAGGTCTGGGTTATGAGGACAAAGACTCCACTGTGATGTGATGTGAGTGGCTACTCTTAGCCCAGAGTGCACAGAACCAGTCTGGTGGAGATAAAGAACACAGCTTCATGAGTGTGAGATATATACCATCCAACAGGAAATATATTTAATAGCATCCATATGTGTTCTAATACCCTGAAGCTGCCATCTTGGAAATGATAGCATTTTAAAACAATCTCTCTTGCACGTGTGTGTGTGTGTGTGTGTGTGTGTGTGTGTGTGTGTGTGAAATGAAAAGTCTGTAGCTAATCCTCAATAAAGACTAGTAACAAACAAATGTTTTTGTGCGCTTGGGCCCTGTAGAAGCATTTGTCTATTTCTTTGCCCTTCATTTCCAGTATGTTCTCTTACAAAGAGTGAAATTGAAGTAATAAGTGAGGTCAGAGATAGCAATCCTTTTGGAGAGACCAATTCAGAAGTAAGAAGAGGGATACTCGGGAGGATAGCCAGGCCAAGCATGGCTTCCATTCTTTAGGAAATGAGACCAGGTATCATTTTGGAATCACAAGATGAGGCTACTTTGTCTCTCCATGCTCTCATTGTGTTTTAGCATCCAGAGGCAGAGAGTAAATCCTGCTCTCATTTTCAGTGTTTTGGACCAAATTCCCATGGAGGTCTCCAGCAACTCAATGAAATAAAAAGCTTTGCCAGAAATCTCCCACCCACTACTCCAGAGGACAGACACACAAGTCATTAGCATCAGGAGAATGCAACCCTTCTTCCCACCTCATAATTGTATTTATAACTCAAGAATGTGGCCTGGTTATTGTTTTATATTCTGGAAGTTAAGATTAGCATTCCTTCTTGGAGGTAGATTAGTTAGATGCCTTGAGGGAAGAATGCCCTTGGATCTCTTCCCCGGAAGCCTGAAGTCAGTTTTTCAGAGATACAGAGTTATTTTAAATTGTTAGTGATGATACAATTTT
Organism: Rhynchomys soricoides; assembly: GCA_019843965.1. Taxonomy (NCBI): domain Eukaryota; kingdom Metazoa; phylum Chordata; class Mammalia; order Rodentia; family Muridae; genus Rhynchomys; species Rhynchomys soricoides. The sequence continues at coordinate 6,480,327 of JADRCH010000034.1, forward strand.
ATAAGTAATTGCATTCCTTTCTTCCTCCCACCTGGAGTTACAGACGATAGGGCAAGACCCCTCCCCTTGGTCATGAAGGGCATTGGCATAGAAGAACGGTCACTGTCTCAGACCATTGGCAGGGTTCATCTCCTTTTCAGTAAGGAACACTTCATCTCTGCTGGGTAGGCTGGGTAATGAGCTTACAGCACCATTTTTAGAAATATCCCTTCACCCTTTGGTGGGTCTTTCTACAATTGAAGCTATATTTCATCTTCTTAGAGGTCTGCAAAATGTAGCTTCAAGTAGCTTTCTATGGTCGAGTGTTGCTTGAGCCATTATCATCCATTTTTCAATAAAGCTGTGGGTGAAAGTGCCATTGATTCTTTTTTTTCCAACTAGGAAGGAGTATTAGCTTTTTATCCTCATCATATTATCTCCCTGCTTGACTGATAAAACTGTCACGAGAAGGGAAAGGTCAGGAATTATCGAGTGGGTGTTCATTTAATTCATTCCTCACCCCCTCCTTCCAACAAATGTACTGAGGATGTTACAGAAAATTTGTGTTTATGCGATGAGAATAGACAGGAGATAAATGGGTAGAGTCCTCTTGTGGATTAATGACTTCCGTACATAGCCGGGAGATACCTGAGAGTTCTTGAGCATCTTCATTTATTATGTGTCGTTTCTCTGTATTTAATTTCCTCCCTTTGATAGAAAGAGCTCTCCTATGACAGTTAGAAGAGTGTGAGGTTGGTATCAGGGGTTAAAATTTCCAGCTATGGGAGGGCAAGAGGGATTAGGGAGAGACAGGTGGCTCCTGTGGCAGAAGAACTATGTTGCTGTTCTTAATATTCAGTGTACTCAATGAGGCCATAATTACTGAGAATTACTTCTAATTATATTTTCTTTTCCAGGCAATGTTAATTAATGCAGTGATGGAGAAGATCACAACAGAAAAGGTATGTGAGACCCTCCGAAGGAAAGCAAACCTTCAACAGAGACAACAAAGATAATTAGCCGCACCCAAGGACCTCGGTCTTTCCCTGATGCTTTCTGAGACTTTGATCTTGCCCTCTTATCCTTCAGACTGATGAGTTGAATAATGTGGTACCTTCATCAACGTCACTCTCATTCCTTAATCCAGGACTCAGGCTTACTAACACCAGGATAGAGCATTTCCTTAGTTACCAAAATCTAGATTATGAGGCTTCAACCTACCACCTCATGGGGATACATCATACAAAAAAGATTTCTTGGTAATTCATTATTAATAAGAACAGGAGGCTGAACAGTTATTACTCTAAGAAATGTCATGGTGTCTCGGGTTAAAAACTTTGAACTCATCCTTACCTCTGCCTTGCTATCTACCATTGATATTCGGTTTGGTTAGTAAGATGTCACTGCTTACATACACTAAATGAATCTGTCATTAACTGGCTTTTGTTGGTGGTGGTGGTGGAGATGGTGGTGATGGTGGTGGTGACGGTGGTGGTGGTGGTGGTGTGTGTGTGTGTGTGTGTACATATGTAATGTGTTCTTGTGTGTGATTTTCCCTAGACCAGACCATTACCACATCTAATCTGAACTATTTAAATGGCTTTCGTACTAATTTTTCTTCTGTTAGTCTTGTGCCCTTCTTCAATGAATTGATTACTTCATCAAGACCACATTCCTTCCAGTTGCATTACATGATCCATGCTGATAGTTACCCTCTTGTTGTAAACGTAAAGATTACAGTTAAAGTATTGGTGACTTTTTATCATGTGCAAAACTTTTCACAATGTATTGCCTACAATGCTAACATTTCATTTCTTTACATTTAATTAGCCCCATTGGGCTCACTAATTCTGCTGCACATGCCTGTTCTTGGACCTGTAGAATAAGTAAAGGTGTTTCTTTCCTCTTTGTGCTGCCTTGGCTCCTCTCTGTTTTTCACTGATTCCAGCTGGTTGACTTCTTCTATTTCTTGTTCTTTTTGTTCTTCTTCTTGTTGTTCTTGTTCTTGTTCTTGTTCTTCTTGTTCTTCTTGTTCTTCTTCTTGTTCTT
>JADRCH010000034.1:6482364-6507749 GCA_019843965.1 Rhynchomys soricoides
TTCTTCTTGTTCTTCTTGTTCTTCTTCTTGTTCTTGTTCTTCTTGTTCTTGTTCTTCTTCTTCTTGTTCTTCTTCTTCTTGTTCTTCTTCTTGTTGTTCTTGTTCTTGTTCTTGTTCTTCTTCTTCTTCTTGTTCTTCTTCTTCTTCTCCTCCTCCTCTTCCTCCTCCTCCTCCTCCTCTTCTTTCCTCCTCCTCCTCTTCTTCTTTTCATCATTGCTTATCTCCATAACTTAACAAGTTGCTATTATGATTATTATACTATAGTAGGCATGTTTTTATTCATGTCATTTTCTAAAGCACATCCTCTAGATGAGAGAGACTTTCTGTATCAACTTTGTATTTTATAACTAGGGCAGTGTGGGGTGTAAGCCAAGCATAGATGTACCACAAAGTGATGAGTACCTGATAAGAGCAGTTCTGTGGGTCTTGTAGCTCTCAGTCCACAGTAAGCATTCAGTAATTCAAATTTTCTTCTATTTTCATTTTTTAGTGTCAATGACCTAGACATACTCTCTCTCTTCTCTCTCTCTCTCTCTCTCTCTCTCTCTCTCTCTTTCTGTGTGTGTGTGTGTGTGTGTGTGTGTGTGTTTCTATGCTTGTGCAATGGAAAACAACCTTGGAAAATATGTGCTCTAGAAATTTCCATGACAAACCACTGCCCAGCTAGTCCATAGAAGACAGTAAAAATCAAGAGAATGATCCTAAGGGTCATAGCTCTGTGTGTCTCCATCCACATCCTCTTTTTTGCACTTTGATGAGACCTTGGATCCCATGGGAAGAACCTTCAAGCGTTCTCTGTTTCTAGGATGGTCGCTTCACCTCTTTCCAGCCAGCTTCTCACAGTTAGAACTGCCAGTAAAGTCTCCTTCCTGTAGGACCAAGCCTGGTCCTGTAGGACCAACACAGAGGTGTTGTTACCTCCTTCGCTCTGTTCTTCCTCCCCTCCAAACCATCCTGTGATCTCTAACATAAGCTTTCTGCCCATGTAACTTAGAGATATCTCAAGTGAAGGCTTGAGGGCTACCTACCTCTGTGCTTCAGTGCTCTGTACAATGGGGATATTCAGTAATATTTACAAGAATTAGCATCGTGGATATGCCACTGAAGGAGGGCTTTCCGAATTTTTTCACTACTTTTTGTGCATATGTGTTATATGAGTGTTTGCACACACATGCACACGCAGGCACAGACTTTTGCTTACATATGAGTGCATGCATACAGGTGTGTACATGTGTGCCCATGTGTGTGCAGGCCCTTGGCTACTTTTGGGAACTCATCCTTGATTAAGTTTCGACTCTATTCACTGAGGCAGGGTCTCAATCAAACTCAGAGATCACTCACACAGCTAGGCTTGCCTTGCTCTAGAGATTTCCTGATCTTTCGTCCAAGGCTGGAATTACAAGTGGGCTGCTAAGCACACCTGACATTCATTTGCTTGGGATTCTGGGGGATCCGAACTCCTGTCTTCATGTTTGTGTGGCAAGTGCTTAATTGATGCAAGTCTCTCTTCCAAGCTGAATAGGTGTTCTTTGTAGACCACGTCTCCTGAGTCACCCAGAGTATTGCAGAAAGCACTGCCTTCTATGTCTGAAGACACAGTCCTTTGTCTGTTGTTCAGGAGGGAGTGGAGGCAGACCATCATCAATATTTGGCCTCACCTCGGCCAATGAAAGATAAATAAGACATGAAAGGCTGAGTACAGAAGGAGTCAGAGATACAAGCCCCAAGTACAGATCTCCCTGTCTACCTGCAAGGGATTCCATCAGATGTCTCTCCAGTTCCTCCTGTCCTCTCATTAAAATCTGCAAAGATTACAGGGAGTTAACCAGCACTCGGCTGACACTTGACTTTCACCGTTTGAAAAGGATGCCCAAGTTCTAATTATCTATTGCTCCAATGTGGGTCAGAGTTTACCTGTCTGCTGGAAACAGCCGGTCCACTAATCTCTTAGACATTCCCGACACCAGGCTTTCTTCTTGTTTTCAGAATGCTGTAACACTTAAGAAAACTTCTCTGGTGTAAAAGGTTTACAATGCATCAAGATGGCAGGCTAAAAATAACCAAGATGCCCCTGCCGTCCCAGTTATTAAATGATGGCCTGGCAGTTAAAACCTGCAGGCAGTGCCTTAGGCAGACCGAGCCCAGAACCTCATCATTATCCCTCCTGGAAACCCTTGGCTCGGCTGAATCTGCAGCCATTAGCTGGAATGGAAAGGTTTTGACCTGTCATTTAAACAAGAAAAGTCAAGCAAACCAAGTTCTTCATTTCAGGGACTTTCTTTTTAAACTGTTAGGAGAAATCATGGCTTCTTTCATTTATAAAGGAATGGTGGGGGAGCATCTTGCAGCTTCCCTGCCTATGGCATCCTCCTCCTATGTTGGCAGCAATCTGTTTGAGGATTCTTCTACATTTGAACAACATAGCAGCTCTCCGTGTCATAGCTCTGGCTGCTGTAGGAGGGGCCCCGGAAGGGAGACTAGAGGGCTTGTCTGGAGGAGGGCAGTTCTGGCCCTGCCCAGCTGTGTAAGCTTCAGCCCTTTATTCTCCCTTTCTACCCCTGTGTGTGTGTGTGTGTGTGTGTGTGTGTGTATGTGTGTGGTATAGCATGTGTGAGTATGTATGGTATGTGTGTAGTGTGGTGTGTGTGTAGTGTGTGTGTGTATGTAATGTATAGTGTGTGGTATGCATGTTGTGTGTATATGGTATAGTATGTGTGTAGTGGTGTGTGTATATTTGTAATGTGAGTGTGGTGTGTGTGTAGTATGTATGTTGTGTCTGAGTATGGTGTGTGTATGTCGTGTGTATGTGTGGAGTATGTGTGGTGTGTATATGCATAGTGTGCAATGTGTGTCTGTGGTATGTGTGTGCATGGTGCATATGTGTGTTCCTATGACAGCTTCACACAGTGTATTTTCATCATATTTTCAGTTTTTCCAACTCCTTCCATATCGTCCCCATACCCCTACCTAACATTATTCTCATCTTCTCTCTCTCTCTCTCTCTCTCTCTCTCTCTCTCAGCAAGAAACAAAAAAAGAAAATCAAAAAGTCCACAAAAATACTACTGAGTTTGTCTTCACTTGACCAACTACTCCTGGGCATGAGGTCTACCTGGAGTGTGTTTGATATACCCAGTTATACAGCCTTGGAGAAAACTGATTCTCCCTTTGCTATTAATTGCAGAAAGTTAATGCTGCGACCTTGTATCTATGTCTCCCTCTGATCACTGGGACCCCACCTAGCTTGAAAGTGTGCGGGTCTTGTGCATATTACTACAGTCTCTGCGAGCTCATATGTGTACATCACTTCTGAAACATACTCTTTCCTTGGAGTCATCCATCATGCTTCTTATCATCTACCTGCCCCCTCTTCTGCATCGATCCCTGAGCCTTAAGGGGAGGAGTTTGGTGAAGACACTCCATTAAATGATATATCGCTTTACTTATAGATGAGTGCCTTGTTCAACCCATATCAGAGAAGCTTTTTCTTGCAATAGATAGGAATTAACACAGACATCCACAGTGTGCAGAGAGTAACAGATAGTCTCTTAGTGGCTCGGAACTCAACAAGTAGGCTAGACGGTCTGACCATCAAGCTCCAGAGAGCCACATACCTTTCTTCTTCACTCTGAGATTTCAAGTGCATCACCATGCCTGCCTCCCCTTTTTCATGCTGGTTCTGGCTATAGAACTCAGATTCTCTTGCTGGCACACACATGTTCATTGACTAAGTGCTTATTGACAGAGCACAGCTCCTATTTACTGGAGAAGTAAAGATAACGGTCTATATGTCATGGCTGGGTTGTGCAAAAAGTCAATCAGATAACATATATGAAGATGTAGAAAAGTGCCTGGAAGACAGAAAATGACATTTCTCTTATTGTTACAATACTATTTCTCCTGATTGTATTCACATTGCTATTTGTTTGTGTATGTTCAATTCTATGAATAACCTAAGAGTTGAGACCCATCTTCATCTCTAAATACAGTAGAGACATCCATGGGTCATAGGAAGAACTGATATCAACACCTTTGTTTTAGAAGGAAGAAAACAGAGACCACCTTTCAGAAAAATTCTTTTCCAAAATTAAAGTTCTGTCTTATTGGGTCACATTACACTTTACTAGGTGTGGGAGCAATACTTGACCAATAACAGTGAGATAAAATATATATATATATATATATATATATATATATATATATAGAGAGAGAGAGAGAGAGAGAGAGAGAGAGAGATATTGACTATTATAACTAAGAAGCATATTAGACATAATCTAAGTGCTGTGGAGCCAAGCTTTCCAGAGATTCTGAGAGAACTTAATAAAAACTCTTTAACATTCAAACAAGGAAGTGGAAGGCATCCTGAGGGGTGATACCTGAATTTGACCTCTGACCTCCACATTCTCCTGTAGACACATGTGCACCAGTAAACATACAAACACACACTTATCTATAAAGTTTATAGAACTGTAGGGAGATCCAGACATGTATCTGTATGAACACATGTATGAGCCCTGTGGCTTCTTGGCAGGATCCCCAGATAACCACTCCCACCTCAGCAAGGCAGCCTTGCTTGGAGACACTGCACTCCTGAGTTTCAGGTCATCAGAGTTTTCATAATCACGCCCAGTTTCCATGGGCCTCCATGTCAATTTGCTCACTTTTGCAAAGCAGTTTTGGATTTCATCTTTTGGACAAGATGGAATAACAGAGACTGGATTTACTATCTTGTGCAAAACAACCTACAGCATGACAAAAGATATAGTTTCAAGTTCCTTGATATTAAGCAATGGAAGACAGTGATCCCCAAGGGACAAAACAACAATTCTCAGCAAGCAAAAACTATGAGGAAACTTCTTCCAATATGAAAAAGGTACTATCAAAAAATTCACAGCTATCATTGCACTTAATAGCGCAGTATACAAAATTTTCCCCAAGGGTAGGTCCAAGCAAGGGCATCTGCTCTCAATAGTCTCATTCAATATTATACTATAGGTCCTAGCCAGCATGATGTACTTTCATTAAAGTTGATATAGGTGATATAATGGGAAATGAAGAAATAAAACTGCTGTTATTACTACTACTACTACTATTATTATAATTATTATTATTATTATTATTATTATTATTATTATTGTGTGTGTGTGTGTGTGTGTGTGTGCCTGCATGATATATGTGATTTTCCTGAGGAGACAGGACACAAACACACATCCACTTACTCAAGGATAGTGAACCCATAGATAATGATTTTACCAAAGTCCAACTTGGCGAACTAATGAATTCTTTAGGGAGTAACTTACAGCGCTGTAGGTAAAGTGTTACTTAGAAGAGCAAGAACAATGCTACTGTATCTCAGAAATCCCACCCCAACACAAGTCATGAAGGCTTTAAGCCTAGAGCTCCCTGAACCATTTGCAGGCAGCTCAAAAGGTTCCAGACTCTCTCTGGACACTTTTGTTGGTCAGAGGCTCTCCTCCACACCAAGCAGTAGTTTAAAGATTCTGTAGCCTTGGAGGCTAGGGGGATTCCTTCATAATCATGCAAATTTCAGCTCTCTTAGACAGGCCATTTGCTTACTCTTCAAGTCTCATGAGTGTCCCCAACTGAAGCCCTCCTGGAGGGAAGGTTTTCACTCAGAGGAAAGGATTCTACAGTCGTACGTACACATGAGAGTAGGCAAAGACAGCTTTGTGTTGGGGTAGAGGATGGAAGACATCCTTTAGGAGTCAGTTTTTTCCCTCCATCCTGAGTTCTAGAAATCACACTCAAGTCATCAGGCCACCAATCCAAGCACGTGGACCCACTATGCTATCTCACCTGCCCTAAAAACTGTCTTCATGTGTATACAACATGATGCCTCCATAGAGAAACCAACAGAATACACAAAAGAGCTGTAAGGAAACTGATAAATACAGTAATATTGGAAGATACAAGACCCATGTAAAAGTGGTCTGTATGTATACTAGAAATTCATAATGTGAAATTAAAATAAAAATAGTATCATTTACAAGGAAATCACAAGTACCAGGTTCTTAAACATAAATGCTACAAAAAATGTGAATGGTTTAGATACTGAAAGCTAGCAAACATGACTCCCCTATAAGAAATCATAGATGTAAAAACTGACCTGTTTGGTTGTTTCTTTCAACTGTGCTTATTACCTGAGCACCTGATACAGGATGACCAGGCTGTTGCTGATGTTAGAAAATCTCCTAACAGTCACTTCTTGGAGGCCCTGGAGTAACAAACCACAGAATTTTTGGTGCCCAGTATCCATTGTCCCTCTTCATCTTTATAGGTCTTTTGTGATGAGCTTGTTTATAAGGATCCTCAGAACACAAATGGGAATCATTTGCATGAGTGGCACATACCAGCATCAGTTTTTCCTCTTTGGTCCAAATTTACCTCTTCCTTGTAATTGTTACTTACAAGAGATTTTCTCCTCCCTTTATACTTTCCTTTTTGAAAATCTGACAACTTCTAAGTCCCTAACATGCGATGTGATCTGTTCTACTTTGGGATTCATTACATACATTATCTCATTTAACGCATGTCCTGTGACATCCCATTAGAACTTCTTTTTACATTTTTGTTAGTTTACTGTTTATGTATGTGAGTATTTTGCTGCATGTACGTCTGTGAAGTGTGTGAACACAGTGCTCACAGAGGCCAGAGAAGGGCGTTAGATCCCCTGGAACTGGAGGTACGGATGGCTGTGAGCTGCCCTCTTGGTTCCTGGGACTTGAACCTTGGTCTTCTGGAAGATCAACCAGTGCTCTCTCTTAACGGCTGATCCATCTCTCCATCTCTCCAGCTTGGTATATCTGTTTTATAAGTAGAAACAAACAAAACCCCAGAAGTTTCATGTTCTCTCTCTCTCTCTCTCTCTCTCTCTCTCTCTCTCTCTCCCTCTCTCTCTCTGTATTTATCTGTCTCTTTATTTCTGTGTGTATGTTTGTGATGCTAAGGTTGGATCTCAGGGCCTTTTGTATTCTAGACATGCAGTCTACTGCTGGTTTCCATCTTAGCCTTTGTTGGGGCTGTATTGACAAACAAATTCTTTAGTATATTAGGGTTAATTTTCCTTAGGTACTTTCCCTGTGGCTAAATAAAAAGAAGGCAGACAGTCATTACTATTCTCTGAAATCATTCCTGAAGGTGTATTGCCTTTAATACTTGTCTTATAAAAATGCCCCCAAAATGGATCAAATAGAATGATGCTCTGTGAGTCAAAAGTAGACCTTGGACAAAGCATTATATTTTATTAATATCTCAAAAATATTTTGCTTCTTAAACAAAGTGAAAGCAACCAGACAGACTAGGTCATAACTACAAAACATGTGCTTGTCTCTGGAACACTGTGACTTTCCATCTGATTCTATGTTCTATTAAACAATCTCAAAATGTGCTTCAGAGGAAGGGAGATGTAATAGCATTCAGATCTGCAAACCCACAATGGGACACTAGCTGGATAAAGAGCCTTGCCCTCTGTAGAAGCACAGCATAACTTGGAATATAATGCTTTTCCCTTTCAGTAATTTCAATTAACACTATAAACAGAAAACAACAGCTAATTATTGAAATTCATTCAATATGATTTTCTCACACTGAGAAATCTACTTCTTAGAAAGCCACCATTATCTTTACAATCAAGTACATTGGAATCAGTCAATCCAACCGAGGAATGAATTGCTGCCATGGCTTTAAATAGTTTGTTTGGAAAAGTGAAGTTGTGTTCATTTCAACACTGATTATCTGAACATTTCATGAAAAATGCAAAGTCACTTTCTGAGACAGAGAGTGGAGAGCTCTACTGGAGAATATGCTAACTGTAAAAGGCATGCAAGCTTAGAAGCAGCCATTGTCCTGTGAGGTATAGAACACGAGAAGCACTGGTTTTACTGTGGGGTTTTGGAGGAAAACTGATCCAGGATGGGTAGAGTCAAAGAGAGATTTTGTGGGAACTATTGATAAGGAAGAAAGATAGTAGAAGACATTTGAGGTGAAGTATGGGAGGTGGGCAACCAGTGTTTGCTATCATTTCCTGGCATCTGTGGTATTGATTATATCAGTCATTAGAGAATGTCTGACATTGAAGACTGAACACTTTTATAGGGAGTTCACAAGTTAATATAGAATTACCTGCTAGTGCTCAGCATGGCTGGTAAATCAAAATGAATGGATGCAGATGAAGGGCCTACCACATGAACTGGTAAATGTAGTCAGAGAGGTCAAAGGATCTTCTCCTAATAGTGTGACCTATATCGTAGCATAGCTTGTAGCTCATCATTTTATGTCAAACTCTGGGAAAGATGCCATGTCTCATAGTGAATACCCATACAGTCACACTTGTGGATGGTGTGAGGTTATACTGTTTGTATGTATGGAACTATCTGTCTTAGTCAGGGTTTCTATTCCTGATGCAAGTTGGGGAGGAAAGGGTTTATTGAGCTTACACTTTCATGCTGCTGTTCAGCACTAAAGGAAGTCAGGAAGGGAACTCAAGCAGGTCAGGAAGCAGGAACTGATGCAGAGGCTATGGAGGGATGCTGCTTACTGGCTTGCTTGCTGCTCTTGGCTTGCTCAGCCTGTTTTCTTATAGAACCCAAGACTACCAGCCCACAGGTACCACTCACAAGTGGCCCTCCCCCCTTGGTCACTAATTGAGAAAATGCCTTACCGCTGGATCTCATGGAGGCATTTTCTCAACTGAAACTCCTTTCTCTGTGATAACTTCAGCTTGTGTCAAGTTGACACACAAAACTAGCCAGTACACTATTTTAGACCCATTTGATACCTTTTGACAATTCCTTTAATTTGTCATATATAACTTAAACTTGGTCCATACTCTACTACTAATCTGAAAATGTCACTGAATCTCCACTTTACTTGATTCTGTGCCCCTACCTAGTTCTGGGCCTTAACTGCTTTCTGTGAGACTTGTACACAATCTCACATTAGGCCACCAATTGCACAATTTTTTTCCTGATTCTATATATTGGAAACCTGCAGAGAAGTTTCTCTCTGACACTTTGCAAATTTCTCTAAAGCAGAGGCTCTCAAAGTAGAGTGCTGCTGGGGTTCTGGAGGGCATGTTAAATCTGCATTAGAAGCCATGGCCTGGGTTTTCCCGCTGACTCTGGAGCTTAGCAAAGCTCAAGAATCAGGGCTCTACACTTTATTCTCTTGCTCTTGATTCCATTGTGGATTCCCTTCCTATTAACAAAAGTTGCAGTATCCCAAGCTTTTATGGACTGGCTTCATGATTTCCTATCATTAGTGTATAGTGAACACATGCTCCTGTTTCAGCTAAAGGTACTCTATCTTCTAGTATTTTCTATTACATTTGTATTTGGTGTAGAAAATGATTTGGAGAGGAAACTCAAGCAACAAGGCTGAAAAAGGCACATAAAGGCTCTAAAGGGAAGGTAGAGCCATGTAAAATATCTTGAAGTTTATCATTAAAAAATTATGGGAATTCACAGAAGTGTTTTAAAGAGGAAAATTAATAATTAAATAGGAACTTCTGAAAATTCATCCCAGGTGCTATGTAAGTCTGTGCAAAAGCATGCATAATTAAAAAGGGACGTGTAATTATATTGTCCTATTCTTGATAGAAGAGCTCTTGAAGAATGTGATTTCAAGTCAGTGTGAGGTTTTGGCTGGTATAATTTCTATGCATTGGAACCTCAAGGAACATGGGAAGATCATCTGCTTACCGGTACTTTTCCCCAGCTGGTTAGTGGTACCCGTTAGCATTTCCAGCTCTTTATCATTACTGAGATATTCAAGATCCTTTTAGACACAGAATTAGATCTCTGTACCCCTCCCATGATCATATGCAATCACTCTCCCAATGTCCATTCTTTAAAAGTTAAAGCCTCCAGGTCTTGATTCAATAGCACTTAGATGAAGGTTGATTATTTTCATCCTGTTACTGTGACGAATAACATCACCAGAAGCAACTCAGGGAAGGAGGGGGTTTATTTGGCTTACCATTACAGGGGATTTTTATTAAGAGACATCAAGGCATGAAGGCCAAGCAAGCCTGCTTGCTATTCTTATATTTTTGGTTGTGAGCCTAGCCTTTAACGGCTGAGCCATCTCTCCAGCCCTATTCTTAAAAGCATTACTTTGGACCAAGGGAATAACTTAGAGCCAAGGTAGTTAGAGCCAAGGTAGTGTGGGAAAAACACAAGAGAGTGCTGATCCTAGACAGCTTGCAGGAAGGTATAAAGTGAATTATTTTTAATATAAATGTAAGTAAATGTAAGTAGTAAATTAATATAGCAGCTATATTTCTTTATCATATATATAGCAGAGAGACCAAGATTTATTTCAAAATGTTACCTCAATAAATACCTGGGCAGTCAAATGATCTATCTTAAACCTTAAGCTAATCTGGCTACCTGCTACCTTCGAATATTCTCTCTCTCTCTCTCTCTCTCTCTCTCTCTCTATCTCTCCAACTTACTCTTTTCCCTGGATGACAGAAATCCCCCCTACTCTCTCTTCTACCCAGCCATTGGCGATCAGCATTTATTGAGAAGTCAAAGAATAAATTATAAGAATTGTTTACAAACACTTGAGACAGGATATTCTTGACAAGCATTACAATGTCATGTCTGGTTTGAAACAGGATATGGGGGCAGAGAAATCATCATTGGAGTAACACAGGGAAAACCTTTATGTGGTGCGCAAAACCATTATGCCTATAGGCTGGCTTCTACTCAGTCAGCTTTCTTATATATTTAGGACAATCTTTTTTGGAAATGGAGTTCCCCAGAATGGGTTGGGCCCCTCCATATCAGCTAAAACAATAAAAATATCAGCCCAACTCCACAAAACACTCCCATAAGTCAAGCTGATGTGGGCAATACCTCAATTGAGACTCCCTTCTCAGGGGACTCTAGGCTGTGTCAAGTTGACAGCTAAAGCTAACTAGGGTAGAAGTCTTTGTGCATTTGTCATGAAGCAGAGTAGCAAAGTTGGGACATAGCTACTGTCATGCTTTCTCTCTAATTATAGTGGGAAGTTCATCCACCTTTAGTTTTCTTCAACCCTTTCCTCTCTTAAGACCTCTACTATATGTGTTCAAATTGTCCTCAGCATTCATCATAGCTCCATCATACATTAGTTGTGATTTTTCTACTAAATTTTCACATATGTTTCCACACATTTTATCCTGTAGCAGTAAATCTTTATTGACAAGTTGATGAGATATAATAGAATGACATAGGAGACAAACCACTGGGAATGTCTGTGAGGAAGTTTCTAGATCAGGTTAGTTGAGCTATGAAGATCCACCTTTAATGCAGACATCTTTCTTCTATGGGATACAACCCTACTTACTTAGGAGACTACTATACTTAACTTCCAATTGGATGCCATTCATTAGAACGTAACATATGGCCAGTGAGCACAGCAGGGGTCTGCCTGTCTACCTGTGCAGCCCTGGGATCACAAGGATATACACTCTTTGATTTAACTGATTGCCCTTGATTGCTTTCCATTGCTGTGATAAAGACCATGGCCAAGAGCAAACTGGGGAATAAAGGGTTGGTTTCCTCTTGGAATTTACAGTGCATCAGGAAGGGAAGTCAGGGCAGGAACTCTAGGCAGAAACTCTAGGCAGGAAACAAAGAGGCAGGAACTGGAGCAGGAACCCTGGAGGAATGCTGCTTACTGGCTCACCCTCAAGCTCACATTTATACTCTCTGTGCATCTCAGAGTCACATGCTTAGGGGTAGCACTACCCACATTGGGCTAGGCCCTCCTATATCCATCATTATTCAAGAAAATGTCCACAGACTAGTCTTCAGGCAGTCTGAGGAAGACATACATTTTAGCTGAGGTTCCTGCTTCCCAGACGACCCTGGTTTGTGTCAAGTTGACAGAAACCTAAACAATACCCATGTGTTCTGGAAATCAAACAGTCCTCATGCTTGTGAGCTTTCTCCCCAGTTCCATAATAAGAATTCTTATCCAAAGTTGGCCTGAGGTCATCCCATGGGAAGCAGCTCTCTGACTCAAAGCCAACCCTGTCCATATGCTCAGGTGTTAATGGTTCCAGAGCCTGCAGCAAAAATAGAGGTTTCCTGATTCTTTGTCCTGCAGTGGCTGAGGGAGTCATTGTGTGTTGACTCTGCTCTGCCACCACCCCAGGGTAAGATATATATGATATATATATATAATATATCTTAAAATCATAGTGTTGGTTTTTGCTGTCTACAGTTGTATCTGAGATAAGGAATGTGTTAATAAATATTATTAATCATGCTCACGAGTCTTAAGAGAACATATGATTATCTCTGCAAATTAAAAAAATATTGATAAGAATATTCATGAGTATAAATAGCAAGCATAGAAAAGGAAAATAAAATGAAAATAAATTGTAAATACATAACCAGTAGTGTTTTATGTGCTGCTCATAAGCAAAAAATGCATATATGTGAAAAAAACATGAAATTTTGATATCGTGCACATGACACATACATGCCATACAGCTTAGGTGAATAGAAAGCCATTGTATGTGCAGGCAAATTATCATTGCTCAATTTTATCACTTGAAAGTTATGAGTTTTCTGAGAGTAGTAATACACATTTTTTAGATTCTTATTGTGTGTGTGTGTGTGTGTGTGTGTGTGTGTGTGTGTATGAGTGCACACCTTAAAGACTTGAAGAGGCCATTGGATCCCCTGGAGCTGAAGTTATGGGCAGGTGTGAGCCTCCCAATGTAGGTACTAGGAATCAAATCTGAGCCTCCTTTAGGAGTAAGAAGCTCTATTCAGCACTGAACCATCTCTCCAGACCGTAGACATATTTTCAGAAGTTAGATTTCTACCTCGCTTTACACACACCCTAAAATTTCAATTAAGTAAAATTCCATCTAAAAATAATCTACAAAATCCTGAAATCAAGAGTGACCGAATTTATAAATCATACTGAAGTAGACAAAGCATTGCTTGTAAGGTTCAGGCCTCATCAACTTTAATTTAAATAATAATAAATGTACTCACATAGAAACTCAGCACATTGAATATGTGTAACAGCACAAACTCAAAGAATGACTATGTAGCATAGTTTATTTTCTAACTTTTGTAATAGTATTAAAAACATTAGCAGACTAACCTAGGAACAAAAAATCATAATATAGTGAACAAATGATAAAGAATATTAAATGCTTTATGATTAAGAAAGAATGGTGAGTAAAACAGAAATCATGGACCCAAGTTCATCAGTCTCAAAATCCAGACACTGCAGTGAACTTCTGTCTAGTTGTAAAAGCCATTTGGACTAAAAGTTGTGAAGATTTACGATGGATTTCATACACTACCAAATATATTTTATGCCCTTGGCATAAAATGTGATGCTTTTACTTGCAAATTTTGATAAGAAAGCTTCTAAAATTTAAAATTTAAACCTACCAAAAAAGATGAAAATATTAATAAATGTTTCTAGAGATATTTAAAGGCAGTCATTAAATATTCTCGGTCACTTATTCTACCGGAGAAATCCCTAAGTTTGATAGTACTGGTATTAAAAGGGTGTACATTCTTTCTTTTCTTAGGGAAATAGAAGTGCTCATGGACTAACCAGTGTCAGTCTCTCTTGCCCTTGGAAAAGTTGGCCAAAGTATTTGAACTGGAAGCACACAAGACTTGTGTTTATAAGAACAAACAATGGAACCAAGCATTTATCCCTGGAGAATGTCCTTAGATGCATTGAAGAGCTACATTTCTTACTCTGATTAGCACACACTGAGATGTTGAGAAAGGTCTGCCCTGGTGGTGTTGGACATCTTTATTGTGGTTTATTAAATGTGGTAAAGAAGGATTAAGAGACATTTCACACCATATTCTGTTGTGTAAATACAAATGAATACTTGCTTATAAATGAATGTTCACATGTATATGGATGTCCTAGTTGGCTTTCTATTGTCATTATGAACACCACTTGGTGGAGAGAGAGTTTATTTCAGCTCAGAGTGCATGGTGAAGGGTAGTGAAAGCAGGAACTGCAGCAGAGGTCTTGGAGGAGTGCTGCATCCTGGCTAGCCCCCCCCCCCCCTTGCCTGTTCAGTGCTTTCTTATACCCCTCAGGAACACCTGCCCAGGGGCACCTCCACCCCGGATGGACTTGGTCTTCTCATTAATCAAGAATATGTCCTGCAGACTTGCCTACAGGTTAGTCTTACAGGAGCATATTCTCAATTAAGAATCCTTCTTCCCATATGACTCTAGTGTGTATCAAGTTTACAAAAACTAGCCAGTATAATGATGAAGCATTACCTTACATGAATCACATGGTCCTGTTTTCTTGGCGACTTTGGCCTGGGGGTATTCAAAATGTGGAGAAACACATTTTGTGTTGCTAGTTTTCTTTCTCCATATTGTTTGAATTTTTCCACATCTGTCCCTGAAATGCTTTTTTGAAAATAAAGGGATGTAACCACCTTGGCGGGAGTAGAAATCTAAGGAGACACTTATGCCTCTCCCTTTGCTTCTCAGACCAATAAAATGGTGGTTCCCAAAAACTGGAATTTCCCCAGGAACCTCTTGCTTTGAGAAGTAAGATGCTGAAGCCTGGTGTCAGCCAGAAAAGGAATTTGTCTTCAGAAACAGATTTTACACATCTGACATGTTAGACCACCTTGCAGGAGAGACTGGATTGGGGGCAGCCATGCCCCATGATGTGCAGGGTCACACCTTGACTAGGGCTGCTTGGCTATGCATGCTTCTTGCCCTCTGTTTAAGCCTAAATCAGAAGACTGACCCAGAGATAATTAAAATTCTTTGCTCCTCTTCCCAATGTGACTATATTGACTAAGTCTCCTTTCTCTGCTTCTCACGATGACTTATTTCTTTAGTTGGGCTGTTGAGGACAGGCCATCTGAACCCAGTTTTGTATGTATGGCAGGATGGAGCCCCAGCGATTTGGATGTGCAATTACAGGATTCCAGACATGCCTTCTTTTCAACCCTTTACATTCTTTAAGGAACCTATCGAGTCTGTACTGAGGATTATTAGAAGCATGTAAGATTTCTTGGAATTTTCTGGGTGGCCAAGAGTCAGGTTTCTGTGAGTTCCCTTTCAAACCTACAGTGACATGAGTCACACACAGCCCCCATTTTATGTGTGAAAAGCAGACATGTCAGCAGCATGTGCCAAGACCACCCACAGGTTGGAGGGAGGACCTCAACTTGAATGTTCCCATCTCATGTTGCTCTTCCTCACACCCCCCTCTCTTCTGTTAGCCATTAGAGACACGTGAGTATTTCTTTTGAATCATACATGTCTGATCTCAGAGGAAGTCTACTTGTAACTATGATGGATGCTCTGGAATAAAAATGGAAGATGATACACTGAACTGACAGTACATCAATTAAAAACTGTAATCCATCATTATCACATGCATGGGTGTGTGCTATCTCTTCCGTAATGACTAGCTGTGCTTAAGTGCCAGGAGATGAACTTGCCATTGGATACTGATTCAATTGCAAAGACAAGACCTTCTGTTTTGGCTTGGGATCCATTTGTTAAGGTCTGAAGTACACCCCCCCCCACACACACAAAAGGAAATGCCAGGATTAACCTTGCAAAAGTCACCAGCATACATTTACTTTGGCCTTCTGATGTGTTTGTTTCTCTGCCTCTTTTTGAATCAGGTCTCTCTGCCTCTGCAACATCAGGGTCCTTGAAAGGCAGTAACTCAAGTCAGTCCAGTAGGATTAAAAGCTTCTGTGTATTGGATGAAACTGGTAAAGATGTTCTTTCATTTTTAAGCTGCGTCATAATTCTGTGGGAAGGGTTTTTGATTTTGATAAGATTACTTTTGAGACAAAGTCTTACTCATTAGCCAGCGGTGGCTTGGAACTTATAGCGATCATCCTGCTGCAGAGTTCCTCCCAAGTGCTGGCATTTTAAATGTGAGAGGTACCATGCTTAGCTCTACAAGAGTCTGCTATTCTTTCTCAAAAGAACATTATGAAAGGTGGATAGAGGGAGAAGAAGACAGTGAGGGGCAGAAACCTTCGAACCTCAAAGGTCACTTTAAACTTTGGATTTCACCGCTACTGCAGTTCCCTTGTGCACTTGGTCAGCTTGGATGAGGACCACAGTGGGGTGATGGCTAAACATATCTCTCCTGATTTGTCTGTCACCTTCCCCCAATCTCAGGTTCATCTTCACTTCACATAATCACAGTTCATTTTCAAAGGCTCCAAGGCTGAGGCACTTACTGACTGGAGCAGGAGAGGTTAGGCATGGTTCTTGGAACCAGTTCCTTTACAGTGAGCTCCCTCTTTTGTTTCCCCTGCTAAAGATCCCCAATTGCTGAAGCGTCTGCATCATCCTGACCACTCAGGCCCACTCTATAGAGGTATTTTATTTCCCTGATGCTCCGATAGACACCCTCAAACCTCACTTACACTGCCCTGAAACCCAAATCTGTAGGAAGCCTCTTCCGCTAGAAGACTTAAGTCCCTTAAGACAGCTTCCTCTCTCTTTATCTTAAGTTAATTGGTTTCCTTGACTCTGTGGCTTTGCCTTCTGAGTCACAAGATAGCACTTAATAGTAATTCATGTTATGTCTTTGGGATGCTTTAGTTTAGCTTCTCAGTGGTGATTAACCATGAAGGGACCACTCCAGTCCACATCCTTTCTAAGCAGGAGCTCTACTTGTCCCTGAGTTGTGTTACAAGACCCTTGAATGCACACCTGCCTGTTGGATTAATATCTGAGTTGCTCCAACTTACCGAGCTTGAGCCCTTGGTCCTTGCTAAGGAAGTTTTTGTCCATCACTGTGATGGGCAGGAAGTTGAGTTCTCTTTGTGATTATAGAAGCCACATTAGAAGCTTCCCATGCAGAGTCTGGTTTCCAGAGTCTGATTTTCTGATGTTCCCCAAATAGCCATTAAGTAAAGCTTAGATTCTTATGAAAGGTAATGTGTCATTGTCACAGAAATGTTACTGCGTTTTCCCCCATGTTGAATATGATGTTGAACATGGGCTCCTTTCTACTCTGAAGTCTTAAGGAAACTTTTTTTTTTATTGGATATTTTCTTTATTTACATTTCAAATGTTTTCCCCTTTCCAGGTCTCCTCTTCGGAAACCCTCTATCCCATACCCCCTCCCCCTGCCTCTACGAGGGTGCTCCCCCACCCACCCCCTCCTGTCTTCCTGCCCTGGCATTCCCCTATACTGGGGCATCGAACACCCTCAGGACCAAGGGCCTCTCCTCCCACAGATGTCCAACAAGGCCATTCTCTGCCACATATGTGGCCAGTGCTATGGGTATATGTATATTCTTTGGTTGATGGTCCATTCTTCGGGAGCTCCATGGGATCTGGCCTGTTAACACTGTTGCTCCCTCCATGGGGCTGCAAACCCCCTCAGCTCCTTCAGTCCCTTCTCCAACTCCTCCATTGGGGACTCCTGTGCTCAGTCCAATGGTTGGCTGTGAGCATTCGCTTCTGTATTTGTCAGGCTCTGGCAGAGCCTCTCAGGAGACAGCCATATCAGGCTTCCATCAGCAAGCACTTCCCAGCGTCCACAATAACATCTGGGTTTGGTGGCTGTATATGGGATATATCACCAGGTGGGGCAGTCTCTGAATGGCCTTTCCTTGAGTCTCTGCTCCACATTTTGTCTCCATATTTCCTCCTGTGAGTATTTTGTTCACCCTTCTAAGAAGCACTGAAGCATCCACATTTTGGTCTTCCTTCTTCTTAGGCTTCCTATGGTCTGTGAGTTGAATCTTGGGTATTCCAAACTTTTTGGCTAATATCACTTATCAGTGAGTACATACCATGTATGTTCTTTTGTGACTGAGTTTCCTCACTCAGGTTGATATTTTCAAGTTCCATTCATTTGCCTGCAAATTTCATGAAGTTGTTGTTTTTAATAGCTGAGTAGTATTCCATTGTGTAAATGTACCACATTTTCTGTATCCATTCCTCTGTTGAGGGACATCTGGGTTGTTTCTAGCTTCTGGCTATTATAAATAAGGCTGCTATGAACATAGTGGAGCATATGTCTTTATTACATGTTGAAGCATCTTCTGGTTATGCCCAGAAGTGGTATAGCTGGGTCCTCAGGTAATACTATGTCCAATTTTCTAAGTAACCAGACTCATTTCCAGAGTGCTTGTACCAGCTTGCAATCCCACCAGCAATGGAGGAATGTTCCTCTTTCTCCACATCCTCACCAGCATCTGCTGTCACCTGAGTTTTTCATTTAGGAAAACTTTCTTAATGTATGTGATTTGTGTTTGCTCTAGCACACACACACACACACACACACACACACACACACATACTTGATGTCAGGATATTGTCATCAGTAACAAGAGCTTTGAAATAAACTCAACCTTTTTCTGGACTAGCTCAAAGCTCCTTTATTGTCACTGTTTCTCGTCACTGCCATTTCTTCACCAGAGGAAGACCTTAAGGGCCTCTCTCACCTCCAGGACAACCAGGAAGAATATGGATGTTAAGATATCTAGGGCTAATAATAACAGTTTCACCTAAAATTCTCCTAAATATGCATGTCCAAGCAGCCTACAGAA
Organism: Rhynchomys soricoides; assembly: GCA_019843965.1. NCBI lineage: Eukaryota > Metazoa > Chordata > Mammalia > Rodentia > Muridae > Rhynchomys > Rhynchomys soricoides. Next base: position 6,500,932 of record JADRCH010000034.1, read on the forward strand.
CATAAGAGGAGCATGTTTGGTAGTGGCTCAAATGAGAAATATCTCCCTTAGGGCCAGATGTTTGAACACCTGGTCCCCAGTTGGTGACACTGTTTGAGGAGGTTATGGAACCTTTAGAAAGTGGAGCCCTGCTGGAGGAGCGGTCTCACTGGTGGGGTTGGAGGCCTTTGCAGGCTCATAGGCTCACCCCACTTCTAGTTTGCTCTCTGTTTTCCAGGAGTGTTGATGAAACGTAATCGCAAGCTTTGGTCTCTGGCTTCCTGCTTCCATGGCTTTCTCTCCAATATGGAACCCCCCTCTGGAACTCTGATTCACAGATTCTGAACACAGGATTCTGAAGACAAAGAAAAGGTCTTTTTTCTTTGATGCCTTTACACAGAACATGTTTTGGGGGTTGGATAGATGGCTCAGGTAGTAAATTACTGCAGCAATAGTGAGGCCTGAGCTGGATCTCCAGGATCTATGCAAAAGCAAGGAGATGGAACCCTTGAAGCGAGCTGGTTGGTTAGATCTCTGAGTACAAGCAGAGGCCCTGCCTTAGTATATAATGTGGACTGCATTAGGGAAGACAACAACTTCAGGCTTCCAAAGATGTATGCACACATGTGCATACAAACATACACATGAGTGAGAACCCCCCTAGAACATGCATGCACACATACATGCATCCCACAGGCACTCACACACATACAATCAAAACAACAACACACATTTTGCTAAAGTTGGAGATGGGTATATTTTATGTTCATTTTTCATCTCCCAGATCTTTTCTCCTTTTTCCTTTCTGTCACCTGGCCGCTGCGATTCTCTAGTCCCTAACGTCTACTCTGTCATTGCAGAGCAGCGTCACAAAAGTATCTCATTTATTTAAGAGCAGAATTTGGGGCTTGACACAGAGGAAGGGATCCAGAGGCTGCAGAGAGAATTTAATTAGGTAGATGGGATTTGAGAAGCAGGAGCTTTTCTGGGACACCTGGCTCACCCTTCTGTGTAATGGGAGTTGTCACTAGCCTCTTGCTGGCAGCTGAGCCATCAGGATGTGGGTGTCACTTCTCATCTGAATTAAACGCTGCCTGCAGTGTGACATCTCAGGCAAACAGTAGCTGCTGTGTGCTCAGCTGAAGGGCTTTTAGCTGAGGTTCTTTCCAACCCAGTCAGAGGGGCTCTGACTTTTCAGAAGAATGTCAGGCTAGGAGAAAGAAGACTATTCCTAAGCTCCAAGTCATTAGTCTGCTGAGCAGAAGGGGCTTCACTTCTGGTCACACTAAGGCAGACAGGTAGAAAGAAGGAAGGAGGATGAACCTCGGATCTTCAGCTTGTTGTGGATAAATTGGTAACTTAAGTCTTAGTCTCACGCATGGCTAGGCAAGGGCTGTATAAACTCATCAGTACACTCAGAAACGCATACTGGATGCCTACAGAATGGGCACTGGTACAGGAGTGAGAGCAAGGTGCTTACCGTTAGACAATGTCTCTGTCCTCGTGACACTTATCTATCAAGGGAGAAATGATATGTAGTCATAATGCCATGAAATGGTCAGAGGACAATGGTGGAAAGAATAGAATTAACTGTAAGGTAATGAAGATTACTGTGTTCCTGACAAAGCCCTGTGGACCATGTCCTCACTGAACTCTGAGCAGCAATAAGAACTAATAGTTTGACTTTGCTTGCACTGAAATCCAGGCAGTTCCTGAAGTCACAATAGCTAGTTAGGTACAACATAACCTGTGGAATTCTGGTAATGAGCCTCTAGCTCAGTGCTGGCACCAAAATAATGATGTTGCTATTGATAAAACTGTACATATCACAACACTGCTGACCCCTATGAAGGCTACTCGATGTGAATATTCTATGTATTTAACCAACACTGCATACAGAACTATGGTAGAAACAAGATACAGGCAGGAAAATACCACAGGCTAATTTTTTTTTTTTTTTTTTTTTTTTTTGCTTTTTTCTGGCTTTCCATCTAGACCATGGATTTCTGTCACAGGCAAATGGTGGGCTCTGATGTTGCTTTAGTTATTTTAAACTTAAGTTCAAATTTTTGCGTTGTATGGAGGGAGGCAAATGGAAACAAGGGGTAACGAGATCTGCTGTGGTCAGGAGTGACATCTGGACTTGGGCACAGTCTGAAGGGGAAGAAATATGGAGGGACTGTTGGGAACAGAAAGACGGTAAAGCAGATGGGGTGACTTCTTTGCAAAAATTAATGAAGCTTTAGCAAAAATGTTGGAAGCAACCCAACTGTCCATCAAGAGGAAAATGGCTGAACAAATGATAGAATCTTCTCCCAATGGGGTGATAGTCAGCGACTAAGAGGAGGGCCTACTGACACACCAGGCAGCATGGGTAGATCCCAAGTATGCTGTGTAGAGAGAAAGGATGCATAGACAGAAAAGGACATGCTGCCTGATTCCATCTGCACGCAGCTCAAAACACAGGCATGGCCATGTTTGGGGCAAAAGCGAGAAAAATGAGCCACTGGTTGATCATAGACAGGAGTATCTGGAAATGGCCACAATGAAACGTAAACCAGACCTGGAACACATACCCAGACCTTGGGAGATATAGGTAGGGAAGAAGTTCAAGGTTGCCCTCAGCTACTTAGAGAGTTCAAGGCCAGCCTGTGTTATTTGACTTTGTCTCAAAACAAAACAAGATAAAAAAGAAATAAAGCAAAATTCAAGAAACATTCTGGGCTATTGAGCTGCTCAAATCCTCGATCTACATGGTGTGTGTGTGTGTGTGTGTGTGTGTGCATTTTAAAAAATGCCTTTTGAGCTTTGAACTTGGCTTTTCACATTTGACCATATGCAAATTAGATTAGACTAGATTAAGCAGAACTAGGGGAAAGTTTAAAGGGGAAATACCAGAGATCAGGTCATATATGTCATATATAGTATTTTTTACAGTTATATCTCTGCCTTGTGGGTATTGTAACTAAGAATTTTTATTACACACTTAAATGTTAAGTGTGTGATAGCCTGCTTTTGTTGTTTGTCTGTTTGTTTTAGACAGAGTCTCACTATGTAGTCTTGGCTAGCTGAAACTCACTGTCTAGTCCAGGTTGGCCTTAAACTCACAGAGTTTAACTGCCTACCTCAGCTTTCCAAGTGATGGGATTAGAATGCCAACTACTTGACTTGTTTTTCACATGCATACTGAAGGTTCTCCTGTCAGAATGTGTAACTCATTTGCATGTGGTTTTCATGGTGTCCTAGCATCCTCCAATGTAAGAATGGTTCTGCATAGTGACAGATATCTTACACTTTTTCTATTACAAAAACAGCTGCACGTCTGAGGACACGTATTGTTATTGGGATAGCTCTAAGGTATAGATTTTCCTGGTTACAGTTAAAACTATTAATATAGCTCTATGTGTAGGGTTAAATGAAATGAGCATCTGCTCCACCATAGGGCTAGGGCTGCTCGAGGTGGTGGGATGTGGGGAGCTTGACTGCACTTACCCCATGCAGGTACCGGGAGGGTTAAGGCTATGGGAAGCTGCTGGACCCCACTCTGGGGGTGGGGGAGTGCATTCTGAGGTCGCAGGGACAACTGGATCTGGCTCTAGAGTCCCTGGGCCTGCACGGAGGCCCTGGACATGCAAGGGCCTTGAGCTCTCAAGCTCTTGAGTACCCAGGCACCGGTGGATGCTGTGGAAGAGCTGAGAATGGAGTAGGGGACCCCACAGGCTGGATCTAGCCAGGGGTGAGGGAGAAGAAGAGGGGGGCGCTCCGGCTGGGTCCCACTGGGATGAGAGAGTCCTTGGCTTGTTGGAGACTGGCTTGGCTTGGTGGTAGTGGCTTGGAGCATTGAGAGGCCTTGCTCGGGAGATTAGACACGGCTCCATAGGTGAAGGCCTTCTCTATGGCTCACCATGGTGGATTCCAGTGAAAAGAGATAGTCCATGGTTGAAAGACTTTTATTGTCATGGCGGAGAGTGGTGATGAGTAAGACTGTACCCTACTTTCTCAGGGCAGGCCTGAGGTTAAATACCTTTTGCAGGGAGAAGTGTCTGAGAAAGGGAGTTTATTGGCTAAGCCTCCAGGCCTTTAGTTAACTCATTAAAACAGAGATCTGTCTTGATGCTACATGGAGGGACTTGGGGTGTTGCCCTATGTGATTGATGGCCACAAACCGCAGTTTTGTGCCAGGAGCCTGATGTCTAGGAGCCTGGTAAAACACCTACCATCCCTCAGGATCACCGGGGTTTCAAGCCTTAGTTCAACCAGAAACCAGGTAGAATGAATGTAAACTGCCCCACAATAGGCAGTTACTTGAATACTTGATTCCTAGTTGGTGGTAATTTTGGGGAGTTTATGGAAACCCTAGGAGGCATAGTGTAGCTGGAGGCTGTGTTACCGAGGGTGGGCTTTGAGGGTACATAGCATTCCCCTTCTTCTGGTTCAAGCTCTTTATTTAGTTCTTGTGTTTGATGATGTAATCTTCCTGCTTTCTGTCCCAGCTGTCTGCTCCCCTTATGGATTCTCTTTCGTGAGGCATGAGGCAAAATAAACTCCTCCATAAGTCACTTTTGGTCATGGTACTGCTTCACAACAATGAAAAGTAACTGTCACATGCACTTAATATCACCTTCAAAGCACTGCCAGCCCTCTTGGTACACATAAAAGCATATTGAAATTATTAAGCTTTCTGCTTCACAAATACTATCTTTTGTAAGCCTTCTGTGCATGGGACCCTCCAAAGAAGTGGAAGGCCAGGGTGATGGGCCAGGAAAGAGGGTGACTTTCTGCATCCTTGAATCTCTGTGTACTCAAAGATGCAGAACCAAGTGAGAGAGAGGCAAGGCCAACCAAATGAGAGGACAAGGGCCACTTGAGACAAGGTAAAATCTGTCGTTGTGTTTTACTGCAAATAGTAGTCTATAAAGAATGGATCTGAAAGAAAGGAAGAAAGGAAGGAAGGAAGAAAGGAAGAAAATTAATTAATTTCCTGAAGCTGGGGAGATGTCAATAAAATGCTTCCTTTGCAAGTAGAAGGGACTTGAAATTAATCCCCTGAACCCACCTAAAGAATGGTAGACTCGGTGGTGTGACGTTTTAATTCCAGAGCTGGGGAGGCTGAGAGAGGCAGATTCCCAAGGGCTAGCCACTGTAGCCTAAGTGCTGAGTTCCAGGCTAGTGAGAGATTCTCTCTCAAAGCAAGATGGATGGATCCTAGAACAATGCCTGAGTTGTTCTCTCTCTCTCTTTCTTTCTCTCTCTCTCTCTCTCTCTCTCTCTCATCACTTAATTATTGAAATTGAAATTCATCCCTCTTGGTTTGGGGCATTTGCTCCTTGTCCCTTTGTGTCCTGGTTTCACAAGTCAGAAGTTCCCTCAAGGAATTTTCTCCAAGTAAGTCTATTTCCACCTATCATGGTCCCTTGGGGTTGAGGATGTGCTGAGTTGTGTCTCTCACTGTTCTATTTCACTAACAATTTTTATTGGTATTTTACATCAAGTATTGCTCTAAATATTGCCTACTAGCCCCAGGCTTCCCAAAGAGAATGGATCCAGCTGCCTGGGAGGCTGTGCTCCCAGGGGATCCAGGCTGCCAATCACTCAGCAAGCAGTGATCTAGACTAGTCTTCAGAGGTGGGATGCAGAGAATGGAGCCTACACTCCAAATACCAGTTTCTAAAGACTTCTATATTTTTTTGCCAATATTCCAAAAAGTTAAAAAAAAAACAAAAAACATTTAAACAAACTTTGAATGTTGAAAGGACAAGGTGTGGGTCATAAAACACTGAAGAAATAAAATGTTTATGGAAATATAAGCCATAAAATGAACACTCAGGTATAATTAGAAATGGGCATGGACACACACACACACACAGAGTTTTTTCTCCCAGTCTCTATCTCTCTGTCTCTGTTCTCTCTGTCTCTGTCTCTCTGTCTCTCACACACACACACACAAATATTTGAATACACCACTCAATTATCAACTCATCATTGTGAGTTTGGGGGGGTGTTGTGTGTTGTCTGTGTGTGTGTGTGTGTGTGTGTGTGTAAGCATGTATGCGTGTGTATAAACTTACTTGTTTAAAGCTGCTGTTACTGTCCACAAGATGAGATAGAAGACAATCTGAAGAACTCAGCCTGCCTGCTTTCCTCCCTATTTCTATTTCAGATGGATGCCTGCTTCTGAGTTGTTCACAGCTCTGTCATTTCATCCTTGTGGAGTACTAGCTGCCATGCCCACCCTCACCCCCCACCAGGTACTCTGCTACAGTTGTATCAACCTTTCCATTACGTACTTATTACTATTACTGATAGCATTTCCATTGTTAGTCAGAAAACATAGACTCAAGGGAACTCCAGGTCAGTCACTCCTTGTTTACATCTAAGTATTAACATTCCTTTCCCAGACCCTATCTCCTCGATGCTCCTAAAAATGACCCATGGTTTACATTTCCAACTTTGGTGGACATGGGTGTTGCTTGCATCTTTGTTGAACCTCCTCCATTCCCTCCATCTTACAGGTCATAGAGAACGTGCAGAAAGTACACCAATCTTTCTCCTTCAGCTCTTCATCTGTTTGATGGAGACGTTGATCACACAGCATGGGGAATTAATATAGGGACTTTCAGCAGCTTCTATGCCAAGGAAGCCATTCTGAACTTGTGCAGCTCAGGCTTGGGCTTCCTTTCTGCATTTCCTCCTCTTCCCTCTCTTCCTCTTCTTCCTCTCTGGTTTCTCCTCCTCCTCCTTTTCCTCCTCCCCCTCCTCCTCTTGCTTCTCCTCCTCCTCCTCTTTCCTCCTCCTCCTCCCCTCCCCCTCCCTCTCCTCCCCTCCTCCTCCTCCTCCTC
>JADRCH010000034.1:6516315-6583116 GCA_019843965.1 Rhynchomys soricoides
TCTCTTCCCCACCCCTCTGGGATGGCAGAAGTTTAAGGAAGGTACCAGCCATGGCCTGGAGGAACCAGCTGAAGAACTGACTCTGAAATGAGAGTTCAGGTTAGGATCATAGGGTCAGAGAATTGGTGGGAACCCAAGAAGCCAGACCAGAAGGAAACAGCTGAGACACCAGACCCTGGTCTTTGTTTCAAAAAGGACTCAGGGTTTCCTCTGGACAGTTGGTTCCTTTATACAGTGAGGGCAGAAGGATTAGTAGGATAGTGACTAACCTCATTGTGCATCCTTGGTTATATTCATGGAGGTAAAACCTCTCATGGATACAGTCTGTACTTCATTTGGATCCACTTTGTGCTGGTGTGTCCATCCCTCAGCCACAGTAGTCAATGCCTTGACACCCATCAGTGAAGCTAAGAACTTCTCCTGGTCTAAAAGGCAGGAGTACCCGCTTTCACAGATTGTCCATCTTTTGAGCCAATTATTGCTGTAAGCATGCTAGAAATGTCCAGCCTCTTCTCTGTCCAGTGAAACTGACTCCAGTGCGTACATAGCTCAAACTCCAGGGCTCCCTGCCTACCAAGGTGAGGTTTGCCTTCCATGGAGACTATGGCCTTGCTCAGATCTTTCCTAGCCCATCATGGTCTCTTTTTATGTGTCTCTCCTATGACCATTCCCTCAGCACAAAATTTTAGTGAGAATACCTATCTGAGGATTCTCTTCTAGAAAACTCAGAATGTCAAAGAGAGAAGCACATTTGCAGTATTTTTTCTAAACAAAATCTCAGTTGTTTGATTTTACCAGTGACGACTCTGGAGCCAAATGGTGCAGTGAAAGCCTGCTAGCTGAGAGAGGCAGAGAAAGCACCCCCAGCTGATTTTTCTTCTCAGCTGATAACCCAACAAGAATCCCCTCTTTCATGCCACCTCAAAGCAAAACAAAACAAAACAAAACACAAAACAACAGCAACAGCAGCAACAACAACAACAAAACCACCTTCAAATTCAATCTCTCTCTCTCTTCTACTTCCTGTGCATCTCTCTGTGCTCCTGATTACCTCTTACTCTCTATGGTTTTGATTGAGAGTCCCACATATATGTCTACCTGCCTCAGCTTCAGCGATACGGCAGGATAATATTCTATGACCGTTGGGCTACCTCTACAGATAGCAATTTCTTTGTATTGCCTTCTGCCTTTGAGGGCACCATACCCCCTACTCATAACCTCCTTCATACTGTGTGTGGATGGCAGGCGGGGGTAATAAACTGGGTTTTCAAGGAGACAGAGTTGAAAGAATGTAAATACTTTATAAAAGGACATTTGGTAGAACAGCTCCCATGATAGGCTGGATAGTTCAGTAGTGGCATCGTGCTAGAAAGGCTGAGAGCCTGATAGCTGCTTAGTCCAAGACTTAAGAAGACTCAGTGCTCCAAATCTGGCATCAATGGTCTGGAAGATTCCTGCATAGTTACTAGTCTGCAGTCTACATTGAAAGACTGGGTATCATGGGTTTCAGTGGCAAAGAAGGATGGTAATGGAAGCATCGGTGACAAGAGAGGTGTACTCATCAACCAGAGGCAAAGGCAGAAAGGAACCCACAGTACCTTACCTTTGACCTCTTTACACCTAGCACATCTTCCAGAAGGTCCTACCAGCTCTGGGCGGGGTATTCTCACCTTATCTAATCCTTCCTAGAAATTCCTTCCCAGAAATGTGCCTCTTAGTTGCTTCCAGATCATATCAAGATGCACAGCTGGGGTTAAGGACCAAGACCCAGATCTGTCTAGAAGTAGATTCCCTAAGCATCTGCCTTCCAGATGGACGTAATGATGGGAGACAGTAAGATCACTATGAGAACCAAAATGTCTTCCTCAAGGATCAGAGAGAGGGACATCTGCATGAATATTGAGGATATTATCTAAATTCCCTGTTGAAACATAGGACTATGACTTACATAAAAGTAAACCAATAAAGGATATTGTATCATCCCATCATAGAGTTGGAGAGTTAGTCGCTAAAGAACTAGGTTGTCTTGGTAACACTCCTCAGCAGGGCTGCCACTGAGAGTCCTGGCAATCAGCAGGCCTTATATAGTTGAGCCCACTGGGTAGATACTGGGTAGGTATCGAGGAGATGAGACATCCAGCACTCTCCCCTGGATTCTACTCTGCCCAGACTTCAGTACCTACTGAGACACAGGAACATAAGTCTTGTGGAAAAGTGGAATATAGACACAAAGGCAGGGGAGTCCTACCTGTAGACCAGAGCTGAGGTCTGGGTAACTGTGTGCTAAACTGAACAGTGGGAGAAGCCTCTGAGAGAGGCAATAACCTAAGTGTGACTCAGGGAGCTTCCTTCACAACAAGGACCTCCAAATAGTAGCTCCTCCTCATGTTTCTACCCAGACTTGGTACCTCATGAAGGCCTTGCTAAAAATCTTAGACACTTATTAGTAGTCAGAAGATGAGCCAAGGATGACAGGAAAAGTCCAGGCCACTTTGGGAACATGTTCCTAGGCCGAGGACAGGATGGACATGTGTACTGTTGGGGAGGACCATACTGACGACTTCTCTGAGCTGTTAAAACCCACGTATCATGAAAAGGGTCAGAGATATCTCTATGTCAATTGGCCAAGTAACGAATGTGCTATGATTTAAAACTGAAATGTCCCTCATCGACTTCCTATCTGAGGGCTTGGTCCTGAGCTGTATTGTTTGGAAAGTTTAAGGAGTGGGGCTGAGCTGGAGGAAGCCAGGCATAGACTGAAGGTCCCACCTGGCCAGTGATCTGTCCTGTCCCACGCTATTTTACAGTCACCGTGAAGTGAGCAACTTCATCCCCTAGTGCCATAGTCTGTTTCAGCACAACCCAGAAGCAATGGAGCTGGCCTCCATGGACTGGCACCCATAAAACTGTGCACCAAAATAAATCTTCCCTCCTATGTTTCCCCCAGTTATTTGTTAGTGATGAAAAATTTGCCTAGAAGGATAAGTTCAAAACAAGGCTAGAAGGGAATATTATATACTCTGAATTACAAAGAATTCTAGTTAGTCCATGTAAACCTATGAGGAGTTAGGTCTTGCTCCTTCATTGAAGCCTTAAAGAGTGGTTGTTTTCTGAATATAGAGCTGACTCTTCACAAGACATAGTCTTTAATCTGAGGCTGAGGCAATGATGTGCTGCAGACAGACCCAAAATGAAGGGGCTGACTCTTCTAAGACATTTGTGTATTGTAGAGTCCCATAAAAGATGATGGGTGTGACATCATATGAATGTCATTTCTCATAGGTAGAGAACCAGTCTCCCAGGTAATTAAGTCCTAAGCAGAGAGGGCTGCACACAGGACAGAACACACCCAGCCCCTGTGCTGCTAAGGGATTAATGACAGCCTGGCCACAGAGTATCTTACAGGTGACGGGGAACACCCACATTGTTCTCTGGAGTTGCTCAGCTACTTGCTGAATGTGCTCTGCTCAGTCCAGGCACCTTCCCCCAGATGACACACTACATAGGGCCTATCAACTACCTTGCTAATATAAAGGAAAATTACCTATCTGACGTGGTTCCCCATCCCTACCTCCTCCCAAAGGACTTGAATGAAGATATCTTGCTTCATGTTGGTTGTGTTTAAATTGTACTCCAGACCCTACTGCACTAATAGTTGGGTCTTCTGATAGACCTCTCATATGAAGGGCAATTCTACTCTGTACTTCTCTTAGAACTGTTATCCTCTTGCTCCCTAAGCCCTAACAGCAGGAACAGGAGCAGGAGGGTTGGGATGTGCCTAGTTGTTAACTCTTTTCTATGGCTAGATCTCCAGCCAAGGTCATCAGATTTCTGATAGCCTTGGATTCAAAGACAGAAGACTAGGTGTACATACCTTCCATTCGATGCACTGCTTATCATGTCTTAAGCAAGTCCCTCTATTCCACTCCTCATCTATGGAAGAGGTACAAGATATAGAGTCTCAGAAATACTGGGAAAAAGAAATGAAATCAGTTATAGCAAAATACTCAGTATCCTGCCAACCACACCATTTCAAGTTACATCTCTTTGGTGAGTGTCTATTCTCTGCTAAGTCTCCATTCATCTAAGCAATGGTGAGGAATATGCATGTGGACAAGAGTTCAGAGTCCTGCTTAGGAGAGGTGGCTTGAGGGATGCTGCCAATGAAAAGATGATCAGATTAAGACATGATGTTCAGCACTCTGCTGTAACAGTCCCATATGTGTCCAGAGCATAGAGGTCCACACTGCTTATATTTACATTAGTGGCAATAACACAAAGTTGGCTTGGCCATAAGCTTGTGGAATGAATGAATGTGTATAGGAATGAATGAACTTCATTCTCTTTCATTGCTCTTATTTGTGTGCTCTCTCTTTTAATTGCAAACCCAGAGAGAGCTTGGGAAAGACTTTCAGGGTAAAGAGGCTTACTCAAATTTTAGAATTAGTCACTTGGAAAATTGAGACTCCAAATGAGGTCCAGGATTGTAAGGGCTGGCTCAGATAGCTTGCTTAGTGCTGGATCGGTCTCTAGGTTCTGGCTTTTATGGACTTTGAGCACAAAGGTATCTCAACTATAGCTCCCGTTTCTGTTTTCCTATCAATACTAAAACCAAGTCATTTGGCTCCAAGTCTAAATGAAAGCATCAGGGTTGACCCTTCAGGAGCCTCTTGTAGAACAACCACTTCTCCAGAGCATCATATGGGATTTTTCACAATCCTAATTAGAGTTATTTTATTACCCCCTAATGCCAAAGCACAGATTTCAAATAGTTTTTTTTCTTTATAATTGAGGAACAAAGCAATCTGGTGCCTGGAGAAGCTTGCAGCATACTTTCTTTCTTCTCTCTGAGAAAGGAAATGAGAACATTACTCAGAAATGCAGGCTCCATGCTCCATGCTCCATGGAAAGGTGATTGCTCTCATTCCAGGCAGCAGGACAAGGTCAGCACTGGGGTAAGCTCTCCTTTGCAGGCTAGGGTAGGGGTAGCTGGCCTGCAGAAAAGGACCATAGTCTGCCACCTTCTGCTCAGGTGGCTCCTGGAGGTGTAAAAGCTTCAGTTCAGTTCAGTTCAAGTTCAGAGCCCACTAAGGTCTGATTGGCTGCACCAGCCCAGGCTGGCTGACTGGGTGGTGCTGTTTACCCCAAAGGGGGAGGAGCTATCTGCTATGTCCTCCGTATCTTTCTCCCCTTCAGAAGCAGAAAAGAGATAGATTTATGGTTAAAATAAGAATAAGATAATATTTAAAACTGGTACAAACAATTCAGTCAGGGCTGGCAATGTGCTTCAGCTGGTAGAGTTCTTGCCTAGCATGCACGAGGTCCTGGCTTTGAACCCTTGCAACAAACAAAAGGGCAATAATGCTACATAAATGCAATTCCCACATTCAGGAGGAAGGCGGATCAGAGGTCCAAGGCCATCCTCAACTACATATTGGATTTGAGGACCACATGGAATTCTGTCCTAAAAATAAAGGAAAAAGCAAACACCAGTTCTGTCAAAGGCAAAGCTGCTGAACAGCACTGCCCAGCACTGCCATCCACAGATTGTCAATGCTGTGGTGTCCTGTCAAAGAAAATACCCAGCAGGAAGCATGAGCCATCTGCCTGGCTGCGGGTCATGCTGCTGAACAAAGCAAGACCCTTTCCCTCAGTTCAGGGTGGATTTATTAAGGACTGATCTGTATTCCCAACACCAATGTTTATAAGCTTTGACTTTGGGGATAAATGCTGTAGATACAGAGTTTGAGGGGCATTTAAAGACCTAACTTGAACACTTTCGACAAATGTGCATAAAATATTTTATAATTTGTAATTAAAGCATTTTATAATGCTCCATCCATGAATACATAAATTCAATATTTTTTTATTCTATGAAGATCTCTTGCATGTGTATAATATATCTTGATTATAACCATCCCTGCTTTTCTAGTCTACTTCCTTCTGTGCACTCGAAACATTTTCCTGTCAGCTCCAGGTCCATTAAAAATATTTGTATAATCTACTGAGTCCAATTAGTGCTGCCCAGATTACTAAGGGTGTGAGTCACTGGGGCATGAGCAACTTGTCAGTGGCCATATCCCCAGAGCAAAGTGACTCTCCCTTCCCTCTCATCTGTCAATTATTTATTAAACATCTAAGATTCTATGAGGCTCCATTTTGTGATTAAAATAGACAATTGCTGATCAACAGTTAATGATGAATATCTGATCATAAAGACCTAAGAGTCAAAATACACAGGGTGGTGGAGGGATGCCTGCCAAGTAGAACGAGGTAGGGAAGGGCGTTTGGAATGATGGGGGCTGGGATGGTACTTCATAGAAGTTGGTCATGGAAGACTCAAAGACATTGAAGGAGAATGGAATGAATCACATGATATTGGGGAGCAAGGTGATTTTTGAGAGAAAAAACATGAGCAGACAGAGAAAAGGGTACACTTGAACTAAGAGCCAAGAACACACAAGGGGTAGAGAATGAGCAGAGAGAGAAGGGAAGAAGAGAAGAGTGAGGGTTGCAGACACAAGTAGCCAGGTTGAGTGGCAGCTGGTCATTGCTGGCTGCTCTGCTGTTTCTCCAAGTGCTTGGGGAAACGCTGGAGGATCTCAGCAGAAGAGTGGCATGATCTGGCCCAAGACTGAGAAGATGATTCTGGGTCCTTTGGAAGAATAAATGGCTGGAGGGTGAACAGGCAGAGTGTGGATAAGAAGCTTATGTGGGCTAGAGAGATGGCTCAGCAGTTAAGAACTTGCTGCTCCTGCAGAAAAGCCTAGTTCATTTCCCAGCACCAATGTGGAGTCGTTCACAAACACATGTGACTCCAGCTCTACTGGATCCAAAGTGCTCTCATGGTTTCCTCCAGAACCTATACGCATATACACATACCCCCCCCCCCACATACACACACACACCTACACCCACAAAGGCATAATTTAAAATAATTTATAAGTATATAAACATTATATATATATATATATATATATATATATATATATATATATAAAATACATATATATATATATGCCATAATCCAAATAGGAGATTCTAATGGCCCAAAGGACCAGACCAGGGTGACAAGAAGGAGAAGAGTTGTTATCTGGATGTATTCTAAGCTGAGACAACAGGATTTGTTGCTGGATCTTCACAAGGTTTGAGAGAAAGACATTGAAAATGGAATGAAGGATCAGAAGTCTGAGCAAATGGAAGCCTGGGCTCTCCACTCAGGAGCCTGGGAAAACAGGGAAGGAAACATTTCTACAGGAGGGGTAGGTGGGAGAGAGAGAGAGAACAAATGCTCTCCATACATATCTATAAGAAGACCTTGCTTTGTTTGCCTTGAGGGATAAGATTACCTGAAGGTAAGTTAGGTCAGCCAAGTGCTGGTAAGAAATGACATATGCTAAGTGGTAGAGGTTGGGTAAAGAATGATTTTGAAAAAGGTAGAAGAGGAGAGACTGAGGGAGCAGATCAGAAAGAAGGGCTGGAATCAGGCAATCTTAGCGGAATAGTTCCTCAAGATACAGCATGGCAACAAATATGGAGGTACCATGTGTGCTACCAGTTTAGGATGAGTTATTTACTCTTAAATCTTCCCCCACCCCGGTGTGTGTGTGTGTGTATGTGTGTGTGTGTGTGTGTTCCTCACATGGATGAGTGTGGGCACTAACACACCCCAGTGTGTACGTGTGAGTCAGAGGACAACCCTGGTGTCAGAACTTGCCTCCAGGCTTTCTTGAGACAGAGTCTCTCTTGGGCGCCTCTGCAGATGCTGGTACTGGCCTCACACTTCCTATGTATCTGAGTATCTGAGGGTGTCTTTGAAATCTTGATCTTCTTGCTGTCACCTCTCAAGTGCTGATATAATGGCGTGCCCCTCTGTGCCCTGCTGTAATGATACACTCTTTATGGGATGACGTCCCTTCCTCATGTCCCCAGATTACCACTGATGAGATTTGATTGAATTGTGTCTCCCATGACTTCTTATGCTTAAACCATAGTCCCCAATACTTCAGAAGGTGAGCTACACATGCAAACTACTGTTTTTTGGACCCAAAGCTTTCTCTGGTGGCTTGACACAAAGTCCAGCTGATGACTTAGTGCAGAGATGGTCATCTACAAACTGGGAAAGAAGAAATCAAACCATCTGATGCTCTGAACTTGGACTTCCAGTCTCCAGAACTACATGACATTAAGTTTCTGTTGTTTAAACTGCCCAGTCTGTGGTGGTTTGTCACGGCAGCCCAATGTGGCTTTTATTTCCATGGTGAACTTTCTGAACAATGTGGTCCAGCCCTTTGTTTCTAGAGGAGCTTGAAGTAAGACAGCAGATAGAATGGCAGTGAGCCCCCACTGTGCCCTTTTATATAAATAGAAACTGGTTTTGCTGATGAGTGCAGAGCCAACCTGGGTATTGTGAAGAAGAAGCCGGCTCTAATTTTTAATTTGCATGTCCTGTCACGCAGAGATGAATGTAGGTCTTGCCTTTCTGCACACCTCCAGGAAAAGTCACCAGTTTCTGCTCCTTTGTCATCTCATTTCAGTGACAAGGGCTCGGGTCACTGAGCCCAATGGGGGCACAACTGTTGTTAGCAAGGGGTAAAATGCAATCTCGCTTTCCTCTTTGTTCAGGAGACAGAAGACCACAACCAGCAAGGTAACTCTCTCCAGCTTGGGTGTAAATCGCAGAATATCTGAGTCTTACAGCCCCTTCCTTGGCATCAGCTACTATGGGCTTATGTTCTGCATTGTCTGCATCCCTCCTACAGATGAAAAGTCTATATTAGGAGACTTTATTATTCATAGATGGTCTCTGACACCATCAAACAGCTCAGTGAGAGCTAAGTCCTCATGCAATGAGTGAGGATAGCATGTCCCCCAAGACAAGGATTATCCCGAGACATCTGAGAGGTGGTAGTTGCACTTTAGGATTCAGAAGGCAGATGGGGACATACACTTTGGAGGAGGGGACCACCAATACCACCATGAAAAACACCACCATCACCATCATCACCACCATCAGAACCAACAACACAATCAGCACAATCACCACCACCATTACCATCATCACCACCACCATCACCACCATCAGCATCATGGTCCAGAGAGGGTATTGTTCAGAAGAACATTAGAAATCACAAGGAAAAAGAAGAAACGGGCCTGCATGAGTACTCATTTTGGTTCTGATTTTGCTTAGTAGAGAGATTCAGAGACAAGTTACCAAGGGCAGCGGGACACGGAGTATACCTGTAATCCTGGCTATTGGAACAGAAGAATTAGGTGTTTGAAACCAGCCTTCCATACATGGTGAACTTGAGACTAGCCTGGGTTACATGAGATCCTATTTCCAAGCTGAATATATGAATGGATAAGGACATAGGTACCAGGGGACTTAGTGACAAGTGAGAAGAAACAGAATGGCTTTAACTTTCTCAGATTCTGTGGTGCACCTAGTAAGACAATGTGATTCTTGTTACCATTCCATTTAAAGGAAAGGTCAGGATGGTGCCCATGGTATGAAAGCCAGAGTATCAGAGTCTCACATGCAATAATCCCAGGACCAGAGGATCTTCACTATATCAGAGCCTAGAACATCTTCAGACAGCAGAAGATTTCACAGCTTTCTGGACACGTAAGTCATTTCTCTGTCATTGTTGGCATTAGGTCAGAGGGGTGTGTCTGTATGACTGGGGACACAGAAAGCCAGCTTCACCTCTGCACGAGGCTATGTATGAAGGAGAAGACACCACCACACACCCAGTAGTTCACTGCAGTTTAATTACTGTAGCTGCGGAGTCTTGAAGCTGGCTGGTCTTGCTGTTCTAAGTAACTATTATTCATTTTCATAGCTGTTTTGAGCATTCTAGTTTCTTTGCAATGGTGTTTCAGATTGCACATTTTAAGTTTTATGCTATTATTACTGGTATGTGTGTATGTGCATGGTATATTAGTGTGTGAGTGCATACACTTGTGTGCACAATTGCAAAGACCATAAGAGAATGTCAAGTGCTTCACTCTATCATATTCTGTCTTATTTCCTTGAGACAGGGTCTCACTGAACCTGGAGCTAGGCCAGCAGCAAGCAAGTCTGGCAATCGCCCCTCCTCTGCTCTTCACAGCACTGGGGTTAGAGACATGCAGGCAGCTCTGCCCAGTTTTTTCCATGTGATCTGGGGATTCAGATTCCGTTCTCCATGTTTGTGCAGAAGACACTCTTACCCACTAAGCCATCTCCCAAGTCCCTGCAAGTGTGAGGACATGCATTTAGTCCCCAAACCAGGTATACTGGTGTGTGCTTATATTCCCAGAACTGAAGAAACTGACTAGACACGAAAGCCTGCCTGACAACCTCTAGACATGTGAGAGACTCTGTTTCAACACACACACACAAAAGGCACACATACACATACTTTACCACACACACACACACACACACTCACACATCACACTTCCACCACACACAACTATGCCACACACACAACAATATACCCACCTACATATATACAGTATATACAATTCCACATACAAAGACACACACACACACACACACACACTTTACTACACATGCTACACACACACACAGACACCACAGACATACACATACACCACAGACATAGCCATACACCACACATAGACATACATACTACACCATACACACAGATATACCATCTCTCTCTCTCTCTCTCTCTCTCTCTCTCTCTCTCTCTCTCTCTCTCACACACACACACACACACACACACACACACACACACACACACCATGCATTGAGGCACAGGGATGTATAAAGCAGTGTGAGTGGTCAAGAAAGCAGCATAGAGGGCCTTTCTGTCTCCCAGTCTCTTTTCTAGAGAGATGAATATGCCTGCCTAACTCCAGTGATGCGGAAGCAGTGGATGACAGCTAGGGCGCAGGGCATAAGAATGAATTGTGCTTGTTTTTCATTTAGAAAATGTTCAAGTTCTCCCATGCCATGTCTTTCTGTGGCTAAGAGTGACTAGGTTTCCACTGCTGTGCACCTTCTCTGATAACAGCAAACCTCACACCTGGGCTCCCTGTAGACTCTGCCACTGTCTGGAGCACTGGCCCATTCACTCGCCATGTTACATAGAAAACTGATACCAAGGGGAGTAATGAGCAGAAGGGCACATTGTCAGCTACAAAATTAAAAACTAACTATTTCTTTACAGTTCTAAAGTCTAGCTATTTGGTCACAAGGTCATGTTGTCTGGATGTCAAATAGTGAGTCAGGATTCTGAGATTGGGGAAACTGATGTCACAGATCTTGGAACTTTGACCATTAAAGTGGTTACTTTTTAAAATTCTGGCTTCTTTTGTTTTGAGGCAGGGTCTCACTATGGAGCTCTGGCTGGTCTGGAGTTTGCCTGATCTGCCTACCTCTGCTTCCCAAGTACTGTCATTAAAGCTATGTACCACTGTACCCAGCTACTTTTGGCATTTTGAGACAGTCATGCTCTATAGAACAGAATGGCCCTGAAATTATGATTGATCCTTCTGCTTTGAGTCCCAAGTGGTGGGATTACAAGTATGTGCCCCAAAGTTGCCTCACAGTAAAAAGAAAAAAAAATAAAGCTTTCTTTCTTTCTTTGTTTCTTTATTTATTTATTTGCATGTGTATGTGTGCATTGTGTGTGCATATGTGTGTGTGTATGTCTCCCATATATGAACAGGTGTCTGTGAGTAACAGAAGAACATGTAGGAACACCAGGAATTGGAGTGACCAGGAGTTGTGGGACACCCAATGTGGGACTCAACTAGGTACTGAGTTAAGGTCCAGTAAAAGAGAAGCTTAACCACTAAGCCATCTGTCCATCCCTCAAAGTGACAAATTTCATGTTGAAACTGAGCATCACCAATGTGATAATTATGAAAAGACTTTAGAATTCTCAAAGAACACTAGACATGACAGGCATTTTGATGACATAATTGTAAGAGAAATTAGAGACAAAATATACTGTTTCCATCAAGAACAGTGAGATACCCTGTGTAGTGGTTTGATTATGCTTGGCCCATGGGAAGTAACACCATTAGGAGGTATGGCCTTGTTGGAGGAAGTGTGTCACTGTGTAGGTGGGCTTTCAGGGCTCCTAGTGTTCAAGCTTCATGCAGTGTGGAAGAGCATCTCCTCTTGGCTGCCTTCAAATCAAGGTGTAGAACTCTTGGCTCCTTTTCTAGTACGATGTCTGCCTAGACATTGTTATGCTTCCCACCATGATAATGGACTGAAATTCTGAAATGGTAAGCCAACCCCAATTAGATGTTTGCCTTTATAAGAGTTGTTGTGGTCATCATGTCTCAACACACCAATGAAACCCTAACTAAGACACCCTTGGAACAGTGCATTACCTGCAAATTTTGCAGTAAATTCTTATTCTGAGCTTTGATTCATTCATGCTGAAGTCTGTTCTGTCATTGAAGACTCAGAGATACTTCAAATGTAAGGATTTGTCTTACCTCCCATCTCCCAGTTACTGGTCCTGCTTCTTAGTTCTTTCCTGATGCTCTGGAAAGATCCCCTTACAAATTTATTTAGCTCACAAAATCCAAGCTCCACACCGTTATTGTGGGGAAGGTTAAGACAACAGGAACCTGACATGATTAATCATAATTCATCCACAGTCATGATCTATAGACACATGCATACACATAAATAAATGAACACATAACTAAATAAATATAAACATATGAAGAATAATATGGAAGATCTTTGAAGATGATCTCTGGCCTCTTCATATACATCAATAGGCAGGCAAGATACCTGCAAAGAAGTCCACACACACACATACCATCTCCCTAAACACATACACAGACCCTCATGCACATGTCCCCCATAGTCTATCCCCACTGATTTAGAATAAGATTCGGATGTCCTGTAGACTATTGTTCTAGTTTTCTTTTTGAAAAGTCATTAGTTTGATGAAATGTGTCCTGCAGAACACAGTATAAAACAATGTATGTGATATAGTGCTGGCTTGCTATAGTTAGTGTTAAATGTCAACTTGACATAATGTAGAATCATCTGGGAAGAGAGTTGACCTGTGGACACATTTGTGAACCATTATCTTGATATATTAGAAATTGAAATATATTAAGAAGTGTATTGAGAAATGAAGACCCACCCACCCTGGGTGGCACCATTCCCTAGGGAGGGGATTCTAAATAATGTGAGAGTGGTGGGTACAGTGAACTGAACACTAGAGTGTGTTCAAAAATTCACTGCTTTCTGCTCTTGACTATGGAGTTAATTCTGTTATTATACTCTTTGTGTTGTATTATTCCTCTTGTCATTATACTCCTATATTTATTTGGGTCAATTGAATATAGTTTTAAACAATCCCTTTTGTCTCCTTTATTGGCTTTTTAGGCTCATGAATACATCTTCTCTCATGCTCAGTTCAGTGTTTGGATTTTTTTTTTTAATAGAACCTTATTTGTTAACCACAGTTGTTTTACATAACTTAACAAATAAGCCACTATTGCACACATCATATGCAATCCAGATGGAGAAATGCTGTTTATGTCCTGGAAAGGACTTAGCCTTTAATTGAGAAGTGGGAACATAGTCTATATGTAATGGGATGTGTCAAAATGGAAATACATACATATAAGCTTAAGAAAGCAGGTAAACAGAGACTATGTAGGCTCATATAGATGTACAAGAAAGAGGTTTTGAAATAGGATATTGAAAGTAAATATGGGTTATTTGCAAATATTCACATAGAGCAGTGGTTCTCAGCCTGAGTTGCAACCCCTTTGGGGTCAAATGACCCTTTCACAGAGATTACCTAAGACCATCAGATATTTATGTTACAATTCTTAGTGGTAGCAAAATTGCACTTATGAAGTAGCAATGAAAATAATTTTATGGTTGGGGGTCACCACAATATGAGGAACTGTATTAAAGAACTGCTGACATAGAACAAGAGGATGATCATGTTAGCAAATGCTGACCCTTCACAAATGGACTGGTGTAGTGCTTGCCTGTGCAGAGGAGATGAAGCATCAAAATGGGCAAGTTCTATGAAACAAGTTATTCTCAGGTCAGAGTTGGATCTGAACCATGAGCTAGTGATGGTGTGGAGTTCCTGAAGAAGTATGAACCATCTAGGTGATTTTGCTTGATAACAGTCACACATATGGTCATGTGAAGGATGGCAGCTACAATGAGAAGTGGAAGGGTAGAGAATCCATGCTCCATCTTGAAGATAATAAAAATGACAATCTAAGGACTGGTGTGACTTAATAAAGTGAGAATATTTCTCACAGTAAAGCTTTCAATGGTATTTCATATAATGACACAAATCTTTGGTAATAAAGGTACACTAATATTTTTAATCAAAATGTTATAAACATAAGAGTGAAGGTGTCACCTCCCTCTAGAACCTAAAGAGAACAGGAATGATTTAGGCAACCAATAGTTCTTACAAGGGGACAAATATTCTGTTCTAAACCTTCATAAAACACATACATTATAACGTGCTCCACAAATAGATGTTCCACATGATATATCAGCCAAGTCAATTTAACTTTTCTCACTCTTCCAGTTTAATCCACATTCATGATTGACAGATACTATGCTTGGTTGACAGACGTAATGATTTAACTATAAACATTTCATTAGCCTTGCAAGATCATCTTAATAAAAGAACATGATGGAGACAAGCACACACGGCAGATGTGCATATTTTGAAGTCACTGCATTGTAACTGAATTCCATCAAAGCAAGGCATCAAATAGAAGGTTATATGAAATGGTTCTCAATGTGTTTGCCCTACACTGTTTGAATCAGCATCCCCAAACAGGCAAGAACCACCAAGGAAAATACAGAGGCTAAATGATCTCTTACTCAGAGGGTTTTACTGCTGTGAAGAGACACCATGACCATAGCAACTCTTAGAAAGGAAAACATTTACCTGGGGCTGGCTTTCAGTTCAGAGGTTTAGTCCATTATCCTCATGGTGGAAAGCATGGCAGCATCCACGCAGGCATAGTACAGGAGGAGCTGAGAGTTCCCCTTCTTGGTCTACAGGCAGTAGGACAGAGAGTGAGTCACTGAGCCCGGGCTTGAGCTTCTGAAACCTCAAAGCCCACCTCCTCCAAAATACACCTCCTCCAAAAAGACTACACATACTCTAACAAGCTCACACCTCCTGTAATGCCTTTCCCTATGATCATATGGGGGCCATTGCTATTCAAGCCACCACAGACTCTTGACTTAGAAAGTTAGATTCTAAATTCTCTTGTTGAGTTCTTTCATTTTCAGACTTCAGATGACTGTAAAGTGTCATGGAAAAGACCACAATGAAAATAACAAGGAACTGCTCTTTGCACCATTGGTTTCTATTGGACCTTACAAGCAGCATGTGTCTGCTGTATTCCCAATGGACCTCCTTGTTAATCTAGCTACCATAAAACAGTTACCTTGTTAGCTTCCTAGTGTCTTGAATGCCATTTCCAGATGTTTCTGTTGGACTCTCAACAGCTTGCTTCAGTCCACTAGCACAGCTTGGCTATAAACATAACAGCTAGTGTCCACAAATGGAATAAGCATCAAGGACTGCCATCTGCATCCATTGGGAATGAGCCCAACCTACTCTAGGAGCGTGAACTCCATATCCACACACCTGTACTGTGAGGCTCCTGCCTTTTCCTCTGGAGGAATATTCCAGCTTGTTTAGGGAAAAAGTGAGGACTTTCACCATCACTCTGGAGTAAAGAGACCAAAGGAACCAAGAGTAAGTGGATTCCATGTGGAAAACAGGACTCTCACTCTAGTGCAGGACAGTGACTTGGGCATATCTCATTTGTCCCTCAAGTTTCTCTCTTACCAAGTTGCCTGGCTTACAGTTTAGCTTGTGGCTCCATGACTAAATGTCTCCTATCAGTTGAGTGTCATTATGGTTGAGGGCAAGCTGAAGCTTGTCCTTGGCTGTCCTTTCATGCAAATGAAGTCAAATCCTTTGGATGGGACTTGAAACCCTGTTCTATGGTCAGCTCCTCTGAGGACATATCCCTGAAATAAGCCTTGATACTGAAGGCAAAGAAAATGTTACATTTTTTTCTCTCACTGGCAGCTTCAATTTATAAGCTGAATGCTCAGTAGACGAAGGACTCATCAGTCCCCTGTCTGTTAGCTTGCCTCTCTTAGAGTGGACTCTCTAGTCCATAAAAAGAAAAGGGCACCCAATGTCTCAGAACTCTTGATGGTGGTTCACTGACTCTAGAACAACACTTTATAATTAGGTTCTCAATATTGGACTCACTTGGACATGACTTTCAATGACAGGTAGCTGGAGAAGGGTAGAAAAGTTGACCTATGACCCTCACTGGAATGTGGTTCTGCAGCATGATGGCATCATCTATTTGATCCACAATGCGGGTTGTTGAATAATGGGTGCCTATTTCACAATGTGGTTCATGAATGGCAGGGGAAATAGGCTGGAAAGCCACCTGTGAGCTGATAGAACTTTGACAACAGGTGGTGAATTAGTTCAGATTCCAGGCAAAAAGGTGTATATGGCTCACCAAGAACATCTATTACTTCTGGCCTTTCATTCTCTATGTTATTACTTTATAGAGATAAATACTTTTCTAAGTGCCAGGGAGACCAAGATAAATATGTGAGAACCATGAGTGCTTCCTCTGTGTCAGGAAAGTGACTGAGATGAATAGATTGCTGTGGTGAGTGGGCCAAGCCAGACTAATGGAGCAATCACTCTTACCCCTGGCATCAGAGACAGTAGAACTAGGATTCTAAGTCCACATATGCTTGGATACTTGCATGGCCATGTCCATTCCTGTAATCGTGATAGCCAAGCTATCACACCAGCCTAAAAATTCATCAATAGAGAGATGGGTATCGAAAATGTACATATACAGACTAGAATTTTATTTCACTGCATGGAGAAATGAAAATCAGGCGTCTTTAAGAAAATAGTTGAAAGAGAAAATCACTGTGTGTGGGGAAATCAACCAAATGTCACATTTTCCCTGAAATGCTCAATGCAGATATGAATTTATATATTAATGTAGTACATGGCAGTAAAAATATCATCTGAGAGAAGACAGGGCAGTCAAAGGAAGGGAGAATTAGAACCCTTAAGAGAAGCTAATGCAATGTGTGTGGAAGGAAAGCAGGATGGACTATTTTGGTGGAAGAATGGGTATCAGCAACAAGGTGGACCTGGGTAGTAAACACTAGTGATGTGGACCAACTCAAAATTGTGTGTGTGTGTGTGTGTGTGTGTGTGTGTGTGTGTGTGTGTGTAAATGTCACAATTAAGTCACAGTAAACTTTCTTTGCATGCTTGTTAATATTATTCCTTCTCAAGTCTCTGATGTAGTTGAAGACTAGACAGTCTTAGCCTCACAATTAAACTTAAGTTATAAAGGATCTAAGAGAGTGTTTTAGGGTCTTAGGAGGTGTTTTAAGGCTGGTAAAAGCAAGTTACAAAGGTTGGAGGTATGAAAGTTTAAATTGTAAGTGAGTGTTTAAGATTGGTAATTGCAAGTTAGGAAAGTTAGAGAATTTAAATGCTTAAGATGGTAATGAGAAAAATCCTCCAAATACAAAACTCTGAACTCACCAAACTAGGATAGATGATAAACATACTTTATCCAAAATTGCCAAATACAGATGGATTGGATTTGAAACATTTTTTCATAATTGCTTCACATATGTTCCTAATGTATATTATTTTAATTGTAAGGGAAAGAACATTTTTATTTAGACAAAAAGCTGGAAATGTTAGGGTTAGTCTGGTGTTGCTATGCATTCAAATGCTAATTACTACCTCCTGAGATCTGATTGCTCTCTGAAGAGGAGATCCTCACATATACCAAGTAATGCTGTGAAACCCTTGCACCCCAAGTTAACTGGTCAATAAATTGCTAAAGCTGGTAGTTGGGCAGTAGAGAGAGAAAGGAGAGATGTGAATATAGAGTGAGGAGTCTCAGGAGAGACCAGGGGAGGGGAGAAAGGAAAAATGAAGAGAGGAGGAGGTTGCCATGAGAAGAGAAAGTCGATGAGCAAATGGCCAGGAGAAGCAATAAATATAAAGGGACATGTGGCTGGGATGTAAGTTAGAATATCTCTAAAACCTCTCCTATCTAGGCTTACAGCTTGTAAATGAGAAAGAGAGAGAGAGAGAGAGAGAGAGAGAGAGAGAGAGAGAGAGAGAGAGGCAGAGACAGACAGAGAGACGGAGAGAGAGAGAGAAAGAGACAGAAACAGAGAGAGAAGGAGGAGGAGAAGGAGAAGGAGGAGGAGGAGGAGGAGGAAGAGGAGAGGAGGAGGAGGAGAAGAAGAAGGAGAAGAAAAGAAGTAATTTTGTTCAGTGCCCTAGCTACATACTGTTCATACTTTCATTTCAAAGCATAGTTGTTGAGCACAATGCTGGGCACCCAAGTTTTGGAGATAAACAAGCAAAAGCTTCTCCACTTAAGGAGGTACCTATGGGCTGTGGAACCCTAGCCCATGTGGATGTAGAGATATGGGAATTGTCAACAAGAAAGACCATGACAGAGGAGAGATGGGTGCCCAAGCTGCATTGTTTCTTGGTTGAGCTTCTGCCCCTCTCCTCTGATGTCTAGCTCTGTGCTCTTTCACTAATCTGTAGACTGGAGGGGAAAAAGAAGCATTGCTGAGCAATTCCCCAGCATTGACATTCAATCATAATCATGTTAAATACCCCAGCTATCATATTATGCACTGCTAGAGTAAACTCACTATTAAAACTTACCATGGTTATAAATAAAAATAGTGTTGTTGGTTTGCTTCTGTAAATTTAGCTGTGAGTTCAGAAATAAATATAATTACATCTACTGGAACACTTAGAAGGGAAAACCTTGTGAAAATCATCCCTAAGTGTTAAAATAAAGACAGCAGGAGAAAGAACCAAGAGTGTGTGGGGGGGTTATACAGGGCATTAGCATAACAATTGGGAATTATTTTCATATTTACCAGCACAGCATTCTGAGAACATATAATGAAAAATCTTCCTTCCTGGCATCCTCATCAAATTCTCCAACACCTGAACCTCTCCTAAGTGCTCTCTGCCTATCAATTTAAGTCATAAGAAATAGTAAAGAACTGAAAACACACTCAGCAAAAAGAGGAATCTTGATGGGATATTGTTCTTCCTTTTATAGAGAGCAAGACAATTGTACATTCAAAAGTATCTTCTTAGTCATTTAAAATATCTCTTTATTTATTTTGTGCCATAGATAACTTTGGAAATATAAGCATGTAGCATATTCTAATCAGGTGACCCCAAGGTGTGTCTTAAATACTATAGACCCCAAGGTGTATCTTAGAGGCTAGAGATTCAAAATATGTCTTAGTTTTATCAGGGTCTGAACGTCTCTGTCTCTTCATACTTTATTGAAAGCATTGCTTTATGCTTTGTATAGTATATTTTAACATGTATATGTGGGAGAAAGTGGGATGAGATCATGGGTTTGGGTAGATGTGTATGCAGTGTACAAATGTGTGGAGACTACAGGCCAACTTCAGCTGTGATTCCTTAAATCCTGACATCTTACTGCTTGAGAGAGACTAAATCTGTCACTTGGCCTGGAGCTTACTAACTAGAATAGGTTGGCTTTTATAACTGTATGCCACTATGGAGGGCTTTTGTATGTGACTTTTGGAGCCCACATTCAACACCTATGGCTTGTATGGCAGTTGTCTCCCATGTCTCCAACTGCTTAACTGCATTCAGACAAATGACCCCTTTTCACTTCATGAGAATACACAAGTAAATATATAAATTGATACACTGAATCTATTAGCAGGTAGACATGTTGATCAAATGCATCAGAAGTCAGTCTAGATCTGCCTGTCTCCATAGTTGATGCTTGGAGATGCATGATAAACTACAAGTGACCCACATTCCCCTCTGGATTCCTAGATATCCCTTCTACCATGTGACTTTATCATACCTTCACTAAAGCTGGACTCCCACTTCTTTATTGCTTTTATGGGGTTAGTACTATGACTTGCATAGACATACTGAGGCAGAAGTCCAGCGTGTCCATTCCAAGTCCAGGCTTTAAGAGAGTGTACAGATTTTCCCTGGTCTATGAGTACATGTGCTTAACAGCCTCCTCTTGAGAGGAGAATGAGCAAGATAGAGGGAGCTGGACCAGCGAGGGTACCTCAGTTAGGTCCTTCAACATTAACCTCCTGCATGAAAACACGTGAGTTGGCACCGCTGAGGAGCAGAACCAATTAATGAGTCTAGCTTGGGTAAGCGGCTCTTAGCTACATTAGAAGCATTGTAATAAATTGCTACTGTTGGCTGGCATTGATGTTAGGTTCTTCTGATGCTTCCCAGTAAAAATAGCTTTTAAGTTTTATTTACTATATTAATCATTAGTGTGTGCTCGCTTGTGTACACACGTCATGTGTGCACACACACATGCGAGTGTGTACCACAGTATGTGAAGGTGCAGGGGAGGACCTTGTTGAATTGCTCTTCTCCTGCCTTTACATGGGTTCTGGGAACAAACTCAGGCCATCAGGTTTGCCCAGCAAGTGCCTTTACTGGTCCCACTGGTTCTGAAATGCATAGTTGATACTTGGTCTGATAAAATAAATTGCTCTATTTTGTTGTATAGTAAAGAAATATTCTTGTCTAATGTGTATAAATTCTTATAAATGTGATGTTAAACTGAAAATGCTATATTTTTCATGCTATTGTATGAGGCTCATTTCTATTATTTATAGCTCCAGTAGCAAGGGTATAAATGTCATGTTGCAAGTCAAGTAAATAAATGCTTGGAATCTTGGAATAGAGCTCACAAGTTGGTTTTATTACTCAATGATATGTCACCAGCCATTTCACACTCAATGGTTTAAGACAACTATTAGCTGGAATTGTCCTTTAAGATTTGGTAGTGCTCAGATAGAGATGGTCTCTTATCTGGTCACATTTGGCATTTCCCACGTACTTGCTTGAGCAAAAACACTCAAGGTGACCTTTTTGCACTTGTGTCTCTATCAAAGCTTCATAAACTGTGGGTCAGGAGCAAACATGGGATTGCATAACTGATTGTGGGAGCTGTGAATGCTTGATAAAAGATTTATGAAATGCAATGGGCAAAACTCAATCCAAAGTCAAACGAGTAATGAATGTAAAGTGTGTTTGGCAGGGGTAGCCTGTGCTGAGTCCTGCAACTTCACCACAGCTTTGGTTCTGAATGTATACATAAGCACTTGTACTGAGCATGCTCTGACTTTGAAATGCTAATGAGTGTAGCCTGAAGTACCTTGGCCTGCACTCAAGACTCAAGGCTCCTACAAATGTAGTGTTTTTAACTGTGATGCAATGTTTCCTGCTCTTATAGAAAGATAATAGTTTAGTTATGGGAAACAAAGACTTTTAACACTTTCCTAGCATCATTCATTCTTCAACATCATAAACATCAGACTAGTAAATATTACATTAGAATACTTTAAGATTGGATTGTATAAAACAAGCATATCCATTTTACTAATATGCATGTGGCAAATTTAAAAGCTAGTAAACTTTTATGTTTGGTAAAATTTGATTTAAAAAAAAGTTGATAACACACATATACCTAAGAATTGTTTTAAAACATATTTTTTTGTGATTTATTAACAGCGAAGTTTGATTTTTCTACCTGTTTTGTAAATGAATATACCTAGAGTCATAAACATTTCTCAGATCAAAAAGAGTCCCTAATCGAAAACATTTTAGAAGCCATGGTGTACCCGGTAGTTCTCTTCAGCAATGGTGATGCACAGGGTCCGGGGAATACAAAGAAGAATCAGTCATTCATGACTTGGGCTTGTAAAGTCCTCATGTTCTTTCATCTCCCATACACTATTGTACAGTGGGGATCCTTGATGAGCCTAGGGTCAAGCAGAAGAGAAATAGCTCCACTTTCTGTTGTGAGTGGTTGTCTACATGTGTACATGCTAAAGTGAAATCCTTGAAACCCCTGATCCCTAATGTGTGCATGTGTTTAAGGGATTTGCTTCCTCTTTTAGAAGGTCTTTAAGGTCATTCTTAAGGCTTATGTTTTCCTGTATCTCAAGGGAGTTATTTATATCCCCTTAAAGGCCTCTATCATCTTCATGAGATGGGATTTTAGATCAGAGTCTTGCTTTTCACTTGTGTTGGGGTATCCAGATCTTGCTATGGTGGGAGAACTGGGTTCTGATGGTCTCAAATTACATTGGTTTCTGTTGCTTATATTCTTGTGCTTGCCATCTGGTTATCCCTGGTGTTAACTGGCCTGGGTGTCTCTGACTGGAGCCTGCCTCCTTGGAGCAGGATAGGGGCCTTACCTGTGACCTTGGTTACAGGTGGCCTCCTGGGAGGCAGGTAATATACTCTCTCTGGTTAGGGGGCCTCCTGTGTCTCTGGTTAGAGCAATCCTCCTGTGTCCCTGGGCAAGGCAGTCCTCCTGTGTCCCTGGGTAGGGCAGTGTGTCCCTGGGTAGGGCAGTCCTCCTGTTTCCTGGTTAAGGCAGACCTCCTGGAAGACAGGCAGGCTGTGGGGTGTGGGAGAGTAGCAGGCATGCCCATCTACCCTGGGTATAGGTGCAACTGGAAGGAAGATGGGGCTTGGGCAGAGGGGATAGGTCCAGTGTCCACTGGACTCCGTGGGGGTCCTAGCCGAGGTACGGCTTGGGGTGGGGGTTCTCACCTGTGTCCCTGATTACAGCAGGCATACTGGAAGACAGGCAGGCTGTGTGGGGTATAGGAGAGGGGCAGGCATACCTATCTGCCCCAGGTGATTTTACTCCTGCGTTCCCAACCAGCCATAAACTTATAGGTACAGATTCATGTGCATCTTCCTAATAGCAAAGGTGTGATGGAGTGTCACTCCAGAGGCTGCTTCCTACAGCCTCTTGTGGAATGGAGAGACAGCAGAGAGAGGAGGTCATTGCAGCTTCATCAAAATCCCATTCACATGGTGGCGACAAACTGTTCAATATGAAGCTACCCCTTCTCGTGAGAGACAACTCCTTCTAGAAAGCCATTTGTTGCCTTCAGAACCCTCTGACAGGCCAAGAGGGAAGGACAAGTATTATCCTATCGGATACATTTTTTTCATGGAGTAGGATTTGGAAAATGATTCTGGATATAATATTACTTGCGATGGTGTTCTCCGTCTTGGTTTCCAGTTTTCTGCTACATCATGATCATAACTGTTGTAGGTGTGTGTAGGCTGCTCCTTGGGTGATAGGCATATTAATAATGACATCCTCAGGGGTGTATGTCACGTCAGTCATGTTATATATACATGTGAAACAAAGAGTTCCTGTTTCAGAGGCATATTTTGAATTCGATACTTTGTGCATGGAGGGTTTACGTGTAATCCTATGGTCACTGATGGCTCCTGCCTCCATGTGCCACCATGCTCTTTTCCTATACATACTTTGGAGTGAGAGATTGGTGCCAGCATAATCATCATCAGTAGACTTCCCCAGCAACTGGTGGAAACAGATGCAAAGACCCACATCCAAACATTAAACAGTTCAGGGAATCCTGCAGAAGGAAAGGGAAGGATTATAGGAAACGAAGGGGTCAAGGACACCACAAGAAAACCTACAGAATCATCTAACCTGGACTCAGAGAGGCTCACAGAGACTGAGCTGTCAACCAGGGAGCCTGGGTGGGACTAACCTAGGCCCTCTTCAAATATGTTAGAGATGTGTAGCTTGGTCTTCGGAGGGACTCCTAACAGTGGGAGTAAGGGGCTGTCTCTGAATCTGTTGCCTGCTTTTAGCACCCTTTCCTTCTATGGGTTGCTTCATCCTGCTCTAATAGGAGAGGAGGTGCTCCATCTCACTGCAACTAGAAATGCCATGGCTGGTTGATATCTGTTGGGGCGTGCCCCTTTCTGAAGAGGACTGGAGGAGGGATTGATGGTGGGGGGGGGGGAGGGTGGTAGGGGGCAAAGGACTGCAATGAGAAGGGGAGAGGAAACTGTGGTCTGGATGTAAAAATAAGTATGTAAATTAATTAAAAATGATTTTACCTAAAGAGTTGCCGTGGTAATGGTGTGTTTTCACAGCAATAAAACCCTAACTAAGACACACTCCCCAGGTCACTCCTATTCCATCTAGACTCCAGGCTGTCCTGATGTACTGGAGCCAGGCTCATTTATACACCGATGTCCCAATGTCACTACCAACAAATCCTGGTTCCACCTATACCCCTTGCCAGCAGCCTCCCTGGAGACTGACTTTGAGCATAAGGGTTATGTAAACTGCTGAGGTAACTTCCTAAGGAAGAAACGGGGCAAACTTCAGGAAGGTGAACCTTTGGTGATTTAGGCATAGAATTTCTTGATCCAGGGAACCTGAAGCTTAGGAAGGAGCACATTCCTTTAACCTTGGGGACTGGTTATTTTTGGAAACAGACACCAAGAGAGGAGAAGGAAAGAAGAGCCCTCTAAAATGTGTCCTCTTCTTCAGGAGCCTGCTCTCGCTTACACAGGGGAGATACTATACCGGTGTTCCTATAAGCCTGACTACTCATGAACATTCTATGCCCACCGTCTAAGAGACGATGAAGGTGGTGCTAACATTTCTCATTGGTAATATCATTTATGTGTCTGGTCTTTCTCTTCTGAATTAGAAATATGTAGGTTCTGTGACATTGCAGTTAGTGTTTATAGCTGTCAAAATTTCGTTATAAAACCTAATAGGAAAAAAAGCACCCCTCCTCTATGCTTACTGATTTGGGATAAGGAAAAAAATGTATATTTTATCATTACATTTTCTTTGCCAGTTATAAAAATAACCGTGAGAAGAAAATACAAGCACATTGACTTTCAATACAGTTTAAGAATGCCCTGTGATCTTCTTGTGTTGTTAAATACTGTGAGTGAATTGACACAGGCTGCTGTAGCAAAGAAGGACAGTCTGGGTTTGCTCCAAAACAAGAAACACATTGTCTCACAGTTCTGTGGGTGTGGGAGCCAAGGTTCGAATTGTCTGAGGGGCTAGCTTGTTCTGAAGCATCCTGTTGCCTGCTGATGTTTGGCGGCATGATTTTTCTCTCCCAGTCTCCCTCTCTTCATAGGACACACTCTTTGGTTCTCTTCCTATCTCCATTGGGTTATTTTCATACACGGTTGACAGTTGTTCTATGTTTCACTATGACCTCACAGCAACTGATTATAAATCTGAAGTGGCCTGACTTTCAGGTATGGGGATTGGAGTGTCAACATATTTGAGCGATGATAACATTTCAACCCATAGTACCTTCCCTGTCTTTTATAAAACTTCATGATTTCTTGACACAAAAAGTACCTTCACCCTATGTCTCAGTTGCCTCCAACTCTTATTCAGATACTATCAATATAATAATCAACTTTGAAAGCCCAAAATATTGTCTTAAAATCTGTGTTAGTTCTCAGAGCTGTTGATACGAAGACTGGCAATTGGGTTGTTAAGACAGTGGGCATGCATTGTTTCCTAGGCCTGGAGACTCAAAGTCTGAAATTAAGATGTCAGATGGACTCTTTCCTTCCAGAGGCTGGGAGAGTCTGTTCCATGTCCCACTCCATGTTTACTGTGACAGAGGTCTGGCAAACCTCAGCTTGCTTCCCTCCTGAGTATAACCTCATTTCAACTAACTGTATCTTTAATTACCCTGTTTCCAAATAAGGTCATATTCTTCAGTAATGGAGTTAGAAAACAATGTAATTATTGTTATTATTGTTATTGTTGTTGTTGTTATTATTATTATTATTATTATTATTATTATTATTACTATTATTTTTGTGGGGTGGGGAGTACACCATTCGGTATCTTCAGAGAAAAGAACACATATGCTTTTTGGCATCTTCTGTTCTCCAGCTCTCCATCTGTCTATGCAGAAGGGGGACAAGTGTAGTGACCTTGAATGACATCTACAAATGCAGTTTTAAATGTTAGCTGCAACAGCAACTAACTTTCTTCTTTTGCAAGATGTCAGAAGTGGATTAACCTGGGCATTTATTTCTCTACTTTCCTGCAGCCTCACAGAAATGATAGCAAAGAAAAACAGCAAACTAAAAACAGTTGAGTGTGACAAGTGTGTGGGAGGAGATGAGAGCTGTAAAATCCAGGAAGCTGGAGAGAGGCAGATGGGAAACTGATGGGACAGACCTGAAAAAGCTGGGGGCTAAGTCAACAATGGAAAGCTAGAAACAGCCAGCCTGAAAGCATGGGCTTACACCATGTGCATCTCACATATTAGGGATCAGGGGCTCCAAGAGCCTCTAAAATAAGGGAGTAGGGGAGCTGGTAATAGCTCAGTTAGCGACCTGTCTTGTAAGCATGGAGACCTGAGCTGGATCCCCAGAATCCATATCAATAAGCTTGGCATTGTGGTGCTGATTCATGATCTAGCACTGGGGATCTGGGGACATCGGGATCTCTGGGGCTCACTGACAGGATGGCTTAACCAAGCTTGATGCCTGGTAGATTCAGTTCAATGTGGAATCCCAAGGACTCACACTGTAGAGGGAGAGAATTGTCTATACTGGGTTATACTCCGCACTGTGCAATTCTCTCTCTCTCCCCCCTCTGTCTCTTTGTCTGTCTCTCTGTTTCTCTCTCTCTCTCTCTCTCTCTCTCTGTTCCTTTCTCTCTCTCTCTCTTACACACACACACACACACACACACACACTCACATTGTAATAGGTAAGTAAAAATTGAAAAATCTTTTTCTCAAAATGTATCTCTGCTAAGTCTTTTTAAGGAAGCTCCCAGATCGTATCTTCTTATCAAAATGAGAGAGTAATTAAAACTAAAGGGAAACATGGAGTCTAAGAAGAGGGACTCATAAAAAAGAAGACTTGTCGGAATCCTGGTCAGTGGGCAGCAGGCCTAGAGATGTATGGGAATCCTGGCTGTCCCACATACAGTATGCTGTGCAGTTCTTCTTAGGGAAGCTTTACTTGTATTAGCTCATCTCGGGATGTACAGCCTATGACATTAGTCTTTTGGTCCTGAGTGTGTTTCTCTGTGACATTCAGACAAATAACTAGAAGGGACAGCTGGGTAGATCTACACAGTGTTTGACAATAGATCTAGGTGCTCATTTCTGTGTTACTGATTAAGAAAAATAAGGTAGACCCGTAGTTAGCAGGAAGATATTAGCTGCTCATTTAGCACAGGAGTGACTTTTTTTTAAAAAAGAAAATTGCTATGTACAAACAGTGAGAAACAGATGGAGATGGAAAACCAATAGTGTTTATGTAAATGAAGAACATCTGTAGATAACAAGCTATGTGTTGAATACATTGGAACCCAGCAGTTTGGTATGGGGAGAGAGTGATGGAGATAAAGTGGTGCTGAAATGAGCAATCAGAGCCAGAGAAGAGTAGCCTTCCTCCCCCAGGCCAGTGTACATTCCCTGTACTCCTTCTGCCTCAGGTAGAGCCTCCGCAAGTTCTGTGTACCTGGCCTTTGGTTTCACTCAGGGAACTTACACCAGAGACGAGACAAAAACGCTTGCTTTCTCCTGGCTTCTAGACACACAGTGGTGATTTCCCCGATGGACGCAGGAATTTTGGAGAATATGAATACTGGTAGAGTTGCAAATATCAAGCTTTCATTTTTGTAATAGAATGATTCAAGTCACCTGCTTATATGATGCAAGTGGAAGATGACACCTCTAGACGCACCTGGGAAAACGATAAGGAGCAATACCAGCTTCCTTATATTTTCAGACTGTCCACAAGAAATTTCTCCTTAGTGTCTAGCTCAAGGTAGAACAGACATTTTTGTCTGTCTACAAAAATGTATTTTGAAAATAGTTGGAATTTTAGGTGGTGACATATATTTAAAAAGCATGAGTCTCTAGGCTAGGGCTGTCAGGTATTAACTCACAGAAGTGATCAATTACCTGAAAGAAACAACTTAAGGCAGCCCTTGTTCTGGCTTACAGTTGTGAGAGAACCAGTTCATGGCGGTGCAGAAAGCATGGTGAAGGAACTTGAGGAAGCTGGCTGTGTTGTACCCAACACTCAGGTAACGGGTGAACCTTGGTTCTTGACTTGCCTTTCCATTTCTCCACTTTGTTAAGTCCAGGACCTATGACTATGGGATGGTGGTGCCCAGATTCAGGGTGAATCCTTTCTCTGCTGTTAAGTCTTTCCGGTAACATCCTGACAACAAGAGGTGTATCTCCTAGATCATTCTTCATCTACTCAAGCTGATAATAAAAATTAACCATCATTCAAACCTAATCTGAAAGGACTTGAGGGATCTCTTAGAAGTCCTGTAGCCCTTTCTTTGCGGACTGACTGGTGTTTAGTGAGAACCAATTGCATCCTGCATCCCAGGTGGCTACATCACCTCCAACAGGAAGCAGTGTATGGAGCTGCAAAGGTCACTTACATTAAGACACTCTCTTAAGTGCAAATGAAGGACATGGGCTTCAGCAAGTTGGTTTGATCCATGATAGACAAGAACAGACATTGGGAATAAATAATTAGAAATGCTTTTGTTAAGTTTACTGTTTGATAATTTGTACTACTTTTCTCATTTTTAATTGTACAGAAAGTTTAGCCACACAATGGGTTGAATGGGAAGGTGGATATAAGATCATATTACAGATAGACTACACATAGTTTGGTAAATTTGGGTTCTAAGTGAGCTTCTGTACCAATGACTGCTTTAGAGCTACTTTCTTTGTTAAACTTGTTAACTGTGAACCGTTAAAGTCCGATTGAAACACTATCTTACATCTGCCTTTTACAAGGGGGTGGTCTTCAGAAAGGGGTCTTATTTACCATCTTTGCTAACACCAAACCCAGTACCTAGCATTTACTGAGCACTATAAACAATTTAGTTCAATGACTCTTGGGTTAAGCTTCACAATATGTTTGTCATAGAAGCAGCACAGATTAGTGGGCAGGGTAAGAGATAGGTGTGGCGTTTGGTTGTGGCAGAAGGTGAAGTCTCTCTCTGGGCTTTCAGGATTTGTGACCCTAAGAAATCTGGGGGGCCTTTGTGAATAGTAAAGTCTAACTTTTTTTGCAAAAGAAGATTCATAATAAATTATATATTAATTGCTTTTCTTACAGTGATAAAATACCCTGATGAACAACTTAAGGGAGAAAGAATTTATGTTGGCTTATAGTTCCAGGTACAGTCCATCCTGGACAGAGTCAAGAGCTGGGCGCATTATACCTGCAGTCAGGGACACAAAAAAATGCTGGATCGCACTGAGCTTTTTCCATTTGACTTGGTCCAGGTGGGACTTGATCCCACTGAATGGAGCCATTTCACAGTGAATGTGGGTGTTCCTACCACATGACCCTTATGTAAAACCCTCCTCACAGACATGCCCAAGGATTTGCTGTCACGGGTGCTCTAAATCCCATCAAGTTGACAATGGAGATTAACCATCACAGATAATTGAATTAAATATTCTGTTTTCTTTGTGATAATGCGCTCTTCTTAAAAAGAAATGTCTTTTTCACTTATTTGCAGGACATGTCAAATCCAGGCTGGCCTCCTTTGTCCCATTAGTGTGAATTACAGATTCTTCACTGTCATGGCTCAAAGCGAGTAAGTTAATTTAGACCCCCAGATGAGTAATGCTCCCAGGATATTTTTAGTGACTCTGATAATGACTGAATCTTGTGGGTTGCTGCAAAGACATTATTAGCAGCTGATGCCAGCTTAGAGAGGGAAGATGAAAAAGGTGTGGGTTGCAAAGGCTTAGGAGAAGGTGCAGGGTTCAAGAAGGGACAACTGGTTTCCAATGACATGCGAGCAGATATCAGTCCTATTGGGAGGTCAGAATGTGGCACCTGAAGCTATTGCATGGCAGACAATCTGATGACAGTGACCAAGAAAACAAAAGGCATCTAATTTCCCCCTGACTGATAAAGCTGTAGGAGGTAGATCAATTTAGTATGGCTGTTGTTAGGAAATTGGTCCTGTTTGATGTTCCCCAAGCAGATCATGTAGTTTCCTAGGAAACATCCCTTTCCACTTAAATCTAATTCTCTCACGTAGCGGGATCCGATGAGTCACTCAGCCTGACTTGTCTCTCACTTCCCTCTGCCCATTAAGAAGGACCTACCGGCTGGAAATCTGCTAAGCGAAATGAATTTATTAGCTCCTTTCACCTTGTTCTTCACTTCACTCTTGTGTTCCTTCTTTACCAGTGTAACAGCTTCCCTGATGTGAAGGGCTTCAGATAATGAAGGAGCTAGCTGTGGCTGTGAGCAGCCAGTTCTCTCAATTTCTTGGTGGTTAGACCGTATTTCAGCTGCAGCCTTGAATGGAAAACAGTGCGTGCTCAGAACTGGTCTTTCCTTGTAAGCAGTAGTGGAATTTGATGTTGGTTTCATTTGATTTTCTATTTCTGCTCTCGATTTATGGTTGGGACAGAAGTGAGGGTCATGGTGGAGATAAGAGAAGGAACATTTAAGTTTTAAATATGTAGCTGTCTTTATTCTATCTGAACCAACGACTAGAAACATAGTTAACAAGAAATCTAGAACCTGGAGCTAACCAAAATCCATTTTTAGTTTGTTGATGTTACGCATGATGCTTGTAAGAAATGAGAGTTTTGCTTCTCTTAGGTATGCTGAGTCTGCAGTTTATGGAACTTTCCCATTCTAAGCATAGCTATCTCCATGGCAACATGCACTGACTTGGGTGACAGAGGGAAGTCTGATGTAATGTAATGTAAATAAGAGGTTTTCAGCGTGAAACCCCACAGGTTCCTTGCTGGGTTGGCATCATGGAGCACCCCATGAAGAAAGGCCTTGCTACTGACTGCAGCATCTCTTGGCTCTTGGCGGGAGCAAACATAAAGCCACATGGTCCACTCCCATTTCAGCAAATCTCATCAGACACTCAGTGTGTACCAGAGTCTTGCTAAGTGCTTTCCTTGTGTTACACAGAGGAATAAAGGTGGGGTTGGTGAATGTGTGTCTCATACAGCTCCAGGCAGGTTCTCAGCCCTGATGCCCTTCGCCTCTACCAGTGTGGTTTTTCCTCCCATTCTTAGGCAAACATATTGGTTTTTGTTGTTGTTGTTGTTTTCAAAATAATGGACTGTTGAGGCTATCAAAATGTCTGCAGCTTGAGCTATTGAATCACTAGTATCGTACAAGCAACTGAAAGTGTGTTTTAAGTCTAGCAAGTTCCAGTGAAAAGCAATTAGAAAAGAGTGACAATAAATTTTATGGTTGTGTATGTGTTTGTGCCTGTGAGCGTGTGTGTGTGTGTGTGTGTGTGTGTGTGTGTGTTCAAATTTCTGTTAACATGTGTAGAGGCTAGTGGTTAGCTTCAGGTGTCATTCCTCAGGGGCAACCACCTTTTGGTTTTTGAGACACAGTCTTAATGTGTTTGTTTGTTTGTTTGTTTCCCAGAACTTTCTTATTCAACTTGGCTAGATGGCCTTTGGGCCTTAGGGAATCTTCCTGTCTCTGCCTCCCCAGTACTGAGATCACAAACATGTGCCACCATACCCAGCTTTATTCATATGGGCTCTGGGGAATTGAACTCAGGTCCTCAAGCTTGCATGGTAGGCATTTTATTGACTGAACCTCTTCCCTGGGCCTCTAAACCTTCATTGAAAAACCAGTTGTCTAATAAGAAAATGCATGTAAGTTAGTCCTCGATGAATAATAACCTACCACAAAATTTCAATGACATGAGTCAATAAAAAAATCACCATTAAGTTCAACTGATCTGCGCTTTCTTGGATTGGAAACTACTCATTCATATGCATTTGTCTAGAGATGGGGCTAGGGCTTGATCCTTAAGGGTCCCCCAGGCCCTTCCTGGGTTCAATGGGTAAGCCCAGCCCTACTTCGTGACAATTCTACCATTCTCCCCATTTGCCTCCATTTGGGTCCTGGATGTTACCGTATGACAATTAAAACCAGACAGGCGATTATTTCCAGGAGGCACAGATGGTGTTTGTTTCATTTGAGAACCAAACCCTTATTGGTCCTTCTTTTAAGGTCCATTTCCCAGGGAACATTTCATGCGCACAACAATAAAGACAGCAAATGACATTATTAATATCTGAAGACTCATTAAATTCTACTTAGTATTAAAATGTTCCAAACTCTCGGGAGAGTTCTGAATATAAATGTTCATTTAACCTACCTTCAAATTGAAGTATTTTAGCAGAAGAGGGAATTGGATTTTGGTCAGCAAATGTTACACAACAGTTGCTTCCACAGGGCTGCTCTCTGGCCCCATTTCCTCTGCATATTTGAATTTGTAACTTCAGGCAGAAGTCTTTTCCTTGGGTAGAAGATTGTATTTATCTTCAGGTTCTAACCACTTCATCCTTCCTCTTAAGGGACAGTCATTGTATAGGAGGGTACTGTACTAAACCCCAGTGGGATTGTCATGAAACTTTCTGGACTCCATCAGTAAAAGTAGACATGGGCTCAGCCACAGGACACAGGACAGCCTGGAAGGTCATACATCAGCTTTTATCACAAGGTATTTAAGAGAGAATAGAAAGACTGGTCTGTGGAAATTAGGTAGGGTATCTTGCCATGTTAATATATCTGGGAGTCTCTTCTGGAGTTGTATGAACGGAGGGGTCAACTGGTGTTTCCAGTCTGAGGTTGATTCTGGCTGAAGGGAAGATGGGGAAGAGACCACAGTGTTAGACACACAGAGTCTGTCCCTTAGGCACAGGATCGTAGAAGAGTGAGTCAGGAGATTACCATGCCCCTCATTACTGGTTTAGTTAGAACACTGTGTAGGGAACTAAGAGCAGAGAATTCACAGATGGTAGTGGCCTGGGTTTCTACTAGGAAACACCTCGGATCGGGTTCAAACAAGCAAAAACAAACAAGCAAATTTACTAGATCGAGAATTCAAGCAGTAGCTTGTGGTACAGAACTGCAGTGCCAGCTACATGCAAGCCAAAAGCAGGTGGATCAGAGGTTTGAGGCCTTTTCCGAGCTTCTGAGTGAGTTCAAGGTCATCCTGAGAAATTTAGTGAAAGCCAAGCTCAAGTTTAAAAAAAAGTTGAGTAAGTGGCACAGTAGTAGAGCACTTGCCTGGCATATGTGCGTGGCTCAGTTGTAAAGCCTGGCATATGTAAGGCTCAGGTTTAATCCTTGTGCTGCATAGTTTTATGTCAATTTGACACAAATTAAAAGTCATCTGAGAGAGGAAGTCTCAGTTAAGA
This sequence comes from Rhynchomys soricoides, assembly GCA_019843965.1. Lineage (NCBI taxonomy): Eukaryota > Metazoa > Chordata > Mammalia > Rodentia > Muridae > Rhynchomys > Rhynchomys soricoides. The sequence continues at coordinate 6,549,485 of JADRCH010000034.1, forward strand.
AAATGCCTCCATAAGATTGGGCTGTAGGCAAGCCTATAGGCCATTTTCTTAATTAGTGATTGGTGGGAGAGGGCCCAGCTCATTGAATGATATAATCCTTGGCATGGTGGTACTGGGTTCTATAAGAAAGCAGGCTGAACAAGCTAAAGGGTACAAGGCAGTAAGAAGTATCTTTTCATGGTTTCTACATCAGCTTCTGCCTCCAGGCTCCTGCTCTACTTAAGTTGCTGTCTTGACTTCCTTTGAGGATGAACTGTGCTGTGGAAACTGGAGCTGGGTTAATTCTTTCCTCCCAAATTTCATTGGTCATGGTGTTTCATCACAGCCAAAGTCAGCCTAAGCTAAGTTGATAAGCTTGAATGATCAGAACGTTGAGGGTAATGCAGAAGATGGAGGCCTGGCTTGTGATGTTTCAGAGAGACATTTAAGATTGTTTTGAGTTAAGATTCTGTGGTCTGGTTAGCTGGGGCTGAAGAATCAAGTGTGATTAACAAGATACCAGAACCACAAAAACAAAATCTTTGTTTTGCTTGGATAACCTGTACTGGTTAGCTGGGGCAGAGAAGTTAGTGGTGATTAAGAAAAGAGGAACATTGTCGAGGTGAACTCTTCTGGAACATGTTTCCTGAGAGTCAGAACAGGAACTGCTCCAGACTTTGCAAAGGTTGTACCTTGTTCTGGCATCTGAACTTGATAGTATAAGAGTCGCCCAGATGCTACTGTTTTGAAGGCGTGAAGGTGTCATGGAGAACAACTGAGGCTTGGCACTATGGCGGGGTTTGAGGGTCTGAAGAGAACCCAGGAGAGGCTACTGGTGAAAGGGTAGCCCAGTTGCAGCAGAAGACACCCAGCCTTTTGGAGATGCCAGTACCATGGGATAACCACCAGGAACAGCAGCAGCTGTGGAATGGAACCAGTTAGATGCTAGAAGACAAACTGTGTGTGCTGCAGAGGGCAGGGCCAGAGAAGTGACCCCAGCCATTTGGAGGAGCCCAGAATATAGAATGGGTCCCAGATAATGGCAATTAAGTTATTTTCATCATAGGACTTTTGATTTGCTTTGATCTGATTGTGACTGAGCTCTGGTTCTTCCCTCTTGAAGTAAAAATGATTTAACTAAACTTTGATTTGTACAGGAGCTCATAGTTTTAGATTCTGAAAGAGACTGGGTATTTTAAAGGGACTGAACTTTAATGTGTTTGAATTTGTAAAGACTGTGGGACTTTTAAAGTTACTTGTGTTTTTACTGTGAGAGCTGGGGAATGAGAATGAAAGGAAAGGCATGGTGGCTTAACACTGGTGCTTGTGTGTCAAGTTGACCACTGTACCGGATAGTTTTGTGTTTACTTGACATAAGCTAACAGTCCTTTGACAGGAGAAAAATCTAAATTTCTTGTAGGCAGACTGTGGGTCATTTTCTTAATTAGAGATTGATAGGGGAGCCCACTGTGGGTGGTGCCATCTCTAGGCTAGTGGTCCTGAGTTCTATAAGAAAGCTGGCTAAGCAAGCCATGGGGAACATGCCAGCAAGCAGCACTCTTCATGGCCTCTGCATCAGCTCCTGTCTCCAGGTTCCTGCCCTGTCTGAGTTCCTGTCCCAGCATCCCTTTATGATGGAGTATCATGCAGAAGCATAAGTTGAATAAACCCTTTCCTTTCCAAGTTTCTTTGGTCATGGTGTGTCATCTCAGCAATAGGAACCTTCATCAAGACCACACTCTTCCTCTTTCCAAAGTTTAAAGCAAGATGAATAATGTCAGCACAGTAATGCTGCCTGTCTGACATATTGGCACTGACATTGTCACAGTCCTCAAAAGGTACCATCTTCCTTGCAAACAAGTGACTTTGAGTCTTCCATCCAGCTTCTGGAAGAGAGTATTTAGTAATATCACTGAAAGGTAATACATGACTCTGTTACTGACTTGAGACCTTCATATTTCTGACAAGAATAAATTCTGACAGAATGAATCAGGAAGCTAAGATTTAATAGATACTTTAGTGGTGTGTGTGTGTGTGTGTGTGTGTGTGTGTGTGTGTGTGTGTTAGGTGGTTTATGTGTGTAGTATGTGTATGTGGTGCATGCATGTGAGTGTGTGGATGCATGTGCCTGGTTCATTCACATAAAGACCAAAACTGGAATCTGGGTGTCCTTCTTCAACTCTGTCTTAATGCCTTGCCACAGACCCAGAAGCTTGGCGTTTCTGCTAGGCTGACTGGCTAGTCAGCTCTGGGGATCTGCCTGCCCTTGCCCCCCGAATGCTGGGTTTACAGGCACTTACTGCTACATGCAGCTTTTATGTGGGTATTGGGAATGTAATCTCTGGTTCTGGTGCTTGAAAAGAAAATTTCCCAACTCCATGAGCCTTCTCCTCAGCCCTCTAATTTAGGGACTCTTTATAATGACAACCACAAATGGAGCCTCAGAATTACTAAAACAGAAATTTGTTTCCAGTTACAGGAGCAATGGACATGAAAATACAAAAAGGATCATGGACATGCAGAGCTGTGAACCGGAAACCATGTGACGCACATGCTCCAGAGCTGATGGTTCCTGCCTATGCCTAAAGAGAGAGCAGGTATGTGCTCAGGCTGCTGGGATGGACTCAGTCAAAACCCAGGTTTGCTAGGAATTCTGGGACTGTAAGGGTTCAGTCCTTGGGTCATAGGGTCTTCAGAGAAGGTAGAGGGTAGCTACAATAGGAGGGAAGTGAACGATGACCCTGAACATCTGTGAAACGTTGGAGGGCGTTGACACTGTCTGGCCTATCAATTCTGATGTTTCTTCTTTAAACAAGTCACCCCAATGTCTATAACCATCTCCTAAGTGTCAAAGCTGAGACCTTAGAGACACAGCATTTCTATAGTACTGCCAAATTACTCTAATGACTTCTTACTGGGATCTTAGAGATTGGTTGTTTGTGTTGCTAAAAGTAAAATAACAGACACACAGATACAGACAGACATACAGAGACACAGACAGATAGGCACAGACCCCCTTCCACAGAAACATGCAAAGAAACACAGAACAACACTTACACAGACACACGTACAGATGCATACAGACACACAAAGACATATTCACACAGATAAACACATGTACATAGACACACAGACACAGAGACAGAGAAGCAGACAGAGATATATAGACAGAAACAGACACAAATGCAGATAGACGCAGACAGAGACAAACAGACACAGATATAGACAGAGACAAGCTCAGACAGACATAGAGACAGACACAAAGAGACACAGACACACACAGTCAGGACTTATAAACATATAGATATACACACACAGACACAAATGTATATAGACACAAAGAGACACACAGAAAGACAAACTGATATGCACAGAAAGATAGACAGATACAGAGAGACAGACACACACATACAAACAGACACAGGTAGTCACAGATACAAACACACACACAGACATACACAGAGATATAGACTCACACAGACACAAACACACATACACACACAGACACACAGACATACAGATACAAAGAGGCACAGAAACATGCAGACAGATATATGGACACAGAAACACACACAATCACACAGAGACACACTCAAACATTCAAAGACACACACACACACACACACACACATACACACCCCACCATCACCACCACCAAAAACAAACACACAGACACAGACACACAGAGAGACACGAACATAGACACACTCAAACACACTGACACACACACATACACACAGAGATACAGAAACATAGACACACACAGAGGGACATACCCATATACACACACACAGAGACACAGAGAGATGTGCACACGCACACAGAAACACACACACACACACACACACACAGAGAGAGAGAGAGAGACAAAATTAAAATTTTGAAAACCTACGTATACCTACAGCCAATATAATTTCTATTTCACTGATAAAGGAATTCAGCAAGAGTCTTCATTCTGAGACCTGTCTAGGGTGAGACCCTAGGATGCAGTCACAGGTCTGCTGAGACTGTGCAACCCCCTTCCTGCTAACACACCTGGGTGTTTGTAGTACACCCTCAGAAGCTGTATAGAGCCAAGCAGGTCACACTCCTAACAAATTCTAGGTACAGTTCTAGTTTGTTTAGGAGAAACAGAGAAGCACAAGACATCACACAATTAGGGTAAAAATTCCTAGTGGGGTCTTGAGTAAAAAATCTATTTATTTTTAGATTTTTAAAATTACATTTATTGTTTGTTTTGGGGAGAAGTGCTCACATGCCATTGCCTCTAGATATGAATTAGAGAGTAGCTTGGGTTCTCTTCCTCCATGTTAGGGTTAGCTGCGAATGTCTTTACCTGCCAAGTCTGTAATAGAGAAAGAAACTTTTCAGTTTTAGATCTTCCCACAGTTTGTTTTCCATCTTCTGCCTCTGTTGGTTTTCTTCTTCACTGTCTGCCTTTTCCTCTTTCCAGGGTTTCCTCTGAGAAGCATTGGTTTTCTGGTTCAAAGGCTACATAGGTGATGAGTGAGCATTTTCAAGCGCCTGCATGACGATGGATAAATTATGCACATACCTCCTTTGATTTGTCCTTCTGTGTGGACTTTATCTATATCTATCTACTTCGAATTATTGCTGCTGTCAAAATGATTAGCATAGAACTGAGGGAGCAGATCAATTATGAACTGTGCCTTGTACAGCAGGTAGCCTCAGTCTGCTCTAGGACCTGCAGTCTTTATGTGCATTGCATAAAAGAAAGAGAGAGCAAAGTCCTGGCAGAATCAAAATGACCTGTCACTTGATGTGTTCCAGACTGACTTTGGACTAGTCCTGTAGATAAAGTGGCAAGGCTAGAAGGCTCCTTATGTATACCCCATACTTCCAGAACCCCAAGAAAGTCTCAGACAAGACAAGTCTTTTCCCATCGGTGAGACCATTGTCTCAGGGAGACATTGATTCCTATCATATTTTTATGGCACTGTGGGCCAATGGTTGCTTTGTTGAAGATAACCATGGAAACTGCTGGGAAGGTACACTCCATATACTCCGTTATAGGAACCTAAGCCCTGAGAGTTAGCAGACAGAAGCCATGTCCCTTATCTTCCTCACCTCACATTTGAGCCTGCTATTGGGTCACTGATTGTTTAGCTGCCATCTTCTCTCCCTCAAATTTGGCAACACTTCCCATACTGTCCTGTGAAGGTAAGCTACAGAGTGCTTCTGTGTCAATGGGGCCCTCACAAAGGCCTGAGACCTCCTCTCTACTGCAGCAAGCCTGTCCCGTCCTAGTCCAAGTGTGCTGTGAATTATGGCTGGCCTTACCAGTGTCTGTGACTCCTGGCACATAGGAGGTCACGTGGCATGGAACATTCCACAACCCACCCCACCACCCCAATAACCTGTAAGAACAAGAAACTGCCTTCACACTGTGTAACTGAAGTCTCTGTCTCTCTTTTCAGAATCTCATTATGTTGCCCATGGTACAAAGCTATAGGTGACTTGATCCTCCTGAACTGAAGGGTCTGTGTCCTTTTAGGACATCATTTGGACTGCCTATAACTGTGATGTCCTCTTTCCTAATGTCTCAGTGTATTTGTCTCAGCTTACTTTCTATAAAGCAGCATTCTTCTGTGATACACTATACCTATGAATTAGGAAGGCAGAAAAAGACATTTCTGTGTTGATGGAGTTGGTCTCTATCTGTATAGTACAATATGGCTGCCCCCATGCTTATGCAGTCTCTTTAAGCTTAAACATTGGTAGGGACTGAGGAACTGAACATTAAATTTTGAATCTTATTTAAGTTTTAAAAGCTGCTTAAATCTGGACAGAGGCTATGTTGCAGAATGGCAAAGGTCTAGAAAGTTCTTGTGGTATGCCAGATGTTACTTCTTAGCTTTTAAGTGGGAGAACTTCTCTGTCTGCTCAGGACCTCTGACTCAGTTGTGAATATTTACTGGCTTACAAATATTGGAGCAAATCTCCCATCCAGGCACAGAAAATGGTGAACATTATAGAAGAGAAGAGCCTGTTGCCTTGGCAATGGTGGAGGGAGATGGATGTTGCTGGAAGCTGGCGATGGAGGAAGCTGAGTCCCTTAACAACAGCATCCTGGATCATGAAAACTCAAGGCTGGGGTCATAGTTCAAGTGGTAGAGTACTTGCCTAGCATGCATGAATCACTGGATGCAGTTCTCAGCACAGCATCAACTTGGGGTATATGCTTGTAATCCCAGAACTCTGCAAATGCAGTCAGGGAGATCAGAACTTCAAGGTTACCCTTGTCTACGTATTGAGGTAACCTGGGCTACATACTCTAGCCAAAGAAAAAGCATGAATATTCCAAATGAACATGTATCCCGGGTATACATAAGTTATAATAATATACTAAGTTAATGAAACTAGAAAGGAATGAGGGTACATATCCTTATTTAAGGGGACATAGGCAATGAAAGCTAAAACAGAAATGCAGCCACAGACAATTAAGAGGAAAGTAAAAGCCAACTAGGGTTGGAATGAAATGCAACTCAATTCATCTTGCACAAAATGTTAAGAAATAAATGTCCCCAAAATGGGCATATTAAAGAGCTGTGTGAGAACAACAGCTACAAAATGGTGTCTGAGATGAAGAGGTCAAAGCTATTATCTCCGTGGAGCACAGCATAACGTGGGGAGAAGTGGATTGGCAGAGGGGAGTTAATACTTCTCGGCACTTTCTTTCTTTGGTCATGTTAGTTCTTTTTATTGAGCTCCCTCGGATTGACATTAAGGCGGAAAATAAACCTAACAGGAATAAAAAAATCTAATGGAAGGGTGTTTGGGAAAAACACTTAAGGAACAATCTGGGTCATTAGTGCTCTTCCTGTGTGTTTTGCTAGGCATATAAAAATATTTACTTGTGGAGTTGTTTGTATTGTCTACTCTATACAGGCAATCAGTTTTGCCCAGGAAGCCCAGTTCCTTGCTATATTCTTAGGTCCCCTAACTAATTAGATTACACAGTTGACATAGACAGAATTAGCTGGGCATTACATGGATCCAGACATAGTCTGGAGTGCACTCTAGGTATAGCATAAACAGACATGAAGGTGGGTGCAGTTAGTTGGGAAGAGGAGGGAGTACGTAGCTATAGGAGGAAGTGAGGCAGTTCTATGATAAAAAATGGAAAAGATACATGTACAAAGGTGTCATAATGAAACATTACACAGAATCTGTAGATGCTAATAAAAACACTAAAGAAAGGAGAAACATTCCTGCAGGTCTGGTACTCTCTGTCACAAATACCTGTGGGAAGAATAACTGGATTCATCCATTTTGGCTGCATGTTATGCCTACTGAGATGGGTGGGTGGAGGCAAGTAAGGGCTAGCTTAGCAGAGTTGGGCAAACAGTGAGTAGTCTAGATAGTTAAAGACCATCTTGATCCTGGTATTGAAGATGCTAGACAATGACTGAAGACAGACAGTTGCTCTACTTCAAAGCTGTAGTTTAGCCACTGAAATGTAAGAGGGTTTGCAGCAGTTCATGCATCCTAACAAGGTTCATGGATGGCAGAACCAGAGACCAGGCTGAATCCAGATACCCCATGCACCCGCAGAGTGGCTTGCCTTGCTTACCAAGACTGAGCCAGTCGTTTGTACTTTGTAAGAACTGATTCTTATCAGCTCTTATATATGAGCAAGGGTGAATGGAGTGGGGACAGCATAACATAACCCTCCCCAACAATGATCACCTGGCCTTCTAATCAAGGGCAGTTAAGACTCCAGTTCCATTGTTGAACTGACCCTTCTATGCACTGAGCTTTAAGCACATCTATTTTAATGTCTCTTCCTTAAAGTCACATTGGGAGTTATTTCATGTTCCTGAATAGAATTGAGAGGTTAAGCCCACCTGACTTCAGCAATTTGAAATGGTTGCAAAGTCCACTGTATCTAGACCCTCCAAGGGCAAAAAAACCATGCTCCATCATTACCAGAATTACCCTTGTAGGCAGGTTAGCCCATGCGGGATGGACCAGGAGACTTTCTTCAAGCCTACCAGGCCATGTACAGCACATTCTACCACTGCACACTTTTCTGCACCCATAACATCAAAGTCTTTATCAGAAGTTTCCAAGGGAAACTAAGTCATCCTTACATTTTTTCAGAGGATGAAGCTCCTGGTACTCTGGGTTCTGTACAGTCTCTCCATCAAATGTGACTTTTCCTTCCAGAATCTCTCTTGGTCATGTTCCAGGTCCATTGCTTTTGGTACTGAACTTGCCCTCATTACTTCAAACTGATTATATAAAAGCCCTGCCTACTGCCTAAGGCTGCCACTATAATAACACAAATAGCAGAAATCTGTGTTCTTTTGTCTCAAGGGTCCTAGAGTATAAGGTCAGGCTGCTAAGGGGTTACATCTCTAAAGGAGACCCTCTTCCTGGTTTGTAAATGTCCACCTTCCCACCATGAAGAGGGTTTCAGATTATGACCTAATTAAATCCCAGTTATGCCCCAAAGCTCACGTCTACTAATACCACCAACTTGTTCATGTCTCATCTCAAACAGCAACCTGCTATTCATGATACATGCCTGTTCAAAGCCCACATGATGCTTACACCCCGTAATTTCACATTGAGTTTAAATAACTCTCTTTGCTACTTTGCTGTCTGTGTGCACATCCTTCATTATTTGAACCAGATACTGGAAACTGGAAACACCCAGTCTAGACAAAGACAAATAGACAATCAACTATGAACCTGTGAAAGGAGCTTCCTGGATACAGTGGTAGGAGCCCTGTGGGCTAGACATTCCCATTTCAAACACAGAATTTAGAAAGAGGCAAAGGATGATGGGTAAAAACAAATTTTGAATCCCCACATGGCAAGTCCCACTAGCCTGCAGAACTTGAGGACATTTCTTTCTGGGTCTAGACTCTGCCTGTGAGGACTCTAGAGTCACCATTCTTCATTCTGGATCCACTGACTTGCCAATGAGAGGTAGGACACCCTGCAGCAGGCACCACTGGAGCACAAAGCAAGTGACCTTGGTGATGTCCACTGACCTCTAGGGACATTCTTCAGTGTCTTTCAAGAGTCATGCCTGATTGCAGATAAAATAGCCCAGTGATGTGGTCTCACAGGTAGCAGGAATTCTGACAGCTTTTTTTACTCTATCCTCTGTCTCAGTTTAGATGGGTGTTTTTACTGGCACAATCCCGTGTTTACATCTGTGTCCCAGGGATGGCAGATTAGCTTCAGAAATCACAGCATCCGTGACCATCTCTTCTGTGGTTTACAGTGCAGATAACCTGAGAAATTTGCAACCCCACACATTCTGTTCCTTTGTATTTAACAGCCCTGTCTCCATCTTCTTCCTGTTCTTTTCACATTTCCATAAGAAGAACAGGAACAAGGAAAAGGGAAGCTGTGTCTCTAGCACTGAGCTTGGATACCTCTGATAAATACAGTTATTTTATCACATGCAAGACCTGCCCTTGCAGAAAGTGTTAGGCCACAGGTTAGATGAATTCTTTGTCACTTTATTAACAAGAGACAGCTTTCCTTCTAGATCCAAGCACAGCCCCTCATTTTACTTGAAGCCTTCCTGGCATTGCTGTGGATATCCATATTTATTTCCGGTGTGCACCTCAGATTTCTTCCATCCATACACAATTTCAAACCTGACTTTACACTTTCTGGGTAAATTACAAAGCACCCTGTTGCTTCGTATCAAAATCTAGTCTTAATAGGATGCCATAACAAAATACCAAGGATATGGGGAACTAAGCAATCGAATTATCTGTCTGCCTGCCTATCTATCTATCTATCTATCCATCCATCCATCCATCCATCTACCCACCCACCCACCCACCCACCTACCTACCTATTTGTTTTTTTACTGTTTAGAAGGCAAAGAGCCCACATGCTACTGCTGCAAATCAGATTTCTGGTGAGACTTGTAGAGTGCCACTGCCCTGCTTTGTCTCACATTCGCTTTCCCATCTGAGTCTGTGCGTAGAGAAAGACAAAGAATCCTAGCTCTTCTGATATGGCACAGCTTATCTTCTGATAAGGAAGGATCCTGGGGTGGGGTTTAATTTGTGTGTGTGTGTGTGTGTTCATTGCTACATGTGTCTGAACTTGTAAAAGCTGGTGCATGGATGAAGGTCCAAGATTAATACTAAGAGTCTTCTTCAGTCCCTTGCCACCTTATGTATTCAGTCAGCGTCCTTCAACTGAACCCAGAGGTCACAGTTGCAGCTACTTTAGCTAGCCAGTTTGCCCTAGAGAATCTCTGCAACACCATCCACAGGAGAGGAAGCAGGCATTGCGCCCAGAACTACACTCATGTTTTCTATGAAATATCTCTTACTTCAGACCCACATGTGGATTTTCATTTTTTCCTGCTTCAGTTACATCATTAGCCATTGTAGAATTTCCTTGGTTAACCAAAGGACTCCTCAGATCTTTACAATGTGTGTGTGTGTGTGTGTGTGTGTGTACATATTATATATATATATATATATATATATATATATATATATATATGTATGTGTATATATAATATACACACATAAATATATGTGGTTATATACATATACACATATATGCATAAATGTCTGTGAGAGATCATTAGCCTTCTAAGTTATATGCTTCAAACAGTAAACTAACAATAAAGTTTAAGGATTAAGCCAAACTTAATTTTTAAGTTAAAGCTTTAAAAAAATGAGTAGAAATAGATTATTGAGTTTACATATTTCTCTTAATCTTAAAGACTTTCTCTTTGTAAGTGTACTTCTAACGTGGATGTATGAGGTGTGCCTTTTAGATTTAGGGATGCAGAAGAGAAACAAAACAGTAAAACCTCAAGGTTACACATACTCTGGCCCTAAGCATTTAACAAAACAAAGTGTTCAACCACCTTGTTTATGATGTGTGAGGAAAACATGGATTATCTCTGCAGGTAAATGGCTGTGTCTATGGTGCTGAGGGTTCTTGACTCGATCAGCAGGAAAGGCAAAGCTGATCACAGGGTGAGGGCTTCCTTCCCTGTCAATGCCTCTTAATTTCTGTCTTTCTTTCCTGACTCATCATGGCCTGAACTAACCCTGATGCATTCTCCCATCTGAAAATATGATCACATTAAAATGAAAGCCTCGGAGAAGGTGAAAGGGAGTCACAAGTATTCTGTGCAGGATACTTATTTAGAATAAATTCCAGTACGTTCTTTTCTTCATAGACCCGACTATCTAGGAGGAAGGATATTTTCTGCTGATTTATTATGCAACTATGTGATCTGGCTAATATATACTCCCTGGCTGGTTTTCCTCTGCCTCTTCTTGGTTGAGTGTTTGACCTTGGGTTACTCATCCACAGGAGGGGAAGCAGATATTGGGTCTACAATTTCACTTGTTTTTCTATAGAATATTTCCTACTTCAAACCCAGAATGTGGGTTTTCCTTTCCTTTTCTTTCTTTTTTCAACTACAGGTATATTTTTAGGCATTGTAGAGATTTTCTTAGTTAACTAAAAGACTAGAACTCAACCATGTTTGACAGGCAAAAGACACTGCTATTAACACTCTCAACATTGAAACAATCTTGGGACAGCCAACTTCTCTTTCACACTGTGTTACCTCTCCATTTAAAAGAGACCCCCTGTTTCCATTGTTTGCTTAGCTATGGCATTCTGACTTCAGTGATTTCAGTATTTAAAGGTTGGCCTGACCCAGGAACAAATCAGTCTGACAGCCTGGTTTCATTTGTGCTGCCTTGGGCGTCTTCTATGTTGAAATTGGAAGAAACTCAACACTGAATTGTTTCTGCCATTGTTTATGGGTTGAGGAACTGTAATGTTCCTCTTTCAAATTAGGGGAAAGTGGCATCCTAATGGCTTAAACTTCAGGCTCATCAGGAAAATAGGTGACCCAAGTTTCTGACCATGAAACACCAGAAGGTGGTGAGTCTTTAAATATTGGCATAGTCAAGAAGTAGAAGACTGAGGTGGGAAAGGGTGCACACCAGGATAGAGAAAATGTTTTGTACACAGTCTTCCTAATTTAGTAATATAGAGACCTTTCCTATTTTCATTTTATACTGAATCTGCTTAGCAAGTCAGTAAGGGTATGGGATGCTGTAAATCAGTGGTTTTCAACCTGTGGGTCTCAACCCCTTTAGGGATCAAACAACCTTTTCACATGGGGTCACTTAAGACCATTAGAATACCCAGATATTTACATTATGATTCATAACAGTAGCAAAATTACAGTTATGAAGAAGCAATGGCAACAATTTTATGGTTGGAGGTTACTACACATGTGGAACTGTATTAAAAAATGGTGGCGCATGCCTTTAATCCCAGCACTTAGGAGGCAGAGGCAGGTGGATTTCTGAGTTGGAGGCCAGCCTGGTCTACAGAGTGAGTTCCAGAACAGCCAGGGCTACACAGAGAAACCCTGTCTCAAAAAAACAAAACAAAACAAAACAAAACAAAACAAAAAGTGACAGCAGTTGGAAGGTTGAGAACCACTGCTATAGCGAGACCTGAAGAAGAACTTGCAGTTTAAGAAGTCATTTGGGGCAATTATCAGGCCAAATAAAACTTGAGTCAGACACCTTTGTAAAGCACCATATTCCTCCCTTGGCAACTGTGTGCAAAAAATCTTATTCTCACAGGACCTTAGCATTAACATTTATAAACTAATACGTTTGATTAAATAACACCCAAGGGGCCTAGACAAATAGCTCAACAGTTAAGAGAGTCTATTGCTCTTGCAGAGTAGGGCTCTTGCTCTACTTGGTTGCCAGTGCCTACATAGGGAGACTTACAATCACCATTCCAATTTCAGAGAATCTAGAGCCCTCTTCTGGACTCCATATGTACCTGGACTCACACATGCACATATCCATACATAAATGCACAGAATTACAGAAAATTGTAAAGCATGAAAATAAAAACAACCCCAAGTCAACGTCTAAGCACTTCTAGATGTTTACTAGGCCTATGCTATTCTACTTTATTCTATTTTGTCCTATGGCATTCTTGAACTTGGCTGTAGATATAATTTATCATTTGACCTGGCTCACTTTTGATATCCACCAAAGTCACAATGAAAAATAGCTTCTTAGGACAATTGACCTTTGAAATGTTGAAAGACCACAAAGGAAGATGAAATACCATGTTGCTAAAGCTGCCCGTGGATGTTAGGGGGGAAAACATTTTTCTGTTAACAGCAAGCACGTTTATTTACATGCACATCAACCTATCTGCAACTCAGCCCAAGTGACATCAGAACTGACATTCAAGTGATTTCTTTGTGAAGAATCCCCCTTAGTCTGGTGCTCATTCCCATCCCCCCAAGGAGCCAAGAGATTCTCTTCTGAACTGCTATAGCATAGATAAATGGAAACCCATGTTCTGGCTGTTCCTGTATTGTCTTGCAATGGCTGATTATCCTAGCTTTTTCTTTGACAACATTTAGGACAGAATCCGGCTCTCATGTCTTTCTTGCTCCAGTGCGGATTACATGGCAGAGACCATGGAGACGTGTGTGGATCCAGGAGGTTGGTGTAGCTAAATGCATTCACAGACAGAGATTGTACCTCTCCTCACACCTGTCACCCTGCATCTCTCTCTCTCTCTCTCTCTGTGTCCCATCTCTCGAACATGGGCTGAATACTAGCACCTACTACAGTAAAGCCCGTGACAAGAAGGAACACTAAAACTTGGAGCCAGGCTTTGTTTTAAAATACACATCTTAAAGTATTATTATAGTGACTGACCAGAAGGGAGTCATTTTAGAAAGGATGTTTCTCGGAATGAACATGCCACGTGGCAGCTACATCAGAAACCCATGAGTGAGGAGGGGACACAGGAGGAGGAACCAGGGGGGAAATGTCGGTAAAAATGTGTGTTTCTATAGAAAGGAATGGGTGAGGTACTGGGTGGGGGAAGTGGGTTTAGGAAAAGCAAGTTTGAGTAATGTCAGCAGGCTTGTGGGTAAGGATGGGAGCTGTTTCTAGTTGACTGGGACCCTGGAGTGAGATGACTTGGCCAGTAAATGGTAGTGCTAAAAGAACCTAATAAAGATGGTTATAATCTAGGCTCAGAATGGTTGGTGTGCATATAAAAGGCAGTGTTACAGTCCTTTTTCCTCTCTAGTAACTGAATGACCCTGCAAAAATCCTTAAGGGCCAGTGAGTCCCTATTGTGTCAAAGCATCAAAATAGAAAAGTGTGCCCAGTAAAAGGCTTTGCCAAGTTTGCATTTGTATTGTCATGTACAGGCTCAATGGTCATAGGTTTCTTTTATTTAAATTCATTCATTAATAATTTTGACAGGGAATCTTAGTATGCAGTCCAGGCTGGTCTAGCATAATCCTATGGTCTTAGCAGCCTCCTTCTGCTGGGATTAAAAGCTTACGCAGCCATGCCTGACTATGAAGCTCTTCCATGTTATAACAGCATTCCTGAATGGTTGTATTGGTATGAGCAGAGAGCCGAGCACACATGAGAGTGTTCAGCAAAGGACAGCTCTGTGTTCATTCAAATACGGGCACGACAATTTAGACAATATGGCCGCCTGCATACACTGCATAGTTATGCACACATGATAGGACAGAGTAAGGCAAGGCAAACCTCAAACTTGGGAGGAGAGAGGGTTTCATTGCTCTATTAAAAATGACTCCTCCTTTGGGGGCACTTTGTGTATTATTCTGAACCATTCTGCAGAACAGCCTAGCTGTCTCTGGAAGTCCAACTCTCCCTGGAGGTGCCTCCAACCTTTTGCTTCGAATCAGGTTAAAAACATCACAAGAACCTTCCTTCCCTCTGCCTTTGCTGTTAATGTCACAGAAGCCAAGAGATCCAGAGGACTGTATGTATGTGTTTGAAACAAAGTTTCTAGAACATTCTAAAAGTAGTTAGATCTGGCTGCCTTCCAGTTTCAGAATAAATCTGCTTTGGATTAGTCCAGTGACAGTGGGAGGTTCCACTGTGCTGTCAAGCAGGAATGGAATTGTCACCTTAGGGCACATTAAGGAAACTCTAATATGACGCATTAATGCCATTAAGCCTTAGCGTTCATCTATCTGTGTGCAGGAAATGGAGTGATGGAGAGTTATTGGCTTCAGACCCCTGTCTCCCATACCTGGGAAAACATCAGTAGACTCAAACAGGAAGAAAGCTATCACAAAAGATACATTCTCCGGGCTGCAGAGAAGAGCTACTGAGTTTTCAAGGAAGGTGAACACTGAGCTCTCCAGGGACTTCTCCATACTTTCCTGCTGTCACACAGTGTGAAATAGGATGCTGATTAAGCATCCCAGGACAGCAAGCAGATCTCCCAGGGGGCCATCTTCAGGTGCTGAAAGTGAATCTTTGCTAGATGATGCTAGGAAGACTGCATTGCCTAAACTGAGGGCTAAGTGCATTAGTGCTTACAGTGTGGGCATCTGGAACCTGCTTTAAAATGTCTCTCCTTAGTGTTATGGAAACATTACTTTGGAATCTTCCATTGCTTTCCCTCTTGGACTAAGTGCACCCATGCACTTTGGAGTAATTATAGTGAGTTTATATTATATATCCTGGCATCTTAGATACTAAAGCAACATTATTAAACACTAAGTGATCTCTTTATTTTTAAATGAAAACCTTGTGTATTTTTTAAAAAGACAACATCCACAATAACATTTCAAGTGACCCTGTGTTGAGGAGATTGTTGACAGAATACACAATACTCAGTAGTGGTGACCTTTGGAAAATTACTTTCCTTATGAGGTAATTTATAAGTTATAAAATGTATTAGGTGTGTAATGCCTTCACTTATCCCTTTACTCTGTCACTGGCTCTGTTTATTGAATTAAGTAGACTCAGCACACAGCTAAGCATCTGAAGTCAGATGGCTGTATTTGTTCCAAATAGCTTCCCGGGTTCAGAGTGGGCAGAACTGGCCGACTGCACTGACCATGGGTACCTGCTGTGGCTCTGATTAGCCTGTCTTTCTCAGTGATGGCTGATAAGTGGCACAGGAGAGGCAGGAGGTACAGGAACCACATGAGGGAGCTTCTTATGCTCATTTATTGTTTTGATAATCTTCACATCAGCTATGGGAGATGGGAATTGTTATAACCTCTGTGTCATGCATGAAGACAGCAAGGCATTTGCAGTTAAATAAATTACCAAGGGCATGCCTACTCACTCATCCAGGAGTCTAACTTAAATGTGACTGAAACTGTTGAGTTTTTGTTTTTTATTAATTAAATGATGCAAGTAACTACTGACATTTATGGTTCCTTAGGATTGAGAAAGATCTGTCCCCATTTATTGCCAATCAAAGTCTATATGGGAATAGATTTCAGCTACTTTTTATAATAAAGTTATTTATAAGAAAAATCATGACAGGATTGAAATTTTCTCTTCATCAAATTTAGTGCTGAAAAGCTTTCCCTGTATGGTAAATATATATTTATTTTCCCTAAACGTGTCTCCATCTCAGTACCTCTCCATTTACCAGTCATAATTGGCAGGCTAACATTTCCCTATAAATAATACATTCTGACGAATGAAATGATTACTCTTCTTCAGATGATGGAGATTTTTCTCAGCTGACATTTACTAAATTACACAGTAGCTCATTTTTCTATGCAACCTTTGAAAGTTTGTTCTCAAATGTTCTAATGAATCTGTTAAATTCTGAAAGTCCTGATGTCCTACAGAGGTGACATCATTTTCCTCAGAAGTCACTCTCTTTTGTTCCCAGAACAACTGGTTTCCTTTAAACCCACACTGAAGTCCTTCCTCTTAGTGGCTTCTCCTTCCTGCATCTAACATTTCTAGTTTCAAGTTTGTATGTGGTAAACCCATATCTTTCAGTAATCCCTTTATAAAATATGTGACAAGATTGGACATTTTGCTGTTAGAAACTCCTTTTGTATTTTAGAGATCAGCCCCTTAGTTTTTGTTTTATTCTGATTTGGCTTATTTTCTGAGAATATGTCACAAGTAGTCCAACTCTGAAACTCACTATGTAGCCAAGGGTGGCCTCGAACTCTTGATCCTCCTATCTTTGCCTTCTTTAAGGCTGGAGTCACAGGCACACACCAGTGTGCTCAGCTCAATACATTCTTAGATATGTCTAGTACCTGCTTCTTCCATTTTCCCTCTGTTGGTTGCATCTCTCCTATACAGAGCACTTTAAAACAGTGAGGTTCCATTTGCTCTGTTTTGAGGTTTGTTGGATGCTTGCTCCATGTCCTGTCTATGGAATTCTGGTGATGGGAAAGCATGCAAGATTTTCACAAGGACTTAGCTGTTAGGATTTCTGCATTGTAGGCTCATTTGTTCCTGCTCAGAATCCATTTTGAGCTAACTTCAGTGTATTACATGAAATAAGGATTCAGCCTCTCTTGTTTGACAGTAGATGTTGGGTTTTCTACGCCTCGATGGTTGAAGAGATTATCTTTTCTCTGTTATGTGATCTGACTCTCCTGCTAAAGAGTAATTGAGAAGATGTGACTGAGTTCTTTCTGGTCTACATTTTATTGTACTGCTATGCATGTGTGCTTCTGCTCCAGGCTTCTATTCCTGCCATTGTGCAACAGAATTTGACTTGGGTTGTACAAAGTCTTCACCTTCACTCTGTTTCAAGATTGCTTTGGCTCCCCAAGTTTAGTAGTTCCGGATGCATGATGGCACTGACTCATCTGCTCCTGTAAAAAAATGTTTCTGGGACACTGTATACTGCTTTCAGTGCCAGGAATTTTGACAATATGAGGTCTTTCAACTCATGAGCACAGTCTATCTTTCAACATCTTTGTGTCTTTTAAGATTTCTTTCATTTACATTCTGTAGACTTCATGGAAAAGTCTGTTTACTCACTACTTAAGATGATTTCTAAATATTGTATTCTCTTTGTCATTGTGATAAGCATCATGACCAAAAACAACTTGGGGAGGAAAGGGTTCCCTTCAGCTTACAGTCTACAGTCACTCAGGAAGGAAATGGAAAATCAGAGTGGGAACTCAAGGCAAGAGCCTGGAGGTGGGAACTATGCAGAAACAATGGAGGAGTGCTTTTTACTGGCCTGATAAACTCCATGGCTCATGCAGCATGCTTTTCTACACATCCCAGGACCAACTTCCCAAAGGAGGTACCACCCACAGTGAGCTGGGTCCTTGGGCATCAACCATTAATCAAGAACATATCCTAGAAGCTTGCCTACAGACAATCTGGTAAAGAAGTTTTCTCATTGAGGTTCCTTCTTCCTAGATGAACCTAGCATGTGTCAAGTAAGCAAAAACTGAATCATCTCAGTATTGTTTTTCTTTTTACAGAGTTCGATAGTAGTGTATAAAAATGGACAGGTAGGCTTAGAGATGATTCAGCTCATTCTGATGTGCCTGCCTAGTCATAGGCTTTGGCTCTATCCCCAGTGTTGAAAGCCAAATGGTGAAGCTGAGGATTTGAATAGATGTATCTCAAAAAATAAAAAAAAAAAATATCAGATGGGTCATAGAGTTTATGAATAGCCCTGGTGTCGTTAGTAATGAAGAGATTGCCAAGTATCTGAGCCTTGTGCTGCAGGCCTGTGATCCCAGCTACTCTTGAGATGGGGGCAGGAGTCCAAGGCCTGCCTAGGCTACAGAAGTTCAAAGTAAGCCTTAGCAACTCAAACAGACTATATCTCAGACACAATAGTAAGACAGAAGGCTGAGCATGTAGTTCAGTAACATCTCTTACCTTGTATACAGGAGATCCAATATTGGGTAACGATGATAATTGATGATGATGATGATGATGATGATGATGATGATGATGATGATGATGACACAATCTAATTTTATTCATATCTGTCAGAGTAGTTACTTAAAAAAAGAACAAGAAGGAAAGAAATAGCAAGCACTGGATAGAACTTGGAGAAATTAGAATTTTTGCATGTGGTTTTGGTCGATACGATGTAGTACAACATTTGTGATGAACAGTACACAGATACTTCAGAAATTAAAATAGCATTACTAGATGACCCAGATGTCCCAGTTTCATTTATTTATTCAAAAGAATTGAAATTAGGGCCAATTCTTGTTCATCACAACATTGTATCTAGCACAGTATCTCAAATGCAGCAATAGCCCAGATACCCATTGAGAAATGAACTGGAAGACAGAATTGTGTGCATGTGTGTTATCATATACTAGAATACCACACACATGTGTGTGTGTATGAGTGTATATCTATACATACAGTTATATAAGAAAGAACACTAATTACTTGCTGGTAAGTGGACTGTGCCAGTCACAGAATGACAATATGACTTCACTTCTAGTGTGTATATAAAATTGATTCATAGATCCAAAGAGTGAGGTGAGGACAGTCAAATGGTACATTCTGTAGGAGGAGGTGTTTGCTGTTTAAGTGTGAGATCCAAGTTCAAGCCTCAGCATTCTTGTAAAGGCTAAGCCCAGCACCCCACACCTGCTGTTCCCTGCTAAGCAGGTAGAGACAGAAGATATCTGTTGCTGGCCGTAATGGCAAATCCGTATGCTTCAGGTTTGATAAGAGACTCTGTCTCAAATAAAGTAAGGTGGAGAGTGACTGAAAAAGACACCTTATGCTGACCTCTGTTCTCCACATGTACATGCATACATGTATGCAAACACCCCCCCCCCAACATATACAGACTGGAGATAGGCAAGATCAGTAATACCCAAGCAGCCTATCTCCTGCTTTCTGCATTTCCCTGAGTTCTTTGAGATTTTATTTCTTTGTTTGCTTGGTTGTCTATTTTTTGCATCTTGAAAAGTGCATTGCTTGTGTTCTCTGACTGGCAACTTTATCTTTTATGAAGGTGAGACAAAAATGTCCACTCAGAGCTCTGTGTTCAGGCCTAGGCCTTACATGTCTTAGGGCTAAACTGGAAAATGGATGGAAGAACAGAAAACCATATAAACTGAGCTCATACCAAATGTCACCATCTGAGAGTTTTCCCTGGGCACATCTTATACTTGTTGATAGAAAATTTTCCCTTCAGCTGGGCCAAGAGGGATGATGGCCTTGAGACTTCCTTTGTAGATGTTTAGTTCTGAATCTTCTTGTGTTCAGACTCATGACTTCCTTGTGAACTATATCTTCCACATTCCGTGCTATCAGGCCAAAGATGAACTCCCTCTACCCATGAGGCCTCTCTCTGCCTTTACTTCCCCAAACACTTCTTTTACTTTGTTAGCTGCAATTCTGATCTTCTATGACATCTTCTACTTCCCAGAATCTTGTAGGAATCTTCCACTATCTCCTTGCCTCCTCTTCCTGCTGGTGTTTGTAGAATATGCTGTTAAATCCATCTATTGTGGTTTAATTAAAGTTTACTGTAGAAAGAAGAGGGCAGTGCTAGTGAGATAGCTCAGTGGGTAGAGAAAGGCATTTGCCCCAAGCCTTCCAACCTTGTGAGTTGGAGCTGTACAACCCCAGGTGATGGAAGGAGAGACCAGGCTCTTACAAGTTGTGCTATGACATCCACACGTGTGCCAGGGAGTGTGCCTACACAGAGATACACAAAGGTAAACACCGACACAACAAATAAACCTGATGAAGATTTTAAAAGGAGGTGAACACAATGGTTCCGCCTACGTGACCCGCCTTAATCTTTAATGTCTCTCATTTTATTTTGAAATAGACTCTATTTTGACTACGCTCTCATCTTTGAAATGCGTGCTTCCTTCTTATGTATATTACCTTACAGTTCCCTGACCCATTGCAGTTTATGATGAACATGACCACAAGCACACTGGTTTTTATTCTTATAGAATTCCATGGTCCAAAGAGGAACTGAGTTAGTCCCACTTGACAGATGGAAACAAATTTCTCCTGAGCGTTTAATTAGCATGCCCAAGACCGGTTGGTCAAGTTCCTCTAGCCTCTCTTCTGTTGAATTCTGCCCTTCTGGTTCTCTAACTCTCAAGTCTTATTTGTGATAATTTTATGATGAAATACATAGAGGAAAGATGAAGGTGGGGAAAAGATGAATTTCAAACACATGAAAGTATACAATTCCAACCTTAGGATTTTAGAATGATTTAATAAATTACATGATACATTCGCATCATATGGTGAACAAGCAGGAGCCCACCGAGAAGCTGGAGTAATCTCTTGGGCTCCAGTGTCTAAAAGAACCATTCGGAGTGTGGACACATATCAGATGGTCAGGGAGAAGTTCCTAGGAGACAGTGTTAACCTACTCAGGTGCTTTTCTTCTTGATGAGGGCACATGGTGCTACCTGGACCAAAACAATAGCCCCAGGGCAGGGATTTCTCCACCCCTGGATATAACTTAATGGAACTTATGAATATTTACAACAGCATGGCTTTCTTTAAACAGCAGCCTGGCTGTTTGGGGTAAAGTCCCTTCAAACAACTTGAACTGTTTTCTGCAGAGATCATTTTCTGAACCCAGTGACAAGCCCACATGCAGTGAACTAGAGGGATGAGTGACAGGTGGCTAGGGTAGTTGGCTTCCTGTAGCTGGTTTGCCACTGAGCCTTCTGTGGGAGCTGCTACAGGCTGGAATGTGTCTGGGAGCCTGGGGCCCAAGATAAGCAGAGCAGACTGAAATGCCTCTACCATGGGCCTCTCCTTTCAGATACTCTAGCTTTAATCCCTGAGCCCCACTGTTGGGGGTACAGCTACTGCTGCTCATTCTGAAGCCAGGGCTTGGTGGGGTAGAGAGCCAACTCAGCAGGGACTGTAATTCGGACCACACTCCCTTTGGTAGCCTGAGAACATTCATTCCAATCTCATAGCTCTGAGGAAGCCACACTATCTCTTAAGTCCTAAAACAAAGAACTTCCTGCACCTCCCTGAATGCATGCTTAGCCATTCAGAGCCTTAGCCTCTCTGAAGGTGTAGTGTTGTTTGTTCTTCAGAAACCTTCTCCCAGGAGAAAGCTTCATGGAAGATTGGGCAGAATGATTTTGAATGCCACAGGATGGGGAGGACTGCCGTGCAGTGGTGTCTTCCGGATATGACATGGCCACTGTAGCTGTGACGTCACACCAGCTGTGGTTGCTGGCATATGACCAACCTAAAATCAAGCCTGTCGGTATTCTACCATGGCTGGGGGAGTGTTATAAGAAAGTCATACAGAAGAAGAAGTTGAGGGGTGTGATGCAGAGGGGTTTGAGACGGGTTGGGAAAATGTGCGTGAAAGAGAAGATTGAAGTACGCGGAATTCATCTACGAAATTCCCAAAGAAACCAGTGACAACACTAAACCCATACAGCTTTGCTTTCTCCTGTCCTCATTCTCCTGGGTGGTTTGGTGCTGACTTCACTGGATTTTATGTGGTAAGGAGGATGATGGCGCTGAAACTTCCGAAGTTATGCCCAGAGTCAGACAAAATCCAGACCCAGTACTGTGAGTGGGTCTCCTTTCTGCCTTCTGGTTGCTCCAATTGCTTGCTATCTCAGCTCCCCTTCTTAAAAGTAAGACAGTCACACTCTCAGAGGTGGAAATAAGACTAAAAACATTACAGGCACTGCCATGGCCATTGTCAATTTAATCAGAGATGGTGTGACTATTGACAAGAGACCCCAAGATCTAGGCCTTTTGACATTTCTTCATGAAAGAGAAGAGTGCCAGGTCATTAGATCCTCACCTGTGATCCCAGACACTCTAGCCTTCATCCCTTCCAGGTTTGGATGATTCTGTCCCAGTTACACTTGGCCTTGGCCTTTCAGACTGTGATAGAGTGTATTTGGTCTATAACCCAAATCCAGGGAGTTGTGCTGCCAACTCATACGTTACTTTGAGTTCTTTGTCCTATTATTACAGACATGGTTAGTTTGCTTTGGGATATCCACGGGACTAAGTGAAATCCATATAAACTCCTGGTTTATCCATTCCCAAGCCAGACTGAAGCTTCAAGAGTACAGTTTTACTATGGCATACCCTGGCACCTAAGTCTCAATGCTTCATCTCTAGAGAAGAGGACTTGGTTGCTGTTGTCCATCACAAGTTTCCAGAAGTGCATCCCTCCATCCACATCAGCAGCTCCTTTCTGTTTTGCACTTTATCTTTCTTATATGCCCTTAATTAGAGCTGAGAACTGTGATTCAAATGGTTTCCTGGCACTGGGTTATGTGCCCACCTTACAGATTGGAGTACTGAGGTTCTGGTCTTTATGGGATTAGTTCAAGGTCACCTAGCTACATCTCAGGTTATGAGAATTGTTGTTTATGTCTCCCTATTCTTCACAATGTCCTACTGACAAGTCAAAGTACAGTCCCACTGAGGATCACCAGAGGGAACCAGTGAGTTTGTTGGGATTTACCCATAGAATATGGCCAGGGGTTCCTGGTTGGAGTGTGGGTGACACTAAAACAGCTGGACTGGAAAGTACCCATGCAGAATGCATGATGTTTTCCCCAGAACCCAGATGTGAAGACTCTTCTAACCTCTCTCAGTCTGTCTGCTCTCAGACATCCTGAAACCACACACAGTCGAGACAGACTGCGTACAAATGGCTTCGAGGGGAGTGGCTAGAATCTTAGGTTAGAGTCCAGTATCCTTGCCAACAACCGTCTACAAGCCTGATCATGTCTTGCAAGCATGTGGTTGATCTGACGAATGGTCGCTTTGCTCTGAGGGTGGTGTTCTACACCATCTATTCCCTGGCCCCCATATGAGTGAAGAATTATAGTAGTAGTTTGTCCTACTGTCCAGCTGTTTTAGTGTCACCCACACTCCTACCAGTAACCTCTGACCCATATTCTATGGGTAAAGCCCAATAAACTCACTGGTTCCCTCTGGTGATCTTCTGTGGGACTGTACTTTGGTCTGTCACTAGGACATTGTGAAGAATTCACTTCCTTAAACAGACCCCACAAGGTCAGACCCAAAGAAACTCACAACATATTGGAAGGAAGGAAGTCCGTCTCCCTGGAGCAGAATTCCAGAACAAAAGAATTGTGTTTTAAAACTAGCTTTGTGGAGGAAGTTCTGCAGAAAGCCACCCTAGAGATGCGTTGTCAGTGGGGTGGGTGTCATGGTTTGCAGAACCCCCTTGAGGTTGTTATACATGACAGTGGGGGGAGCTATCTCCCTAGTCAATGCTTTTGGCCTTTTAGGGGATCATGTTTGCCCAATTACGCAAAGGCCAAGTCCTTAGAGAAATGTACTTTTGAGCACACTGTAGCTTTCTATTGATTCTTCTGATCGGGGATGGGGATGATTCGTTTCCCCGTGCGTGTTGGGAACATGTGAGGAGTCTTGCATCCCACCAAATTGGGCTTGGGACTCTTTTATTACTTTTAACATCTTTAAGTATAGATATTATTTTCTTATTTTCTCATCTCATTGGGAAGGAAATTTCTTGTCAACTAAGAATATATGCCACTTTTTACAACATAAATATGCTTTCTTAAGGATAAAAGGAATGAAAGACCCACAAGTTCTAGCTTGTTTTGCAACTACCATAACCAAACCAAATCCAACCAACCAACCAAACAACACAGGGCCAGGGACCAGAGAGATGGCACAGTGGGTGAAGTGCTTGGCGTGTGAGCATGAGGTCCTGAGTTCATATCCCCAGCCTCTGCATAAGAGGTGGGTGGTGGCATGTGTCTGTTACCACTGTGTTGTGATATGCAAGCAGGCCGGCCCCCAAGGCTTGCTGGCTAGCCAGTCTAGTTGAAATAACTATCTTGAGGCCTGTCTGTGTCCCTGTCTCAAAAGCTAAAATGAAATGTGATAGAATAAAGCACTTAATATTGATCTGTAGCCTGCACATGCCCAGCCATGGGCAAGTGAACCTGAGTACACATGTGTATACATACATAGGGCATAAATAAACACACACACACACACACACAATTGTAAAAAGAGAAAAAAACAACAACATATTTTGCAGTGTGTAGGAGAGAGTTAAATAGAATGCTAAATCCAAGTTTGTCCCAGAAGCAGAGAGCTGGCAGGCGATCCCTGGGCCCCCAATTACTAGGGAATGTGAGAATTCTTTCTCTGTGGGTGTTCATATCTGCAACACATTCCAAGTTGGAGTCCGGAGTGACAGCTGGTGTGTGAAACCTGTGTCCACAGGCACAGCATGTGTGTGAGGCCTTGGAGAATGGACAGGATATCTGGCAACCTGGACTACTGACCAGATACACTGTAGGCTATCCTTATGAAGATAGGCTGCTTGGCTCACCACCAGCTTATTGGGCTTTGAATTTTGTGTTATAAATCAACTACAGCTTCCAAGTCCCATTGACATTGTCTAAGCACATTTTTATTACCTTGCTTACCGATTTTGCCTACAGACTACTGTGGTAAGATCACATGTGTGAGAAATCATGGTACATATGCCAAACCTATGACCTATTTGTGGCCAGTAAGCATGTTTGCTTGTCTGGGGCCAATATAGTCTCAGTGAATGTAAGTGAAGTTGTTTTGGTGGGTTTTAAATTTCTGTCATTAGTTCTCACCAGAATGGGTGGCAATCAGGGTGGTTTTAGGTGCGTATGCATCATCAAGCTCATTACAGGAAAGAATAAGCAATTATTCTATAAGCCTTTTGCTGTATTAATGTGATCTTGGGACAGTGTTCAGCAATCATACCCGAGCTGACTTGCTTCCTAACAAGACACTGTCCAGAGCAACAGCAGAACTCTTAATGGAAGCCTGGGGTGATTCAAGAGAGCTACTATGGGAGATTTAAAAAGGCATTGCTCTCTAGGGTTGGAGTGAGCAGTAAAAACCAAAAATTTGCTTTTATTAATCCCTCCAATGTGCTTGCTTTTTAACTGGGCCATTCACAGAGATGTGTTTGGCGTGGAGGGAGCCCTTTATGGCTGGATTTATGGGCACCTGAAGTCTGACAAGCATGCCACTGGCACTTCCTGCTAACAATTCCCAGGGAACTTTGTCTGTAAGCAAAAAAGGAACCAGAATGTGCTTTTATAAATGAATCCTAAAACAGTAAGCTAATGTGACCAATCTCCTAGGAATAACCCTTTCCCCTGCCATTGGCTCAGACCCTATCAAGAGCAGGACCATGCAAGTATGCTAACTTACTCTCTTGGAATCAAACTCTAGGAGGCAAAAAGCTTATCTTGGGCCAGTTAACAAAGGTTCTGCAGTTATGAGAACCAGGGCCCCTAACCTGCCCTGCTCCAGACATAAAATGAAGGGAGTTACAACTGATTCTTGTCTTCTCTGAGTCACCAGCCTCTTAGTCAACTTACTCTTGAGGCTGGTAGTACACAACTGGTTTATTTCTCCTGTCCTGAGATCCCTGTGCTGAGACAGATATGTACACTTAGCCTGACTAGGTGATTCATCCTTGCTGAGGTTTATCTTTCCTTAGATGCCTATGTAACTGGCTCCAGATTTCCCAGATGTTTTCAGATCTTTGCCTTTTGGGGGGAAAGAATTTTTAGATCTTTTTACTTGACCAAGTTCAGCTATAGTATCTCATCCTGGGAAACTTCAACATTATGTAATCTTGCCATTTGAAAGAGCTAACATTGAAGGCAAGGGTTGCTTCTACATGGTCAACTTCGGAGTAATTATTCAAGAAGTAGGGGGTGCTGAAGCTCTCAGTGCAAGTACTCAGGGGCCATCACTTCACAGCAACCGTAGGGCTGAGTGTGAGGTCCCAGAGGGAGGACTTGGAGAAGGGACTGAAGGAGCTGAGGGAGTTTGCAGCCCCAGGGAAGGAACAACAGTGTCCACTGGCCTGACCCCTCGTTACTCCCGGAGACTGGACCACCAACCAAAGAATACACATGGAGGGACCCATGGTGCTGGCCACATATGTGGCAGGGGAGGGTCTTGTTAGACATCAGGGGGAGGAGAGGCCCTTGGACCTGAGAGTGTTAGATCCCCCAGTATAGGAGAATGCCAAGAAGGGAAGCAGAGAGTGGGTGGGTGGGGGAATATCCCCATAGAGGCAGGGGGAGGGCGGAGGGAATGGGGAGGTTCCAAAGGGGAGATCTGGAAAGGAGGAAACATTTGAAATGTAAATAAAGTATGGAAAAAAAAAAAAAAAAAAGATTCTGTGGTTGTACCAGCTGGCATATGCTACTTTCTCACGCAATATTTTGGTTCTAGTTTCAGTTCTGTTGCTATGACAAATGCCCTGAACAGAGCAACTAATGGGAGAAACAATTTACTTGGTTTACAATTCCAGGTTTTATTTCATCACTCTGGGGAAAGTCAAAGCAAGAACTCAAACAAGTCCTCATGCCCACAGCTAAAGCAAAGAGAGACAAACCTACCCAGGCTGCTTTGTGGAGCTTTCTGTCTGTTTTCACAGTTCAGGGTCTAGCTTGTGAAATGGTGCCAACCACCATAGGCTAGGTTTTCCCACAACAGTCAACAGTCAAGATGTGGTTGCAAGCCAACTTGATCTAGAAAATTTCTCATTAAGACTCTCTTGCCACAGGATTCTAGGTTGTATCAAGTTAACAGTTAAAATTAACCATCACAAAACTCAACTCTAGGATGTGATATGGTTGCAGAGTCCAGGGTAGGGAGGACTTGACAGGACAGAAATCTCGGAGAGCAGCAGTTGAAACGCGAGAGGAGATGAATCCCACTGGGGACTCGTGCCACACAGAAAGGTAGAAAGCACCATCCTGCTTTATGGATTTTGATACCTTCTAAAGAAGCATTGCCCAGATTATAAGTTACACATGGACTGCCTGGGATTGTGCCCCACCAGGGAAAAAGGATAAGTATGCCAGATAAGTAACTGATGATGGAACAAAGTACAGATGCCACTGAACTAAGTCCAACTTAGTTCACCATCGAGCTTTATTGGGGTTACTAATGACTCAGAAATGACTCAGAGACAGATGCATCACCAAGGTCACTCTGCATGGGTGGTGACAGCTCATGAAAGCTGGAAACACAGAGTCTACTATAAAACCTGTAGGCAGCTCAATGGTTCAGAAAGTGTCTTTTTCCAGATAGCTCAGTTCGTCCTAACCTCTTCTAGGCACCTTGGTTGGTCTCTGCCTTTTCCAGGCAGTTCATCTGGTCTCTGCTTTTTCCAGGCAGCTTGGCTTGTCTGGGTACCACTCTTTATCTTTTTCAGGAGGGTTGGCTCATCTTAGGGCATCTCCCAACAGTTGTAACTGGTGGTATTTACTTAGGGAGGGAAACGCTTGGTGAATTAGTCAGATGCAGAGACATCCTGGAGTCTTAGAGTTAACAGGCTAAGCATTTGGGGCTTCTCTGCTGGAGGAAAAATTTCACTTTTTTTAAGAATAGCCCTTGACTCAACATATGAGGAATGAGCTTTTTCCTAGAGTGACAGGTTATATCTTGGTGGAGAGTGCTATGTAGTAGGTGGAGACATTGTAAGAATGTAGATTCAAGGTCAGGTCCTAGGTGACTCTGATCCTGGTGATCTGGATGCCACACTTAAAGAGGTAAACCGCCAAGCTGTGTTATACTAGGTAGCAGTGACTACTGTGCCAAGCTCTGAAGTTCATGAAAGTGAACCAGGTGACGATGGTGCTGTTGCTTGTCTCACACTGGGAGAGACTAAAGATATCCCCTTCTTTTCTGTCCTGTACCTCTTAGTGTATTCTCCTCATTATGTTCTAGAACATTCTGAGATTCGTCTTCTTTTCCTTCTGTTCTTACCAGTTCTCACTCATTTTGTGATTTTGTGAAATCCTTGAAGAAAATAAAAGTTGCCCGTTCATCATGGAATATTCAATAATTAATTGACTAGTTAAATTAAAATAAATTTGATTTTGAGGCATTTACCATCTTTTGTCCTATATACTCTATTTTTAGAAGCTTTGGCCCAGCATGAGATCTCAGTATAAGTCAAATGTGACAGCACATGTTTTGATCCCAGCACTGGAGAAACAGAGGTTGGTAGATGTCTGTGAACACATGGCCAGCCTGAGCTACATGGTGAATTGAAAGCTATTGTTTCTGAGGAGGGATGACAGGAAGGTGAAGAGGCTGTTAAAATTGTGTCTGCAGTTAAGAAACAGAGAACAGCTACTGGTTTGCTATATATTGCTTTTACTATGTTTAGGTATGAGCCTTGAATTCCCGATCTTTCCAAGACCTTTAACCTGAAGGGATGGGGATCCATCCCATATATAGCCACCAAACCAGGACATTTTTGTGAATACCAGGAGGTGCTTGCTGATGGAAGCCTGATATGGCTATCTCCTGAGAGGCTCTTCGAGAGCCTGACAAATACAGAGGAGGAAGCTTGCAGCCAACTATTGGACTGAGCTCCGGGAGTCCCTGATGGAGGAGTTGGAGAAGGGCCTGAAGGAGCTGAGGGGGTTTGCCGCCCCATGGAAGGAGCAACAATGTCAACAGGCCAGACCTCCCACCCCAGCTCCCAGTGACTGGACCATCAACCAAGGAGTAAACATGGAGTGACCCATGGTGCTGGCCACATATGTGGCAGAGGATGACCTTGTTGGACATTAGTGGGAGGAGAGGCCCTTGGGCCTGAGGGTGTTTGATGCCCCAGCGGAGGGGAATGCCAGGGCGGGAGGACAGGAGTGGGTGGGTGGGGGAGCACCCTCATAGAGGCAGGGGGAGGAGGAATGGGATAGGGGTTTCTGCATGGAAGACCTGGAAAGGGGAAAACATTTGAAATGTAAATAAAGAGAATATCCAATCAAAAATAAACAAATAAAATAAAATTGAAAAAAAAGAAATGAAACAGAGAACAATCAGGAAGTCAATGTGAACACTAAAACCTTAAGCCCCATTCCTGTTGCTCACTTCTTCTGGTAGGCCTCACATTCTCCAAGGTTCACACCCTCCCCCACAACTCCACAGGCTGGGGATCAAGTGGTTAAATGCATGTGTCTATGGAGGGGCATTTCACACCTCAGAACCTCAGCAGAATTAAGTAGTCTATTGCCTTGATAATTATTAAGTAAATTGAATGATTGGTTCCTACCTTTTATCTTTCCTTTCAATTGAATTCAAGGTATTTGTAATTGAAAACCACTGAGTATCACAAGTTTGTGTTTAGGAAAAAGTGTTATCCCATTTTCAGACAGTAAGGTCACTGCAAGGTCAGGAAAACACTCTCAGCTTCACTTAGGAAAGACAGAGAAGTGTCATGAAAGCTGAAAGTTGGGAGTCAGTGGGCATCTAAGATGTGATGATTGAAAAAAAAAAAGTCCTTGCTCCTCAGTGTCTTCTTTAGACCAGAGGCAGCGGTGGGTGGCGTGGTGGCTAAAGCAGCAGCAGCAGCAGCATCTAGGAACTGTTACAGATGCATATCTCAGGTTTGAACCCTGAGCTTATCAGCTGGAAGCTGCATTTTAAGGAGGGTGAGCCTACTGCTAAACTTAAGAAGCATTGGATGAAGGGAGAATTAGGTGTCAACTAGGCCTACAGCTGACTTTGGGCTTCTTTCCTGCATTCTCTAAGGGGGGGGGGCTGGTGTCTGGCAGGATGGAGGCAGATGGAACTCCATCATGACCAGATACCTGGACCACAGCAGAGCTCTGCCAGCCTACAACAGCCTTCTTCACAACAGGAGTGAGGCTCTCAAAGATTCTCTGTTCTGGGCTGAAGGAACTATACTCTCAATGAGATGGCTGAGGCTTCAGCTGTCAACCAGCAGGAGGTTGCTGCTTCTTGACAGCATGAAGGGTAGTCTGGGTCCACCTGCATATCTGTCTGGGAGCCACTTGTCACACAAGAGCAGAAAGGAGAGTCACTGAGAGTCTCTGCCAGGACTTTGTCGGCATTACTATTTCATCTATCATCATTGGGATGCTCTGAGTGAGGTGTGGGGTTAAAGCTGCTGGTAATCATATGCCATGTTATATCTCTCCCTGAGAATGAGGAATGTGAGTTTGAAATTAACCATAACAGTGGCCTGTAACTTGTGAAAGTTAAAGTAGTTGGCAGAATATGCTATTTGAGTATTGGGAGTCTAAAGAAGAATCAATGAAGGAAAGTGGATATTATCTTGCTTTTATTTTAGGCATAATGATCCCGGTTCTTCTATTTAGAGAGTAGAAATGGCAGACCCCCATCCTAATTGGCATTCCTTCATACTCCTTCAGAAATCACTAAAGAGACTCACTATTCTTCTCTCTTTAAGTCTTCCAGTCTTTGATATGTATGGCTTCCATTCATCTCACCATTCACTTGGTAAATATTAACGGGCAATGGAAATTCAGTCACTAATCTGATGGCAGAGGAAATAGGTATGAACTGGCAGAATGGTTGGCCTTGAGGTTATACCATGTTCAGTGATCCTGACAGACATATCAAGGGACAACACCCTGCTGTCAGAGCTCCATACCTGCTACCTAATGTGTGCACAGCTAAAACTAATAATAATGTAACAGAGGCACTGGGGCTGTTAACACGTGCTCACATTTGTTACATGCCAGGAACTGTGTCAAGTACCTGTTATTACTCAACTCATTTTTTTTGATGATACTCCTATGAAATAATTATTACTATTCAGATTCTACAGGGTAGAAGTATAGAATGATCCTATACTTTATGAATAATCAAGTACATATACAATTAATAACAGCATAGAAAAGCGTCAAACCTAATACAGTTTTGTTTGGAACAGAGCCTTGAGATATAAACTTAAATGGGCTGATTCCATTAATATGAGTGTTTATGACAAGACTGCTGGTTCAGGATTGGCACTGGATGTAAGAAGACAGGGAAGCTCTGTTTCTTTTATCAAGAACTCAAAGCCAGTAAGGAATACACAGACATACATGTGCGTGTGTGTGTGTGTGTGTGTGTGTGTGTGCGCGCGTGCGTGTGTATGTAAACTCCCTTGAGATTGCTGGTAGAAAACACTAAGAGAGTAAAAGGAAGGGATAATGAACTAGATTTAGATATGATGAACTAAATCTCAGGAGCTTATGCCAGGTATAAGCTAAATTCTGGTTTATGAATAAGAACAGACCAAAAAAACAGGAGAAATGATACTTCAGGCAGAGGGGGAAATAATGTAAAGAACAAAGCCATGCACAACAAGGTAAGGGAGATGTTTTCCCCCACTGTATTGCTAAACATCTGCCCTATGTAAGAGCTGCAGGACAGGTGGTCACACCTGTAACTCGAGCACGTCGGAGGAAGCTCTGGGAAGATCAGGAGTTCAAAGTCATTGTTGATTAAACAGTGGCTATTCTGTGAGATGATGCAGTGAGTGAGCCAGCTTGGGCTATGTGAGACCCTTTCAGGAGAGAGGGAAGGGTAGAAAGGATGAGAAAGAAGAGGAAGAAGAGGAGGGAGGGAGGGTACACAAGCTATGAAACCATGGAAGTGTTAGAATCTGTAGGAAAGGTGACCATCCCTGTTCATGTCACCTATGTGAAGACAGAATCCAGTAAGAACTTGCTAAGAAAATATTTTCCTCACCTCTCCAACTTCTGGATGCTAGAAAATTGTAGTGAAATGTCATGAAAAGATAAACACAGAGAGCAGAAGAGGGTGTTTGGAAGCCTAGGACAACGGGGTCGTATGAGCACAGAAAATGTGTTAAAGAGCAGAGTCTGCTGGTGCAGGATGGGAGAAGGCCCAGTGTGGCAGAATCTAGAGTCACCCGGGAGGTCGGCTTCTGAGCATGTCTGTGGGGGATACTCTATGTTATATTGTGGTGGGAAGATCTGCCCACTGTGGGCAGCACCATCCCCTGGCCGGGATCCTGGACTGTGTAAGTGAGAAAGGAGCTGAGCAGTAGCATGCATCCTTCTTTGCCTCCTGATTGTGGATGTGATGTGAGTGGCCGCTTCAAGGTCCATGCTGTGTTGGGTTGTGCACTGGAACTGTAAGCCAGAATAAGCACGGTCTCTCTTAAATGGCTCTTGTCAAGGTATTTTATCACAGCAAAAGAAGAAACCACAATATTCAGTTTACACCCCAAGGCAAGAAAGTAGGATTCAGGTCATGGGGTTACTAGTGAGTGCCTACGCTGAGGACTTTTAATGGGAACACAGTGTCTGTACTGGACCCCATACATCAGCCACTTAATGAACTGATAAAAATGATGTCGCACCAGCCCAGTGCAAGGTCTCTTGGTAACTGGAGACTCATATCACCTTCTAGAAGCTAAAGCTCTAAATCCAAAACAGATTCTAGCTAAGAAGGAGAAGAGGATTATATTCAACTTATCACGCCAGCCTTCAAGAAGGTCAGAGATGGATGTGTAGACCAAATCAGCTCCAGCAACTTATAAACTCTGAGACAGCACTGAAACTTTCTATTACGTACATGTGCTATGGTTGGGATAGATGATAAGTAGGTAGGTAGATAGATAAATAGATAGATAGATAGATAGATGATAGAGATGATAGATATATAGGTAGCTAGCTAGATAAATGATAGACAGACATATGATAGGTATATTTTAATCTCATGTTGTGATCTTTATAAATTTAGTTGAAACACAGTGATTAAAACATGCACAGAAAAGTAAATGCTGGATGTTGCTGGATTTTGTTTTTGTTGTTTGTTTGGTTTTGCTTTTGCTTTTGCTTTTGGTTTTAGTTTTGGTTAAGTAGACTTTCTTAGAGCTGTTTCAGTACAGATGCTACCAAAGCAGCCAAAAATCTAAGGAGCACTAGCAAAAAAAAAAAAAGAAAGAAAGAAAGAGAAAGAAAGGAAGAAAGGAAGAAGAAGAAGAAGAAGAAGAAGAAGAAGAAGAAGAAGAAGAAGAAGAAGAAG
>JADRCH010000034.1:6583126-6598819 GCA_019843965.1 Rhynchomys soricoides
AGAAGAAGAAGAAGAAGAAGAAGAAGAAGAAGAAGAAGAAGAAGAAGCTGCAGCAGAAGCAGAAGAAGAAAATAGAAGAAGACTTAAAACTTCGGTGGAAAATATATTTTGGTAATCTACACTGAAGTCACAGAGTCAACATACCATGTAGAATTATCACGAAAATGACCAGAAATTATTCCTAGTTATTTCTTTCTCTTAAAATATATAAGTTTTTAAAAACTATTTATTCCTGTGTGTCTGTGTATGTAGATATGTGTCTGTGTATACATGTATTTAGGTAGTATTACACATGTGTGTGTACTTGTGTGTGTGTCTGTGTATGTACATACTGTGTGTACCTGTGTATGTGTGTGTGTATGTGTGTGTATGTATGTCTCTCTCTATGTATGTATATATAAGTGTGAGTGTGTGCATGTCTATGTGTGTATACATGTGTGTTCATTTCTGCGTCTGTATGTATGTGAGAGAGTATGTGTTATTGTGTGAATGTGTGTACATATGTGTGTATACATGTACATGTGTGTACATCTCTGTGAGTATGTATGAGTGTGTGTACCTGTATGTTTATATGTGTGTGTTTGTGTGTATTTGTGTTGGGATATGTGCAGGAGTTCAGGGCCCAAAGAGGACAGAAGAGGGCATAAGATCAGGGTCTTCTGGAGCTGGAGTCACAGGGAGTCCTAAGCTGCTAGGTGAGGGTGCTGGGAACCAAATTCAATCCCCTGCAATAGAGTGAGTGCTCTTAACCGCTGAGTCATCTGTCCAGCCCCTAATTCGTTATTTCTATTGAGCCTTTAGAGCAGCATTTCTCAACCTGTGATTCAAGATTCTTCGGGGATCAAACGACCCTTTCACAGGGGTCACCTGAGATCATTGGAAAACACTGATATTTACATTATGATTCATAACAATAGCAAAATTACAGTTGTGAAGTAGGAAAAAATAATTGTACAGTTGGGGGTCTCCACCACATGAGGAACTGTGCTAAAGGGTCATAGCACTGGGAAGGCTGAGAGCCACTGCTTTGCCTGTGCACATCTGTTCAATTGTGGTGCATGTGTTCAGTGGTTCTACAGAAAGCCCTTTAGCTGTGTCCATCACTGACAAAGGACAAGACAAATACTGCAACTGTCCATGTTTGCATGTGATCAGTTAATGTGTGAGAAAATGAAGAAAGTAATAACAGGCTGTGGTAGATGACAGAGGAGAAGAATAGAGAAGACATGCCAAAAGTATTCACAATGCTGTAACAAGTCACCCCCAAACTCAGTGGCAGTGATGGGTGTCTGAATTTAGGAATTGGAAGTTTGTCCTGGATTTGGGTGATAGATCAGTTAACCTGGAAGAGGCTTCTTGGCCAGAAGGATTTGTGCCTCTAGACAGTTGCCAGGGCTGGGTAAGGGCAGAAATGTGTAAATGTCTCTGCTGAGGAGATGGAAGGGGGCTGTGTCTCCTGAAGCCCAGACCTGAATCCCAATAGAATTCAACAGCTGAGGGAAGGAGAGAATTGAGGTCAAATCTTGTTGTGCAGTCAACACATCAAGACAGAACAGTCAGGATTATGCACTTATGTTTTGCAATGTGGTCTGGGTGCGGCTGCAAAGAGCCAATGCAGATCCAGGAAAAGCCTGAGAGGCAGGCTGTCTCCAAGGAGAGCCAGAAAGAAAGAAGAGAAGTGAGATAAATGGAGTGAACCAGAGCCCTGGAGTGCACAGGGTGCACATAGAAGCCAGAGTACCTGGGAACCATGGTGCACCTAAGAAGCCAGAGTACCTGGTAACCGTAGCTTAAAGAATGAAATGACACAAAGCATACAATGTTGAAAAATGGTTTCAGGGTTTCCCAAAAGTGCCAGCAAATACAAACTCATTTGTCTTTCCTTTCCTTTCATTTCTCACCAAATCATTTGTGCTAGAACTGTGAATTACTTATGCCTTTGTATTTTATACCTACTTATTGAAAAGAACAATCCCCAGGGTGGTAGGGCGGAGGGGCAGGTGTCAGGGAAGAAAGAGTGTTCTTTCTTTCAGGAGACTCCAGTAGGAAGATGAGGCCAGTTGAAATGTCTGTGGCTTAATTTGATAGCATGACCATGAACTTATTGGAGGAGCTTAGGCATTAATAAGTATTAGCCCACTTTTAAAAGTTAAACCCTCTCATTCATATGTGCACGTCTATGTGCAGGTCTATGTGCACATATAATAGCATGCTATACATATGCACACATCTTTTTTATTCACACATGTACATGTGTATAGATAAGGCCATTTGTTTCTCTCTCTCTCTCTCTCTCTCTCTCGCTCGCACGCTCTGTGTGTGTGTGTGTGTGTGTGTGTGTGTGTGTGTGTGCTCTTACCCACACATGAAAATACCAGAGCAGGTGTCGTATTATGACTCTGAGATAGGATCTTTCATTGAACTCAAAGCTCCTTCTTTAGATCATGCTGCCTGGGCCAGTGAATTATGGGAAATCTGCTTGTTTCTAAACCCCAATGCTGGGGTCACAGGCACAGGCAGCTGTGTCTGGCTTTTGAAATGGGTGCTGGTGATGAGAACTCAGACCCTCATGTTTGTGGCGCAAAAGCTTATCCACTGAGCCACTCCTCAGCCCCTATGTAAGCATTTCATCAAATGGGATTTGCTTTGGGAACATGTCCAGTTGCGTTACAATCAGCTTCTGTTGGCTCGGTTTGTTTATAGCTGCCCCTGCAATTTGTAGGTTTTGGTGTGGTCTGCTGAGGGCCGCTTGATCACCGCTGTTACTCCAGCATTATGAATGAGCCCAGAATGATGTAACCTGTGGTGCAAAGCGGCCCATATTAAGATAAATAGCTCTGAGCTGTAAAGGAGAGGCCAAGCATTCATTCCACTGCCTTAACCTCGTTCTGTGATTATGCACTTATGTTTTGCAATGTGGTCTGGGTGCGGCTGCAAAGAGCCAATGCAGATCCAGGAAAAGCCTGAGAGGCAGGCTGTCTCCAAGGAGAGCCAGAAAGAAAGAAGAGAAGTGAGACATCACCTTCTAGGTGAACAGCTAGATGTCTAACTCTGAGGAAGTAGTTTTCAAACCGTATCTAGAAACTGACTTAATCTGACCCACGCTTTAGTGATTCAAACATGATGGGGCTTCTGATGCTTTCCTTGCCTGTTCACACATAGCTGGACTCTGTTACAATTTATATCAGAAAGGAAGAAACAAAAATCTGGTACTGAACTCAGCAGTCCAAACTTTAGAGATGTAAGTTACTGCTATAGATAGCTCATCTCTTCTTACAAACAGGAGGGCAAGATCTCTATTTGCACAATTTATTCCTGAAATAACATTCCTAACTGGTGGGCTTCTATTGGGTATCCTATCCATCATGAAGACATCAATGACATCATTCCAAATATGAATAAACGTTAGTTAATTCAGTGCTTCACACACTCTTCTGATATATCTTTTTTTTTTTAAATGTGCTTGTGTGTGCGTGTGATGTGTTCATACTAGTGTATGCCCATGTGTGTGTAGACCATGTGTATGTAGGTCAGAGATTCATGTTGAATGCCATTTTTCTTGTCCTTTCTACCTTACTTTTTGAGACAGGGTCTCTGTCACTGAACTTGGAGCTCACAAATTGGTCAAGACTAGCAGATTCTCTTCTCTCCTTCATGTTAGCACTGGGGATCCAAAAACATCCAGCCATTTTGTGTTTTACATCTCCTGCCTGAGAATCCTAACTCATGTTAGTGTTTGTGTGGCAAGCATTTATCCACTGAGTAAATCTTTGTATTTTATATTCCACGAATAAAAATGTTTCTATCACTGAGAAGGGCTTCATAGTACATACCAGTATATTAAAAGTTTTTGAAATCCGTATAAAAGAAACTTGATAAATACTACATATGGAAAAATATGTATGAATATAGAACTCTATTATCTGATAAAATATCAGATATTCATATCAGTTTGTGTTCATATTTATTGTTGCTATCAGCAACCTGAAGATTTTTTTTGGAAAATTTTGAGTGCCATAATTTTATTTTTGCACATAGTTCTTCATTTATCCTCTGAGAATTTCATAGCCACGGGTTACTTCTTTTGATCAGATCCACTCCTCCTCCATGTTTTATTGAGACACAATTCTTGCCCCTGTGAGGGAGAGTCCTCAAGAAGAGACCCTGAAAATGCTTGTAATTCCATAGCATCTCAGCAGGAGACTTCCGGGTTTATATGTCCAATACTGAAGAGAGGTAGAGAAAACCACCAAAGATGGGACCATCAAGTCCCATGCAGTGGAGCCTGGGGAAACCATGGAAACCAAAGAAGCAACGTATATGGTGAAGTCCTAACAGTACAGTCACTTAATGGCTCGGTGCAGGACCCTGGCTGGTACTGCAAAGCTTACATGTGTCTCTGACGGCTCCTGGACTTGCAAGCACCATCAAAGGATTGAACATGTGGAGAGTCTTGCTTCCCTTAGAGGAGAGTGGAAGGAGTTATTGTAAAAGACTTCAGGGAAGACAAACGGCAGAGTCACACCAGACACACACCCTGCAGTTTGTAGGCTCTGGATGGCGTTTATAGAGAAAAGGGAAGTGGCTTTCTTTGTTGTGTTTAGGGTCATTATTTACACCTATAACTCCCCACACACAGTTAGTTGACCACAAAACTAGAAGGGAATTTCAGACCATCTAGCTGTTTCCCTTTACCTCAGATGCAGGTAAACTGAGGACTGGATTACATCAATGGTCAGCCAGTTGGATCTAATACACTCAGTGCTCTCTCATGGGACTACAATCAAAATGGTTTAAATATTCAGAAGAAATTCAAGGCATCCAATTACTGTTTTCATTTTTGGGTGTTTATTGATTTTTTTCCTTTAATATTCAAACACACTTAAATATAGTTTTAATGTCAAATATTTTAACCGTGTTCCCAAACTCAACAGTAATGCTTTAAGGATTTTACCATTTCTTTTGACCTGCCTGTCAGTCTGCATTGAATAGCTGTCCTCAGGGCAGCAGGTTGGAGGGAAGGGACTCTCTCTGCCCTCATTGTCAATGACTTTTCATTGGAAATGGATGGAAAGTGTCTTCGCCCATTCTTTTGGTTCTGTCTATATTCTGCAGCTATTTCCTCTTTTCTCATTCGTATTCTTCAGCTTTCTCTATCAACTTTTAGGCCATTGGCCCCATTTGTCTTCCTTTCTAGTGAGGCAGTAGTCCGCAGTATGAGCCTCCTGTTCTGTGTCCCCAGCCTTATCTGAGATTCAATTCTCAGGTTTCCTCTTCCCCATACATATTCCTGACAGTGGCCTGTTTTTAAACTGCACTGGCTCAGTAAATGCATGAATATTTCTTAACTACTATTAAGAGAACAAACTGTCTATCCCTTTTAAACATTTCTATAAATTTTTAACGTTTTAAAAAAATTCTTACCCATTTGTCTTGCTCTAATCACAGATAGAAAACAGATATGCTTCACGATTTTAAGTTTTTGTATTTTGAAGTATTTTTCCATTGACATTCTCTGAATAGATTTTAAGGAACTTTCATAAGAGATCTTACTATGTATGCATGTGGCACAGAACATATCATTAGCTACTGCCTGGCTATTGTTTGTCATCTGATCAGGGACTTACTTACATTTACTTATATTGTAGGCTTTCATTATTTGGAGGTGTTTTGGGGATGAGAGTTGGGCAATAGCTTGCTGTGTGGCTCTGGCTGCTCTCAAACACTGAATTGTTTTCTTCACCTTCCTGAATGCTAGGGTTCAAGCTTGTAAGTTAAAATGACTTCCAGTTATAATTTTAAATTTCTCATCCTTTGTTTAAATCTTAAGGTAATATAGGACTTCAAGGCAGATCCGTCTAGCAAGGGGATTGCAAGGAGCATTCTGATGTGAATGAGGGTGACCATTTCACTTCTTATTAAGTAAGTTCCGAATTGCTGGACTCATAGGAGTGAGTTCCAGACATCTCTCTGAGAAGGTCTCCATGCGATGTTGGTCAAATGCTAATGTGACCTCAGTGAAGTGCTTTGACTCTTCAGAGTCTGAGTTAGCTCATCTATAAAATGAAACCATTGCTCCATC
The DNA here is from genome assembly GCA_019843965.1 of Rhynchomys soricoides. Lineage (NCBI taxonomy): Eukaryota > Metazoa > Chordata > Mammalia > Rodentia > Muridae > Rhynchomys > Rhynchomys soricoides. The sequence continues at coordinate 6,589,209 of JADRCH010000034.1, forward strand.
CTCCCTAAAACATTGCCCTCCCAACAAGAAGTTTAGCATCATCAACACAAGAATAAGGCTGATCTGATAACTCAGGATGCACAGTTAGGAGAAGATTGGCAACTCCTCGTATGCATTGTTTACAACTATGTGTAAGAGCTCTTAGGAGATCCAGGAAAAGGACTGAACACTGTGGAGTTAATTGCTTAGTCTGCATACTTTGATAGCTTTGGGGGATTGCTCTTCTCACTGAATCATGTACTTACTCAAGGATGGCTGGGTAAAAGTGCCAGCTAGACAGGGGATGGTGACCTAAAGATGCGTGACACTATGACCTCAGCACCCTGAAAATTAAAAAATAAAAAAGGCTTTGACATTTACCTTAGTTAATATTGACTCCTCTGTGAAATATGACTATCATTTCATAACACACACACACACACACACACACACACACACTTTGTTTTTATTTGTCTCTGAGAGAAATATAACAGGGCTAATATCCAAAATATACAAAGAACTCAAGAAGTTAGACTCCAGAGAACCAAATAACCCTATTAAAAATGGTATACAGAGATAAACAGGGAATTCTCAACTGAGGAATCTCTAATGACTGAGTAGCACTTAAAGAATTGTCAATAACCTTAGTCATCAGGGAAATGCAAATCAAAACAACCTTGAGATTCCACCTTACACCAGTCAGAATGGCTAAGATAAAAAACTCGGGTGACAGCATATGCTGTCGAGGATGTGGAGAAAGAGGAACACTTCTCCACTGCTGGTGGGAATGCAAGTTGGTACAACCACTCTGGAAATCAGTTTGGTGGACCCTCAGAAAATTGGACATAATACTACTTGAGGACCCAGCTATACCACTCCTGGGCATATACCCAGAAGATGCTCCAACATGTAATAAAAACACATGTTGCACTATGTTCATAGCAGCCATATTTATAATAGCCAGAAGCTGAAAACAACCCAGATGTCCCTCAACAGAGGAATGGATATAGAAAATGTGGCACATTTACACAATGGAATACTACTCAGTTATTAAAAACAATGACTTCATGAAATTCGAAGGAAAGTTGATGGAACTTGAAAATATCATCCTGAGTGAGGTAACTCAGTCACAAAAGAACGCACATGGTGTGTACTCACTGATAAGTGGATATTAGCAAAAGAGAAACTCAGAATACCCATGATACAACTCACAGACCATATGAAACCTAAGAAGAAGGAAGACCACACCAAAGTATGGATGCTACAGTCCTACTCAGAAGGGGGAAGAAAACAATCTTGTGAAGTAGAGAGAGAAAGGGATCTGGGAGAGAGACAGAGGAGAAGGAGGGAAAGGGGGCCGGTTCAGATATGGGAGAGAAGTACAGAGGGTCAGGAATTTGAAAGAAGGTATGTAGCAATGGAGGAGGGGGAACTGAGGGTATCCACTAGAAAGTTCCAGATGCCAGAGACCTAAGAAGCTTCCTGGACCCAACAGGGAAGACATTATCCAAAATACTCAACAAAGGGGGTATAAAACTGGTAGAGACCATATCCAGTGGATAGGTATGACCCCTGGTTAAGGGATGGGGCCACCCACCACCTCAAAAGTATTAATCCAGAATTCCTCCTGTCAAAAGGAAATGCAGGGACAAAGGGTGGAGCAGAGACTCAAGGAAAGGCCATCCAGAGACTGCTCCACCTAGGGATCCATATCTGCAGACACCAAACCCAGACCATATTGCTGATGTCAAGAAGCACTTGCTGACAAGAACCTGGTATAGCTGTCTTCTGAGAGGCTCTGTCAGAGCCTGACCAATACAGAAGCAGATGCACACAGCCAAACATCGGACTGATTATGGGTACCCCAATGGAGAAGTTAGGGCAAAGACTGAAGGAGCTGAAGGGGTTTGCAACCCCATAGGAAGAACAACAATATCAACCAAACTGACCCCCAAAAGCTTCCAGAGACTAAGCCACCAACCAAAGACTACATGGATCCAGCTGGATATGAAGCAGAGGCCTGGCTTATCTGGCATCAATGGGAGGTGAGCCCCTTGATCCTGTGGAGGCACTATGACCCAGTGTAGGGGAATGCCAAGGTGCTGAGGTGGGAGTTGGTGGGTGGGTGGGGGAGTACCCTCATAGAGGTAGAGGGTGGGGGGTCAGATAGGGGGTTTTTTGGAGGGGAAACTGGGAAGGGGGATAACATTTGAAATGTAAATAATTAAAATAACCAGTGTAAAATACAAATAAAAACAAGCTAATATAACTTCTATTTCTATATTTTTGAAAAGGTTTTTTGATGTGCACATGTTTTATAAAGGATCTTTGGCAAGAGTATACAAGCAGATGAACTGGATACCATGTATGACTGTCTGGTAAATGTTAAGCTTTAAGAACCCATGAACCATGAGCCAGCCAGTCAACCGTCATGAAAGAAACTTGCACATTAAAAGCTAAACCACTGTTGAGTCTCAGATTTTTTACCATAATGTGCTAGTGCTATGGATTTGGAGTGTAAGGGAGGTGTCTGCAGAGTCAGCCTCTTAGTAAACATCTGCAAGGTTGTTGGTTTGTTCCACTGATAGGGTCATCAAGGGAAAGTAATAGCATATCCAACTTACTTTGTCATCAAAATAGGCTAAATGTGAAGGCAGGAAATGTCACCTGTGCTCCCTCCCTTTAACCCTTAGATAACTCTTAATGTAGCCATGACAAAGAACCTAAACTGAGGAGAGAGAAGCTATTTGAAAGATCTTTAAGAGTCCAAGGAAGCTCTCTCTGCCTCTTTGTCATGTTGCCCACTTCTAGGCATGAGCTTGCCGCCTCACGACTTACAGACCACTGCTTTGCAGTTATAAGGAGACAAAGGGCCTGGAGTGGGAGCAGAATGAAAGTCTCTCCAACAGAATTTTTTCTTATTCTGTGATAAGATGATTGATGGTGGAGACAGCTGGAGCCATAAATGATGATGCTGGTGGTAAATGATGCTGCCTTTTGGTCCCCGAGTTAGAGAGTGGGGACCTCTGCATGAAACATACAACAGTGGCAAAACCCCCACGTGTGCAATTTATCAAAGTTGAGAAGCTATATAAAAAGAGAGACTGTTTCTTAAAGGTAAATGGAAATGATGTCTTCAGCCTAGCAGCTACAGGGCTTCAGTGCCACGATCATTTGGCGAGGCATGGAGGAGGGAGTTTGTACTACTTATTCCCATGGTTCTGGAACAACACACTGTCAAGGAAGAAGCTATCTTGGTAAAAAGTATTCTCTGTGAGGTAGGTAAGATGGCTTAATCACTAACATGCCTGCTCTACAAACGTGTGGACCTGGGTTTGGATCCCAAGCACCCATGTGGAAAAGCAGGGTGTGGTGGAATGCGCCTGTCCTCCTAGTGCTGAGGAGTTGGAGAAAGGAGGATACATGGAGCTCTCTGACCAGTTCCTGTACCTGAATGGGTGAGCTCTAGGCTCAGTGAGTGGACCTGTGTCAAAAACTAAGGAAGACACACAACAGACATCCATCTTTAGACTGCGTACATACACACCTTTGCCTACACACTTGTGTTACACATGTTTACAAACACACCAACATTTATATACTTGCATGGACACAGAATACTCACTGGTGGTTTTAATTATGTGTTATCTGTTTCTTTTCCCTGTCATAAGAATCATAGGACAGATGTGGGGCGGCATTGCTGCTGAGTGTCAGATGTTCCCAACTTGCATCAGCTTTGATTCTTACAAAGAGAAGGCATGAAGAACAGAGCTCTGTAAAATGGAATCTGCTCTTAAATGTGTGTGTGTGCGTGCGCGAACACACACACACACACACACACACACACACACACACACTAATATTGGCAGGTGAACAGATGATAAAAGTTTTCCTTTCCTAAGGAAGGCCACTCTGGCGCTTGCTGATCCTTACAGACATACTCTGCTCTCTATATTGTGAGAAGCCAGAAAGCAGGATGGCAGATCTTCCCACCATTATGTCATTGCACATTGATATCTGAACAAAATGAGGAATTTGGTATTATGTAATATAAATATGACCATAACATTGGCCTTACACAGACCATTCTTTAGGAAGAAATTTAAAAATTTTTGATTAGCCTATTAGATATTGATGTGAAACCAGTTTGTCCTTCCAGAAGCCTGCTCACAGCCTGGGGCTTGTAAGAGACCCATTGATGTTGACTCACGTTACCTCCTCTGATCTGTGTATTGTGAGTACCAGAGAGCTCATGAAGTCAGAGAAAGGTATTGTAAAGACAATATGCTGTCATCGCTGGCTTGTGCCCTAAATGGGAGACATCAATAGCTCTTCATTAATCTTAGAGAAACTAGCACTTAGACTAAAGCACTCATGACTCAGTTGATCCTCTCCATCATGTTCAGGACCCATAAGGTTCTGTAGGGAACATGAACATTACAAAGAAAATCCTGCATGGCCATTTGTCTATACTGGTTATTTTTTCTTGTCACTGTGTAAACTATTTGAGAAGAAGTAATGTAGGGGAAGAGAAGTTCGTTTGGGCTCTTGGTTTGAAGAGATGCTGTCCAGCATAGTAGAGAAGGCGTGTGGTAGCCTCTGTGCCAGCAGGAGTCTGTGGCAACCCCTTTTGATATCTCAGTGGGCCACACACCAAAAAGAAGGCAGGAAACTGGGTGGGAATATAATTCTCAAAACAGTCCTCCAAATTTCTACTTCTTCCAACTAGGCCCCAATTCCATAACTCCCAAACAGCAGCACAGCAAGGAGTCAAATCTTCACCTACACAAGCTGTGGGAGACATTCGAAAATCACCCAAGAGTCACTTCACAACAACAGTAGTTCTGAGTGTGACATCCCAAATGGAGGGCTTGGAGAAAGGACTGAAGGAGCTGAGGAAATGTGCAGCCCCAGGGAGGTAGCAACAGTGGCAACTGGTCTGACCCCTGATGCTTCGGGAGACTGATCCACCAACTAAAGAATACACATGGAGAGACCCATGGTGCTGGCCACAAATGCGGCAGAGGAGGGTCTTGTTATCCATCAGGGGGAGGAGTGGGCCTGAGGGTGTTAGATCCCCCAGTATAGGAGAATGCCAAGGAGGAAAGACGAGAGTGGGTGGGTGGGTGGGTGGGAGGGTGGGTTGGAGAATATCCCCATATTGGCAGGGGGAAGGCGGAGGGAATGGGGAGATTCCAAAGGGGAGATCTGAAACATTTGAAATGTAAATAAAATATGAAAAAAAAAAATCAAACCAAACTTTAAACATGAAGAAAGATGGGGCTGGCCTGTCTGCTGATGCCCTTTTATTTGGGTATTTTTGCTGCAGATTCTTGAGTCTCTGTCCTCATCTATAAAAGAGAGCTAAGAATTTTTCTCTTGAAAATTCAGTACATGAAGCATTTAGGTATACTTAGTCTGGGTCTGGCAAAAGAGTAACTGCTTGGGAGCTGTTATTTGACTTACTGTCTAAAGATAACAAATTACTCTCTCCGCCCAACATGGTTGTTTCTTTAAACATCTCTGTTTTATGATGAAAGTTGGAAAAAACAAAGTCTTACAACAAGAAAATTGTTAGAAAAGTAACTAAACAGTACAGAAGCAGTTCCTTGTGTCTTGGGGAGCATACACACTTTTTGTTGCCATTTTTCTTTTGAATTTCATAATGTTTCATTTTACCTTGATGGCCATTTTTTTTGGTACACAAAATTTGACTCCTTGCTTTTCTATATTGTTTCCAAATCCCATTCATTTCTGTCCTTAAAAATTATTTGTGTGTACATGTGAACCTGTGTGTAGTGTACCTGGTGGCCAGAAGAGGAGCTAGGGTTGCAAGAGGTAGCCTCCGTGTGGGAGCTAAGAGTTGAACCTGGGTCCTCTTCAAGAGTGGCATGAAGTCTTAACTGCTGAACCAACAATAGACCCCAGAACCACAAGGTTTAACACACACACACACACACACACACACACACACACAACTTTATATCAGAAAAATGTATTTATGTTTTAATTGCTTTAGTTTTGTTTCAAAAGGTATTTAAAACACAAGTGCTTGCAACAATGATCCCTTTGAAAATAACATAAATTCATTGATTTATAGATGCATATGGCCACCATGTCTCATCTAGGCTGCAGAGTGATTTATTTTTAATTTTATATTTTCAGCATAAAATAATTACCTCACTTATATTTTTCCTCTAGAAGAAATTTGGCACACCACAAAAATAGCACAAAGCCCCGGATACACTTAATAAGTGCTGTGTCTGTGGAAAAGATGGGTTTTACCTGAAGTAAATTACTATATTAGCCAAGCAAAAATAGTTGCTGAGAACACGGTGAATTTTACAGCAGATTTTTCCTTTCTCCACTCCACTACTGTTCAGAGAACCTGAGAGGGGTCGTTTAACTAAAGAAATATTTCGTCTTTACCAAACTCTCGTTTCTCTCCCCTTCCTCCTCTTCCCCTCTTTCTTGACCTCCCCTCCCCTCCCTTCTCTCTCTCCTCCTCTTTTCCTTTCTCTTGTCTTCCTTTCCTTCCTAACTCTTCTTTTTCTTCCCGACGCAGGCTCATTCTATGGCTCCACATACCAACCTTTTCATCCTTCTGCTCAGCTTCCCCAGCATTGATGGCAGGCAAGGCAATGGCATCCAACTTGCATTCCTATTGAGTGCTGTGCACACAAAATATTCTTCACTGGACTTCATGGACTGCAGTGGAGGCCATGGATGGAGACCGGAAGTTGTGTGTTCTTTGACTTATGCCCTCTTTCTAGAGTGTTCCACCTTATGTATTTTGGCCCCCGAGCAGTGAAAAGATTGATGTTCACTTTCTTCCTAGACTTGATAGTTTATTTCCTTTTACAGAAATGTTCTCTTTGGGGTTCTGGTAGGACTTCTGTCCGTAAATGCCCTAAATTACACATTGCAATGTAACCACCATTGTAGCAATGGCAGGGGACAGGACCTTTGGACAGGATCAAGACATTAGGACTCAGGAGTCCTGCCTTCTGAGTGGCTTAGTGTCTGATGGAAGGGTCAGAGGGAACATAGTCCCTGTTCCATTTCCATATGTGACAGCTTTACCTTGGCTTTTCAGTCTCCAGAACTATGGGCAATAGCTTTCTATTCTGTGTCAGTTAGCCCGTGTGGTGGTTTGAAGGAGAATGCCCCCTATAGTCTCATATGTGTGAATGCTTGATCCCGGCTGATAAACTGTTAGGAAGGACTAGAAGGTGTGGCCTTGTTGGAAGAATAGTGTCTCTAGGGGTGGGTTTTGAGGTTTCAAAAGCCCACACCAGGCCCAGTCTCTGTCTCTCTTTCTATCTGTTTCTTTGTCTCTGTCTCTGTCTCTGTCTCTCTCTCTCTGGATCAGGATGTGAAGCTCTTAGTTACTGCTCTATCACCAGGCCTGTCTTCTTCCTGCCATGATGATCATGGAATAACCCTCTGAAACTATAAGCAAGCCCCCAATTAAATGTCTTCTTTTGCAAGAGTTGTTTTGCTCATGATGTTTCTTCACAACAATAGAACAGTGACTAAGACACCCAGGCTGTAGTATTCTGTTATCGTCGCACAAATGGCAGCTGCCCCAATCTGTGTCTGTACAGAAAGCTCTCATATCATGAGGATTATGTCATCCTTCAGATTCTCTCCAAACTGCTTCCATCAACATCAACCATACTACAGAAGCAGTCTGCATGTGTGGCTGTCAGCTGCTGCAGCAGCACACAGTGATAGGAGGAAGGAACTAGAGAGCTTTGTTGTAGGTTGCTAGAAAAATCACATATATATATGTGAGATATATATACACATTGTCTTAGTCAGGGTTTCTATTCCTGCACCAAACATCATGACCAAGAAGCAAGTTGGGGAGGAAAGGGTTTATTCAGCTTATACTTCCATATTGTTGTTCATCACCAGAGGAAGTCAGGACTGGAACTCAAGCAGGTCAGGAAGCAGGAGATGATGCAGAGGCCATAGAGGGATGTTACTTACTGGCTTGCTTCTCCTGGCTTGCTCAGCTGGCTTTCTTATAGAACCCAAGACTACCAGCCCACAGATTGTACCACTCACAAGGGGCCCTCCTCCCTTGATCATTAATTGAGAAAATGCCTTACAGCTGGATCTCATGGAGGCATTTCCTCAACTGAAACTCCTTTCTCTGCAATAACTCCAGCTTGTGTCAAGTTGACACATAAAACCAGCATACACACACACACACACACACACACACACACACACCATTCTCTAGGGGCAGAATCTTCAGAATAGCCACATTTTACTGCAATTTCCTCTTTATCACATTAAAAAGTCTGGACCCACTGGAGGTCAAAGAAGGGAGAGTTTGGCCACTGCTTTGCATTCATTCTCTCAGACTAGAATAAAGAAGTCTTAAAGCTCTCTCCACCAGGTAATTAGTCTGAAACAAACAAACAAACAAACAAACACTGTACAGAACTCCCATTCCATTCCTCGATTGTAACACAAATATGCATGTACTTAAAACCTAGCAAATTCTTTTGTGCCTCTTCAGTTTTACAATATCTCAAATGTTTGTATTCTTCCAATCATCACAGGGTGATCATTTCTAAAGGACAGGGGACTTGTCATATTCTAGTGCCCAAATAGCCAACACTGTATAGAAGGAAACTCAGTCATGCAGGGCAACAGTGTGCCAGGCACTCTGCCAAGGGATGGACTCCGATGACTTCATGTGACCTTCACGGCAGTTTTGAGAAGTCGGTGTTCCCCTCATCTCTGAAGAAGCAAGCTTTAGATATTAGGCGATCAGTCTGAAAACCCAAGCTGCTCTGCATGCAGTGTGCTTATTAATCCATCTGGTTTGCTGATCTAAAAACACCACAAGGACAGCAGCTTCAGGATTTCTCCAGGACCTGGAAGTTAGAAAGTTCAAGGTCAAGGGGCCAGCATAGCGACTACCCGGAGCAGGCTTCTTCCTCCCAGATGGTAGAAGGGGAAGGAAGCCCTTTCTGTGATTACTTAGAAAGGGTACCAATTGCATTGAAGAATACTCCATACTAATTTCTTTTTCCTTTTACAGTTTGTGTGCACATGTGTGTCTGTATGCAGCTCTAAGTGTCTGCATGTGCCTGTGTGTGCATATGATATGTATGTGTCTGATACATGTGTGTATGTGATTATGTATATACATGTGCATGAATTCATGTACCTGTACACAGACGGCAGCAGGTGGGTGTCTAATGGTCTTCTCCATCATTCTATGATTTATTCTCTCACTGAATCTGGAGCTGGGCTGGCATTAGACAAGTCCCAGGGACTCCCTGCCTGTACCCTCCACAATGCTGGGGCTCCATGTGGTCACATCTGACATTTACTTGGGGACTGGAGACTTAAACTCAGTTCCTTTGCAAGCACTCTTGAGTTACCGCTCGAGCACCAAGATCCCTAGACTCATGACTCCTCCCAAAAGTTCTCCCTATAGGATATCACATTGAGAGAATTAGGAGTCCAGACTGTGAATCCGGAGGGGAAATCAGTTATTTTACCAGAATGGCAAGACTGAATGTGATCTCACAGATTTTCTGATTTCCTCCGAAAATGACTTCTCTCTCTCTCTCTCTCTCTCTCTCTCTCTCTCTCTCTCTCTCTCT
>JADRCH010000034.1:6598829-6611022 GCA_019843965.1 Rhynchomys soricoides
TCTCTCTCTCTCTCTCTCTCTCTCTCTCTCTCTCTCTCTCTCTCTCTCACACACACAACCACACACACACACACACACACACACACACACACACACACACACATTAGAGGTCATTTTAGCATCATATGTTAACAAAAGCATATGGTGAAGTCCCTTGTGGTGATAAACTGGAATCAACTGGGATGGTTGTTCCGTGGTTGTCAGTAGAGAAGAGAAAGATATCAAAGCCTCTGCCTCTCCATCAATCCAGTTTGGGGAGGGCTGACAGAGACAGAAGCAGAAGCCTTAGGCTTGGGGGTCGAGAATGCATTCGCCATTCCTAGCGAATTGCATTGCTAATGTTTGAGTCGTGCTGTTCTGCAGGCAGAACGGATCAGTTCAGGTACAAGACGTGTATGACTTCACATTTGGATGTAACTGCACTTTCCTTTGTCTGGAAGCATTCCTCTGAAGTGATAACTCATTCAGTCTTAATGATTTGCCCATAAATTTGTTTATGTGTGATTCAGCTGTAGGGTGTCAACCGAGATGCAGAGGCTTAATGAATACTGGTGAGCCAAGTCCTCCATTATGGCTCACAAATGAGCCACTTGGCCAAGACAGTTTGCAGAGCGTGCCTAGCATAATGAGACTTGCCTCCAAGTGAACTGAACACGGACCTCCTGTTTGATTTAGGGAAGTGAAGTGCTGTAGAAAACTTGATGGTGAACCACTGCCATGAAGCTTTCATAGTGGTGTTGCAATGTGATGGCTTCCAGAACAACCTGGAAGGAAGGTCACTTAGTCAGGGCTCAGCGGACAGCCGTTTCCCACATTTCTGCTTAGCAGGGAGATAGGAGGTCTGTGTATTCATGTTCTCTCTCTTATTTTCTCCATCTCTTCCCTGTTCTTTTCTTCCTTTGTTACCACACTCTTTCTAACTCCTCCCGTTTCTCTCTCTCTCTCTCTCTCTCTCTCTCTCTCTCTCTCTCTCTCTCTCGCTGGTATCTTTGATTTTGGTCTCTCAATAAATGTTATACAGAGAGGAGTTAATTAGGAAATAGACTATCAGGATGTTAGTGTAAAGGGTCCAAGGGCAAAGCCTTGCAGGCTGCCTGGTTTTGATCACCATGAGTCAACTGGGCTGACCTTTACAACATAAGAGTAACAGCAGACAGGAATTGCCCACGTACAGCTATGACCCCTATGAAGCCAGGAATGTTATTAAGACTTACTTTTTAATAATGTGTGTGAGTGTGTGTGTGTGTGTGTGTGTGTGTGTGTGTGTGTACTTGCCAAAGTGCATGTGTCCACCAAAGCTAGAGACATTGGATCCTCTGGAGCTAGAGTTATAGGCAGTTAGGAGCCACCTGATATGGGTGCTGGAAAATGAACTCAATTCAAACCCTCACCAGCAAGAGTAGTATGTGCGTTAACTGTTGGGTCATCTCTCTAGCCCTGAGACTAAAATTTGAATTTTATATGGTCAAGAAATAACTTCCTTTTGATCATTTTCCAGCAAGACAGAAAAGTATAATCATCCACACCCACCATATGAGTATACACACAGACACACACACACACACACACACACACACAGACACAAGAGAAAAGGGGGGAACAAACAAAACCCCCAAAATATTAGCTTGCAGAAATTACCCAACATGCACCAGTACAAATCTCAGGTGAAAGGTCAAATGTCAACTAGCTACGCTGTCTACCTGCTCCCACATACTGAACTTTGTTCCTCAGCATCTCAGGTGTTGCTTCTGAAGGTTGCTCTCTCTGCTTTAGCCCACCTTTAAATGTTCTCTACTTCTCTTTGTTCTCCAAAGGGTTCTCACCCTCTGATCTTCAGTACTGAACTCAGTTGATGCTTCTCTAAGGAAAGCTCACACCTTTTGTTTGTCTGCTGGAGCCCACCACTAAGTGCAGAAGGATGACAGAAGAGGGCATTGGATCCCCTGGAACAGGAGCCAGCATGCGAGTGCTGCCAACCCAACCTGGGTCCTCTGCAAGAGCAGACCTCCTTGAGGTCTAAGAGTAGTTAGATGCTCCTAACTACAGAGCCATCTCTCCAGCCCCTGGGATTTTCATGGCTCTGGAAGCTGGAAGTCTGTGGTCACTTGTTGGTGAATCTATTTTCTTCTGAGGTCTCTGTCCTTAGCTCACGGCTCTTGCCTTGCCATGTTCTCATGTGGCTTTTCACTCTACATGGTGACCATCTCCCTCTCCCCCTCATGCCTACACTACTTATGAGACAATAGTCAGTTGAGTTAGGAATATAGACCTCACATAATCTTAAATAATTCCTCAATGACCTGTCTCCAAATAACATCATGTTGGAAGTTAACTTTGATGTACTAATTTAGGATAGAAACACAATTTAGTCCATGACACTTTTAATCAGATGTTGAAAATGTAATGGGATTCCTCAAACTTAGTGTTAAGACAAACTATATTTTAATATACTTTAAAAATTAAAATCAATTTAATCTCAAATTTTAAAATAAAGTAAGATAGATACTTTTCCCCTTTATTGCAAAATTCAGTATGGCTTGGCAGGAAATGGGCTTCGATTTCCTTCCATCTCATGTGCTTCTGTTATTTTGTTTTATTGGTATATAATATTTTATGTGTGCCTATGCATGTTCGTGTGCATATGTGTGTGTGTGTGTGTGTGTGTGTGTGTAGATCAGGGATTGACTTGAGTGTCTTCCTCAGTCTAGTTCTGTCTTGATTTCTGAGGCAATATCTCTCCCTGACCCTGGATCTCACTGATTCAGCAAGGCTGGGTAATTGGTGGGCTCTGGGATCCACCTTTCTTCCCTTCCACAGCTCTGGTATTACAGATGTGCAGTGCTGTGCCTGGCATTTTTAAGAGGTTGCTAAGTATAAAACTCTGGTCCTCACGTCTCTCAGGATTGTGAAGGAGATACTATCAGTGGAGCCATTTCCTCAGCTCCCATCTTGCCTTTCCTGATTTTGAATCTTTGAAAGTGAGGGTGATTTGTAACTACATCTATTTTCCCAGTCCATGCATTCATCACCCCTTCTGATCTCCAAGTGATCTCACGACATTTTGTTCTTGAGGAGGACATATGTGAAGAGCTCACACTTGCCCTTTCCTGAAATTTTCCTATGACTTGTTAGTCTCAAAAATGTTTTTATCTCTGAATACATGCACATAAGTGAGATGAAGGGGAAGGAACATCCACAGCCTTAAAAATGATATTCAGCTTTTCCTGGGATGGAGAGTTACAGAGTCCTTCAAAGGAAACAGAGAGCTTTAGAGGTGGATTCTGAAGGTCATATTCCAAGTCTTCCTCAGGTCTGAGACACAGGGTGCCCCAGCTGTTGTGAGCACTGACTGCTGTCAACTCCAAGTCCCTCACTGTGAACTGTATGCAACTGAAGGAAGCTGACTCCAGAAGGATTAAATACACTTCCTAGAGACACTCAGGGTTCAGTAGGTGACCAGTGTTCAGAGGCCATGAGCCCAATTGTAGACCTCTCTGAGGAGCTATCCAGATCTAGTGATGATAGTTCCTTCAGAAATAAATTCATCTCTGTGTAATCCTGCATCCCCCACTCTCTGCAGGGGTTTCTTCCTGAAACTCCTGCCAAATGAAACTCCTCCAGGCAAATCTACATCCTGGGAGCCTGGCATGGCAGCCATCTTTCTGCTCGCATCCAGCTGGCTGAAGTTATATTTCTGGTGTCCAGTGAACATTGCCACCAGTGATTCCCCTCCACCCCCCAATTCCCTGTGTTCTCTTCTTGGCAGTAAGGAGAATGTCTTAATGTTTACCAGTAGTGGTCTTCTGGTTTTACTCTTTCACTTTTGGGAGCTGTTCTCTGCTTGTCTGCCTTGGTGATATGTTACTAGGATACTTGGTGAGGTGGCTTCTGGTATTGTTATCCTTTGGCATTTTAAACCCATCAGTCTCAAAATGGTACCAAACACAGGATGACTCATGAGGTCTAACACAAGCACCATGTTGAAAGTCCTAGCCATGCACCAGTATTAGTCATTAATCTAACTCCCAAGCTGTCCAAACTGTCCAATGAATTTCAGAATGTATACTTAATCCAAACCCTGACTTGCTTACCAGGGACTGCTCTGTATTTTATGAAGACAGGAAGCTGATTAACTCACTCTTGGAGTCCACATTTAATACTAGGACTCACCTAGGGTAGTGTGTGGCCTGTGGAGACGTTCTTAAAATTCTCTGGACGTTGTATGAGAACAGAGAACTTGAGACCAGAGAAGGAATTCTCACCGTGGGTTATCTGAGCTTTGCATGAAGGAGATATAGAACAAATAAAGGCCTGGGTTTGAATCAAAATATCATCTTCTAGCTGTATAAAAACTTGGGGCAATTTACTTAAACTTCACCTCTCCCATTCAGTAGGAGATTCACAAGACCTGTGATACTGGGTTATTATGATAGGTAAATAGTAGATGTTAGGTAGAGTGCCAGATCCACCTCATGATCATATTTCTATTAAGTATAATATAACACTTAATTAGAAACAGGGTAAACTTGAGGCCAAAGTTGTGGGTGTGCTTTTGACAGGTCCTCAGACTTTCTCTTTGTTATTTAATCCTCAAATAGGGGCAATAGCAATTGAGTGGTTTATGATCTCCTAAGACCTTACTAACTGCCCCTTTCTATATATGTGCGAATATTTAAATATAGTCATTCACATTTTCAGAAGAGACAGGTAAATCCTAAGAACCTGCAGATTTGTCTTCATAAACAAAACTGAAAGCCACCAAAACCAAAGTTGAACATCAAACGTTTGTGAATCACTGCAATTTATCTTGCTATTGTATACACGGTAGATTTCATTTTTTATTGCACAAACACATTTCCAACAGATCTCCCCATGGCTCCTTCCAAAAATCATATTTGTAATGAATAGAGCTCTTCATATCACTTATTGAATATTTAATAATTCTATCATTTATTCTAAAACGAATATACATTTTAATTTTTAATGACAATGAATGTATGAAATTCATTTTTACTTTTAGTTTATAAATTCACATCAACTAGGTGCTGTAGAAAGACCAGCATTATGATTCTAATACATAAAATTTCGGAGTCAGAATTGAACTCACATCTTCCTGAATACAAAATCCCTTATGTTCAAACAGCTGTGCTATCATTGGCTTGTTCTCTCCACAGTCTTGCAGGGTATTCCACTTCTCTTCCTCCTTTCTCTTCCCTTCTTCCGCTTCTTCTTCCTCTCTCTTTTCCTCCCCTCACTCCCTCCTCCCACCCTGCTACTGCTTCTTCTCAGGCAACCAAGTTGAAGTTAAATACAGGATGGTGATTGCCCATGTTCTCACTGGATTTGTGTAGTGAATGAATCCTGTTCCAGACTGCAGAGTCAGCAGTGTGAATAACCTTGACATTGAGTCCTTATTCTTTCTGTCAAAGTAGCTTATATTTCCAAGAGGAGAGTTTATAATGCCCAGGCAGCTATGACAGCAGAAGATTGGGGCACAAAGCTAAGGGATCACCTCTTCAACTACAAACACAGTGAGCTAAAAGTGGGGTGAGGCATCTCTCAGAGCACACCTCCATTCTTTCTCCACTAAGGCTGTTGGCATCTCCCCAACAGAGCCACCAACCGAGAACCAACTATCCAAGTACCTGATCCTACGGGGGGCATTTCTCATTCAAACAGGAAATGTTAGATCTAACATAATATTCCTAAGACAGATCTGAAAAGCTGTAGAACAGCAACCTTTGAGAACCACGCTTGTTATCCTCTCAAAGAAAACTTGCATGCCAGTTTTCAGGTCTGTCTTCCCAGAGATTTTATGAAGAGCAGGATAATTGTGATTCTCATTCCGAAGATCTGATAGCAAGTGTTAAAGAAGTGAAGCGACCTTCAAAGACAACTGTGGCTCTTTTATAACCGAGCTCTCCATGGAAATTATGCCTCTCAATTACCCAAATCAGTTGGTTCTCCAACAATGCCAAAATGACGTGTTCTGACCATTTGTAACACAGAATACTTTCAAATGTTAAATATTGAACTAGGTCATTAACATGTTACTTCAAGTTCTTTGCAAATCTGATTATAAGGATATTACTTTCCTTTTACCAAAGAAAACTAGACCAGTGGGATGGTTCACTGGTCACTATCCTAAGGCTTGGCAGAGGAGCAGGCAAAGCTTCTATGACCTCACAACTTTGAAATCTATTCTGTCCTTCCAGTAGAGAGCATGGAACCTACATCTCTCCTGGAGATGGGGTGTTTTCTAGCTCACCCTTGAAGATGCTGCCAGTAGATGCCTATATTCCACCAAAGCAGAAGAGTCATGGACCTGCATCAATAGAAAACTTATGACCATGGATCATTTTGAAAAGGAGCCAAGTGAATTCTGTTGATTTTTCAAATGTTAACTCCAACTTGATTACCTAAGATACACAGTGTATGGCTTGTGTATATTGTCTTTTTTATTGCTTGTTTAGATCTTTTGATTCATATTCATGAGGATTATTGGTGCATGGAATTCATTTCATAATGTGTTTGTGTTGCTTTGCTATCAGGGTTATTATGGCACCATAAAATTTTATAAGCTATTCCTGATTTATCTGTCATCTCAATACTTACATGTAAATTTATCATTACTTATTTTTCAACTTTTGAGTAAAATTTATTCATAGAAATAGGAACATATCTTTGTGAGAAGATTTTTAGGAGTTATTTTTTATTTTTAACAATGAGTATTTAGAGTATTCTTATTTTTAACATGAGTAACATGTCTTTCTGCATGTGTGATTTTTTGTACATGCCTATTGAGGACCCCAGAAGCTAGCAGAGGTCATTGGATCCACTGGAGCTGGAGTTACAGGAGATTGTGAGCAACCATGTAGGTTCTGGGAACAGAACCCAAGTCCTTTGGAAGAGTGGCCAGTGCTTCTAAACATGAGCCACCTCTCCAGCCCCAAATTTCTTAACATGCAAACACATACAATGTATTTATTAAAAAGACGAAGAAGAAACACATCTGTAGCAATTCTCATTTCTGCAACTGATTACAAGCTCATAGCTATACGGATAACTAGTGTCTTCACCACCCATTCTGCAGGCTTCTGAACTGCTCTGGTTTATGGGCCTAGAGAGTGATCACCTTCATTTCTGATGACTCTGAGACACGAACAGTGTTATATAAATTGTGCTGTTAATTATCCATTGATGTTGATCATATTATGTGCCAATAAAGGCCACCTGAGAGAACTTCAGTGGTCCAAACATACTCTTCCTTAGATCTTCTATGATGCTGGATCCACAATCTTCTCCTGAAAGTCAGGACCAGACAGCTTACTAGCTTTTTTTTTCCAGCTGTTGATTGAGAAACATAAAAAGGGCAATCCCAAAACAATCTTCCATGTTTAACGTGTATGCTTAGTATATGTGTATCTGTTTATTTTCCCATATTTTTGTGTTTTCTGGTTTATTTATAGTATTTTTCAAGTTATAAAAAAGGAGAACATGCCGGGCAGTGGTGGCACATGCCTTTAATCCCAGCACTTGGGAGGCAGAGGCAGGCGGATTTCTGAGTTCGAGGCCAGCCTGGTCTACAGAGTGAGTTCCAGGACAGCCAGGGCTACACAGAGAAACCCTGTCTTGAAACACTAAAAAAAAGAAAAAAGAAAAAAAAAAAAGAAAAAGAAAAAGGAGAACATTGATTGGGAGGGTGCATATGATCACAGAATGTTTGCACACATGGAAACTTCACAAATGAAGCCTTTAAGATCTATAATTAAGGTGGATTAATATACAATAGTTGTGTGACTGAGGATAACCAAAAACTTTGTTTGAATTTAAGGCCAACCCAACTGGATATGAGTAAATCCCTCCAGAAGCCTATGGGAACACAGGCCCTATTGTGACTGAGGTTTTACTAGAGGACCATGCAGTCAAACTGCTTCAGATACATGTGTTGTTCCCATAGGTTAGTATTAGACTGACTAGAGGCTTCCTTTTGCAATGGGCAGTGCTCAGTGCAGGCACATAATTGGCCGGGAACTGAGACTAGGTGACTATTACATCTTCAGCCCTAGGTGGAACATCCCTACCACCCCATTGTAAGCCCCAAGGAAAGTGCAGAAAAAGAGAAAAAGACAATAGATGCTAGAGGCTAGGAAAGCACTATAAAATAGTGTCTTTTTTTTGCTGTGATACAGATGTCGTCAGAAACACACAGCAGCTATGTCTACATACGCAAGATCTGTACACACACAAGCATCTGTATATATGTAGTCAAACTGCCTGTATTACACATATAGGAGGGAGCCTAGTCAAGAAGGGGGTTGGTAGGAGACAAGAGAAGGTAGCAGAAAAAAAAATCATATCAGTGCATTGTATATATGTTTGAAATGTATATACACACAATACATTTGTTTTTAATTTTACCATCATAAAATTTAGGAAAAAATAAAAATATCAAATATTCTGACCTCAATGGAAAGAATAAGTGTTTTTCTGGATGTTTCTGTATAAAAATGGAAGAACCTTGAGAGTAAAGATCTGGCAGAAGAGTTTAAATTAGTTTTCTCTTCATAATGAAAAATTACATTTTAATAACTTTGTCATTCTATTCCCCTTTGTCTCTACTTGTGAAAAAGAGCACCACTCTTGTGATTGTGAAGGGCTCCTGCATTGCCTCCAGGCTGCTTCAGTGACTCTTCCTCATTCAGAGGCAACAGATCACAGCCTGTTTCCTCCAGTGCCCAGTCTCTCCCTGGTTAAGTATCTAAGGGGTGGGAAGAGTCAATCAGAGGCCACTTCACTTGTCTGGGTTCCAACTCAGAATTTTCTGTCTGGCAAGTTAGAATAATTTATGCATCTGCACCAGAGTTCTCAGGAGGCACATTGTTATCTTCAGAATCTCTTTGTATCTGCTCACTGAACAAAAGACCTTGCATTGAATGCTTGCTACACATCTGCCCTGTTGCAGTCTGCAGGGCAGTGAACAAGCTGATGTTATCTTTGACTGGAATACACACAGTGGCTTTCCTTACCCCTTCTTATCTTTACCTCTTCTTCCTTTCTTATGCCCTGCACCCCCTTCCCTTCCTTCCCCATCCCTCTTTCCTGTCTCCATGATCACCTGCCCAACTCTTTTATTCCTCCATGTCTTCCTTCCTTCTTCAACTCACTCCTTCCTTCCTCCCTCCGTCTTCTTCCCTCCTTCCCTCCCTCCTTTCCTTCCTCCCTCCCTCCTTTTCTTCCTCCCTCCCTCCCTTCCCCTCATTCATTTCCTTTGCCTCTTCCTCACCTTTTCTCTCTCTTCCCCTCCATCCTTTCCTCCCTCCCTCTGTCCTTCCCTCCATCCTTCATCCCTCCCTCCTTCCATCCCTCCCTCCAATGCCTGCCCCATTTCCTCCTCTTCTCCCATCTCTCTCCCTTTTTCTCACTCCCTCATGACTTCTGTCCCTTCCTTTGGCCACTTTTCAAACCAGAGGATACAAAAGGATATCTTTCACAGATGGTCGATTTGAAGGCATTTCATCTCAAGTAGACCAAAAAGACAAATCTAATCACTGAAGTGGCATACAGGCACTTCAGTGCATTGTACTCCCTTTAAAGATTATCCAGGCACTGTTTTATAGTTTAAAAAATGTTTTCACATATGTTGTACATTTAAATTCTTCTACATCCAAGTATTTTGAGGTAGATACCGTGTCTCTTTGACAAATGGGGAAATTAATCTTCCATGATTTATAGTGTTGAGTATATGATGGTTTCAGCCGTGAGAGGGGAGTCAGCTTGGTATGGGTAGAATGCTGTGTGTTCTAGCCATCATTACCCACATCCAGTCATGTGAGGCTGGGGCGGGGAAAAGCTACTGGTCCATTGTAAGGTTTCGATGGATTCAATTCTTAGTTTCTCTAAACTGGGAGGATTCTAAAGCATGGTAGCTGCCTAGTGACCTATTTAACACTAAAAACACTTCAGTGCACGTGCGTTTTCAACCATCCCAACAGAGCACGGATGTCTGCAATGAGGAACAAAGGCTTTGCCCTCGTCCTCCCTTTCCTCCCCCATCTAATTATCATCAACCTTCTGGAGGGCAGACCGGTGTGGTTTCTGTCTTCTCTAGCTCTATTGCATATGTGTATGCTTGCTTAGTGTGTTTATTGTAACTTACGTAGAAGAGATCATATGCTACAAGCTGTTTGTCATCATTAATTTAAAATGCGATGTGTATGTGTGTGTGTGTGTGTGTGTGTCTGTGGTGTAGTTCATAGGATAACTTATAAGAGACTGCTCTTCTTCTAACATGGGTTCAGGGATCAAACTCATCTGTGGCTTTGTGTCCCCACTAAGCCTTTTGGCTGACTCTGTCATTGTGCTTCCTCAGATCATACATCCGCACATCCTTGTATTAAGCAGTGGTTTGTGAATAGAGATCAAGCCAACATGCAGGCCTGGCTGACTCTGGCTTGCTCTGTCCTTGGTCCTGATTCTTTTCCGCACCATCATCTGATACTGCTTAGTAGATTTCTAAGTCTGTTCACTGTGGGAGCAGAAATCAATCCTCTTTAATACAGTTCCATTGTTCTGCTAGTGCCACATGCCTGTGATGTCACTGGGCATGCCATATACAGAAGACTGACTGCCATTTAGTGGTAAAGTCCCTACTCCCAGCCCTGTTTAGTATGAGTCTTGGCACTTGGGTAAAAAAGACACTACTGTGCACTCTGGACTTAATTATGGGGCTTCAAAATGCCTATGTTTTAAAGACTTAATCTCCAATATGACAGATGCTTTTGGGTTTTTTAGAAGATGACTAAGGTCCTTTGAAGATGCAAGGGTATGGGCATTAATGTGAACCATTTATGGTCATATAAAGGAGAAATGGTCTTGCTCTTCCTTCTCTCCCTCTTCCATCTCCTTTTAAAAGTGTGTGTGTGTATGTTTGTGTTTGTGTGTATTTGTGTGTGTGCATCCATTTACTTGTGTGTGCATGTCCAGAGGGACATGCCAGTATACAGGTGACTTCCTCAATCACTCTCCGCCTTACTTTTAAAACAAGGTCTCTAATGAGCAGTGAAGAGATGAGCCTCTCTTCTAGCATGGGCACCGTGTTCCCTGGCATCGTGTACCTGGGTCAGTAGAGGAAGCAAAAATGTATCATCCCAGCAATTCCACGGAAAGTATCTAGATGCATAAGCAGCTTAGGCAAGATGGAGCTTAAATCCTATTATGTTTTTCTTAGTGCATGTGAAATTTGCATTCTAAATATAGATCCACATTTATTTTACATATGCACCAACATTTAAATTTATTTATATTATCTTGGAACAAAAATATGTCTTGAGAAGAAAAATCTGTCATATTTACTATGTGCTATGTAAATGACCCCCTCCCATTTCCATGAAACATATTAGCTGTCCATGTGGAGGATTTTATCTGGCCCCTGATTCCCATGTAGCATGTCCAGCAGACTCTGGGGAAAGAATGAAGGAGGAGATGAGAAAGGACTTTCCTACTCACAGAAGGACATTTTATGGACATCCAGTAAAACTGAATAGAACACAGATCAGAGAACCTTTCCAGATTCTTGTCAAAATTAATCTGTCAAAATTTTCTATTCTCCTGACTTCTCAGTACTCACAAGTTAGTGTTGGATTTTCAACTGCAGCCTCTGGAGAAGGAGAAAGCTCTGTAGGGATAATAATGAAGTCTGAAGCAGAAATGGGGATGGATGGATGGATGGCCCAGTGGTTAAGAGCACCACCTGCCCTTGCAGGGGACCCAGGTTCAATATGCAGCATTCACGCGATGGCTCACAACTTTCTGTAACTTTATCTCCAGGGGACCTGATGTCTTATTCCAGCCTGTGTTGTACCAAGCACGCAAGTGGCACATAGACATATATCCAGGAAAAAACACCCATGCACAAATTATTTTTTTAAAAAAAGTAAAGCCACTAGAAAATATTTGAAATTATTTTAAGGTACAGTGCTCTGAGAACTGAGGCAGTTGATTCTTTCTTACATCAGTTTCTAGGCAGTGGTGTGAAAAGATTGTGTCCTCTTATTTGCCTGGGAGTAACCTGGCTTCAGTTGAACTACTGCCATTCATCTGGTTTTGAGATTCTCCTGTACAAGCTCTACAGGAACGCTGCAGTTTCAGTGTGTGTGTGTGCATGTGTGTGTGTGTGCGTGTGTGTGTGTGT
>JADRCH010000034.1:6611032-6692113 GCA_019843965.1 Rhynchomys soricoides
ATTCTCTCAGGCAAAGCACTGTGTACTCATTATCATTGCCTGACCTTCACATCTCACATGACCTCTTATTCCTGGAAACGCTACTGTGCATATACTGCTTGCATAAAACACTTCACAGTTGTTTAAGGCATTCTTAATTATTTTAGGCACATTTAGCCTATGAAAACTGTTTTGTGCTTTATAGAAGTAGAAATAAGATGTTCAATTTATCAAGTCAAAAAACAAGGAAGGTCAAATTTATTTTGTTGAAGTGTCCTCTACTTTTCTGTGATGGTCAAATGGTGTGATGTGCCCTGTGACTCACTTCCAAGTCTTAAAGGTTTACATGATTTTGAGCCTGTAAGTATATAGACTGAGAATTTTTAGAAATGCTAATAATAATTTTTCTGGTTCTATTTTTGAACACAGTATGAGGTTGGCCCATGAAGAACAATGTATTATTTTCAGAAAAACTAGACAGGCATATCCATCCATCATCCATCCATCCAACCATCCATCAGCATCTGTTTGTCTGTCCATCCATCCATCCATCCATCCACCCATACATGCATACATCTATCATTCATCTATCCATCCTTCCATCTATACATCCACACACCTGTCCGTTTGTGTATCCATCCATCCAAACATCCATCCATCCATCCATCCATCCATCCATCCATGCATACATCCATCATTCATCTATCCATCCATCCACACATCTGTCCATTTGTCTATCCATCCATGCATGCATCTATCCATCCATCCATGCACCAATCCTACTTTCATTCATTCATTCATTAACTTATTCTCCAATATTAAGTAGTTTATGAAGGCCAGATTCATCTTTTTCCATTTTGTCTCACATAATCTCAGCAAGATTACTCAGCCATCAGCTTATTTGAAAACCTCAAGTGTCAAGCTAGAAGGATTTCTTAGTGCTTAAAAGTACTTGCTGGGTAATCATGGGGACTGAATGTAATATTCTAGCATCCTACAAAAGTTACAACCCAGCTCTGTGGGAGCAGGAACATGAGCATCAGCATCTGAACCATGAAAATGCAAGCCTGGGCCCAGGGAGAGACTCTGCCACAGAGAAATCAGCAGAAAGTACAAGGAAGACACACAATACCATCTGTGTCCTGTTTTGGTCTATGTTGTGTGCAAAAGAACGCACAGCAGCACAAATATTCATATAAACAAAATGAATAATAAATAATGCATTTTTTAAACCATGAGTATGTTTGAATTCATAGTAAATGTGCATCTATCTATCTATCTATCTAACTATCTATCAATCATCTTTGAGAGAGTCTTACTATGCAGCCCACAGTGGCTTCCAACTCTCTGTCTTCTTTCCTTGGCCTTCCAGGTCCTGGGAATATAGACTCCTGAGGGATTCCTTTTAATAAAAATAACATAATTTCTTTTGTAAGACACTGAAAAGGTATAGAATTATTTTGAAGTAAATGGAAAGGGGTCTCCTGAATGACACACTGAAGACTACATTTTAAAAAAAATAACCCAGTCATTTTGAAGCAAAGTGTGTTTCAAAAAGGATGAATTTCACGCATGCATACGTACATCTCATACATGAACCCTGAAGCCGGTGGGAGACAATGAAATCACTGGTTAGCTGGCCTCAAGTTTTTTATTTTAAAAATAGCTATAAGGTCAGTGAGGTGGCTCATGGTGAGGAGGCACTCACCATGTAGTCTAATGACCTAAGCTTGATCTTTGAGACTCATACAGCGAAAGGAGAGAATTGACTTCTTTAAGTTCTCCTTTGAAGTCCATGTGTGTGTCATATGTGCACCCTCCATAGATAAGGAAAGAAAAGAATGCCTTAAGCCATAGGTATAGCAGGCATGGTGGCTACAGGCTACGGGTGACAGGCTACGGGTGACAGGCTACAGGCTACGGGTGACAGGCTACAGGCTCTGGGTGACAGGCTCTGGGTGACAGGCTACGGGTGACAGGCTACGGGTGACAGGCTACAGGTGACAGGCTACAGGCTACGGGTGACAGGCTACAGGCTACGGGTGACAGGCTACAGGCTACAGGTGACAGGCTACGGGTGACAGGCTACAGGCTCTGGGTGACAGGCTACGGGTGACAGGCTACAGGCTACGGGTGACAGGCTACGGGTGACAGGCTACAGGCTACAGGTGACAGGCTACGGGTGACAGGCTACAGGCTCTGGGTGACAGGCTACGGGTGACAGGCTACAGGCTCTGGGTGACAGGCTACAGGCTCTGGGTGACAGGCTACGGGTGACAGGCTACAGGCTACGGGTGACAGGCTACAGGCTCTGGGTGACAGGCTACGGGTGACAGGCTACGGGTGACAGGCTACGGGTGACAGGCTACAGGCTACGGGTGACAGGCTACGGGTGACAGGCTACAGGCTCTGGGTGACAGGCTACGGGTGACAGGCTACAGGCTACGGGTGACAGGCTACAGGCTCTGGGTGACAGGCTACGGGTGACAGGCTACAGGCTATGGGTGACAGGCTACAGGCTACGGGTGACAGGCTACAGGCTATGGGTGACAGGCTACAGGCTATGGGCTATGGGCTCTGGGTGACAGGCTACGGGTGACAGGCTACAGGCTATGGGTGACAGGCTACAGGCTATGGGTGACAGGCTACAGGCTATGGCTATAACCCCAGCATTTGGGAGTCTGAGGCAAGGCAGTTGATATATGAGATCAATCCAGCCAAATGAGTGTCAAGCCAACTCTGGATTTAAAGATAGACTCTTTCCTAAAAAAGAAAGAAAAGAAAGAACAGGAGAGGGGGAAGAGAGAGAAGGCTAGGAAGGAAGGAAGGAAGGAAGGAAGGAAGGAAAAAACAGAGGGAGGGATGAAAAACTGTACCAGAGAGCTGGCTACTTTTCTAGAGGACTTGGATGTAATTTCCAGAACATACATGGTGGCTCACAACCACCAGTAACCACAGTCCTGTGGGATCTGATGTCCCCTTCTGGCTAGTTCTGGTTGCATGTATGTGGTGCACATACGTAGATGTGTTCAGACAAACATTCATACACATGAAATAAATATAACATTTCATAGATTTTAAAAAGACTAGATATATTAAGTGAAATCCTGTTTCCCAGCCATAGATATTTCTTACCAATATATAAAGGACATAAATGCAAAAACTAATTAACATAAATTTACAGTTTAAGAAATCCAACTGTGATGAATGCAGCTGTAACTTTGGTTGGTAAACAATTTCATATTTATTTCTACTGTAAACAAATTTGAGTTGGATTGTATTTTTCCACTTTTAAATTTTTATTTTATTAACATTTTATTTATGTTATATTTTACTATTTGATTGGGACTAAAACGAAACATTGATAATGATAGCAACCAATCTATCTTACACCAACTAGCTTGAAACAGTCTAGAATTTTCTTGATTAACCTTGTGTCTAAAACACAAACGTGCACTCTCAGAATTCTCCAGGCTCACACAGGCCAAACTAACACTTACTTAATACGAACTTCTACCTACAAAGCCTAAAGAAAAAGCACTTCTGATATCACATTAATATTAATGACACTTCCAACAGTTAACTTTGATAAGGATTGGGTGTCTTTCTTTTTTAGCTTTCACAGAATAATTATTTTTAAACCATGACCTTGAATTGACATTGTACCCCAGTCTATAAACAATAGTGACAATAATACATTTTAGTTGAAAATACTGCAGGTCTTTGCTTACAGAGGGAGGACATCCTTACTAACAGTCACAGGGCCCCTTGGTCATGAGGCCCCTGTAACTAGAGCTGCTCTCCCTTGTGAGCTGGTCCTCAGAGGCTGTAGACTCATCTGTGCAGCGAGGGTTTGAAGGTTGCTTGTGCCTACTCGCCATATTTTGGGGTATTCAGAGCTTGAGTCCCAGGAGAACTCCTGGGATTTTCAGCAAGACAGTTCCACCTGTGACACCAGCAGCCTCTCCTCAAGGCCCCATTAAACTCTGGCAAGGCTATCTCAGGAAGCGGGCTCTTACAAGAGACTATAGGTAATAGCCATGCTTTGGGCTGAGCTTGAGGGGTTTCCAGTCAGAAAAGCCAAGGTGTTTTTAACAGTAATTCGTGAGAGAACCGTTTAAAGGAAAGCATTGAAGAGGGTGCTTTGGTCTTTGGTTCTGGGCTGCCCTTTGATTCCTGACTCAATCTTTCTAGTGCCTGACTCTTCTGACTGATGGAGATCTTCTGAGGGGAGAAACCCTGTGAAGTACACGAGGGTTCCAGACTGATGGGTGTCTGACAATATGAAAGGCAGGCAGGCTGCTGAGAACAGTGATGGGGCCAGGGGATAAGACCAATAGAGGGCTAGTCTTTACATCTGAGTGAGATTTAACGGAGACTGATGTGCGGAGCCACTGTTGATAGCTGGAGTCATGAGTACCTAATACTATGGCTATATGTAAAGAAAGGTCTTCTAAAGATGTAATAAAATGAGGACCTCAGGATGTGCCCCTATCCAGTTCAATGTAAGTTGTATGTATTTGTGTTCAGAAGTTGGGGTGAGTACTGGAGACTGAAGGGAAGATCTGCTGTATGCTGGGCAATGCCATTGAATTGGATCCTCTACCCCGGTGTTTTTACTTTTTATTTTAAGAGAATTCTCTGTAAGTGCTCGAGGTTGGCCTTGAACTCTGTGTGCCTCAGGTAGGCCATGAACTTGGTTTTCCTCTCTCTTCTGCATCTCAGATGAAAGGAGATGGATATTTAACCTTGGAAAGCATTTTGTTGGGTATTAAAACACCATCCCGACATCTTAAAGACGCAGTGGAATTTGATTATTTTTCAAAGAGTGGTGTTTGGACACACTGGAAGAAAAGAGGGCAATGATTGCAAACAGGAAAGGGACCATTTGACAACACAGTGAGAAATGGCCACCTGCCAGTCAAGGAGTGTGGCTGCAGGAGGAAACAAACCAGCGTTCATATGGGGTTGATCTTCTAACTTCCAAAGTTTTGAAAAATATATTTTTTCTTGTCTCTACCTCCAGGTCTGTAATATTTTCCCAGTGCAGCTTGAATGAGGAAACATACTTGCACATATGAACTCACCTACGTTTATGCTTTGTTCATCCCTAAGCTCAAATCACATAAGACACCAAAATGTGTGTGAGTTACAGTGTAGATACTTGAGCGAACGTGCCACGTGAACTTAGGTAGTCATAGGGGCTGACATGGTCCTTCAGCTAGGTCTTGGGAAGGACCTCCTAAGAGGGTACAAAGGGTCTATATGGACTTTTCTTTGTGAGTGATGGTAAATACAGCTTGTGCCAGAAACTATAAACTAAACAGAAGTTAAAAGTAGTTCATTGTGGCCCCCAAGCTAAAGACCCCCTTCTCCACTGGTCTCCCCATGAATGGTCTCCCCACTTCCATATCTAGGTGGACATTTCTTGTCCTAGTTCTAACACTTGGATAATTGAACATGAATCACAGTATTATGGCAGCACAGATTATGGGTCAAATCTGGACCCAGTGAGATGGCTCATCAGGTAAAAGCAGCCTGCTGCCAAATCTAACAATCTGGGTTCAATGTGTGGTATCCACATCCTGGAAATAGAAACAGATGGCAGAAAGAGAATCAACCATAAAAGCTCTCATTTGATTGCCACATATGTGCATGCCCACATATATGCATGTACAAAATAAAAACAAAGTATTTTCATTCTTGTATGTATGTATATATGTATATATATTTTTTACTCGATTCACTTTACATCCCAATCACTGCCCCCTCCCAGTCAACCCCTCCCACAATCCTTCCTCACCTCCTTCTCTTCTGAGAGGGTAGGGAACCCCTGAGTACCCCCCTACCCTGGCACAACATGGCTCTGTGAGGCTAGTCATATCCTATCCCACTCAGGCCAGACAAGGCAGCCCAGCTAGAAGAACAAAGCCCACAGATAAGCAACAGCTTCTGGAATAACCACCATTCCAGTTGTTTGAGATCCACATGAAGACCAAGCTGCACATCTGCTACATATATGTGGGTGGCCTAGGTCCAGCCTGTGTATATGCTCTCTGGCTGGTGGCTCAGTCTCTGGGAGCCTCAAGAGTCCAGGTTAGTTGACTCTATTGATCTTTCTGTGGTGTTCCTATAAGGATTACAGGGCCTGTAATCCTTCCCCCTATTCTTCCATAAGAGTCCCCAAGCTTCATCCACTGTTTGGATGTGTGTGTCTATATCTGTCTGAGTCAACTGCTGGCTGGAGCCTCTCAGAGGACAGCCATGCTAGACTTCTGTCTTGGAGCATAACAGAGTATCATTAAGAGTGTCAGGGATTGGTCCTTGCCAGTGAGATGGGTCTCTAGTTGGGCCAGTTATTGTCTAGTCATTCCCACAGTCTCTACTCCATCCTCTGTCCCTGCATTTGGATTGAAAGTTTTGTGGGTGGGTTGGTGTCCTTACTGCTCCACTGGGATTCCTGCCTGGCAACAGGATGTGGCCTCTTCAGGTTCCACATCCCCAATGCTGTGAGGCACAGCTAAGGTCATCCCCATTGATTCTTAGTCACTTCCCTTACCCCAGGTTTCTGGCACATCCTTGAGATGCCCCACCTCCCTACTCCTGCCAGGTGCAGATTTCCATTCACAGCTATTAAAAACAAAGGCATCATAAAATTTTCAGGCAAATGGATGGAGCTTAAAAATACCATCCTGAGTGAGGTAACCCAGACCCAAAAAGGCCTGCATGGTATAGGTCTTCCTGGTTTCCCCAATCTCCCCAAATCCCACATGGCTGATTTGGTCTACAAGGGCAAAGGGAACAGTGATGGTGAGCGGGGAGGAGGTGAAATAAACAACATCAATAACAAAATATTCAGATTCTATAAAGGCCAATGCCATTTTACATTCTCATACTCATTGAGCAAATATTCATTTAGCATCTATTATGGGAAGAGAAGTACTGGGAGTTGCTGGAAGTATGGTTTATGCCATCCTGAGCTTAACATACTGAGAGGGGACCAGGACTTGGGAGCACAAGCAATCCACTGTGTTGGTGCAGAAGATTCTCTAGAAAGAGGCCTCACCTATGAAACGAGTCTGGCAGATGATTTAAATTCTATGGATAAAGAGATCTGCACATTGCTGATAGGAGACAACCAGCCAGAGGCCCCGACAGAAGAAACAGGATTTCTGCATCATGTTCTTAAGGAACAGCAAATAAGTGCACAGGAAGTGAGGAAAGGAAAGGGGGGGGTAGGAAAGAGAGAGAAGAGGGTAAAGACAATAACCACTGTTAAGGCTTGGGAAAAGTTCGGGAAGAAGGTTCTGGATGTTTAGTGATTTATTTGATAAGGCAAACTAACTCAAACTGACAATTTCTACGGCCACCTTCTCTCCTTCTGAACATAATTATAATTTTTGGTTTGTTTGTTTTTTAGACAAGACTTTGCACTGTAGGGGTAGATTGGCCTCATTCTCTAGCCCAGGCTATACTGAACCACAGTCTTCTGGCCTCCGCCTCTCAAGTGATGGGTTTATAATTTATACCACCACTCCTGGTCATCTATTGTTTTTCAAAGTGTAAATTCTGTCATATGTATTTGAATTTTACAGGAAAGGAAAGGAAGTGGTCAAAGGTACAAAGAAAGGGGCTCAACATCAATCATTCCAGAGAAATTCGAATTAAAACCACCCTGAGATACTATGTAATGCCACCTGAATGGCTATTGTCAATGAGATGAGAGAGTTATCATGCATTTTGAGTTGATGTTTCTGTAGATGATGAGAGTTCTTGGTCTAGTTCCATTCTTCTACAGATGCATAGCCAACTTGCCACCAGAACCAGTTAATGGAAAGACGTCCCTTGTCAGTGCAAGCTCATGGTGCCTTTGCTGGTGATCATTTATATTGTCATTGTGGTGTTTTGAAAGAAAATAGCCCCATAGGCCCATGGGGAGTGGCACTATTAGGAAGTGACCTTGGAGTAGTTATGTCTTTGTTGGAGAAGATGCATGACTAGGGGCTGGGCTTTGAGACCTCAGAAGCTCTGCTTAGTTGCCTTCTTGTAGCCTGCAGATCTAGAAGTAGAGCTAGCAGAGCCTTCTTCAGTACCATGCCTGCTTGCGTGTTGCCATGTTTCCCTTCATGATGATAATGGCGTAAACCTCTGAAGTATAAGCCAGCACAAATTTAATATTTTCCTTTATAAGAGTTGCTATGGTCATTTTGTCTCTTCATAGCCATACAAACCCTAAGATAATCATAGACATGTGGGTTTGTACCTCTTTATTCTCCTTACTTATTGGCCTGTGTGTTGGTTTCTAGACTCATAACTGTGGTGCAGTGGGCCATGCCAGAAAACTTGGTAAGGTCGAGTGTGTTCAGAAACCCCAGAACCCTCATACCTGAGGACAGTAGGTGTTTCACCTACT
The DNA here is from genome assembly GCA_019843965.1 of Rhynchomys soricoides. Taxonomy (NCBI): domain Eukaryota; kingdom Metazoa; phylum Chordata; class Mammalia; order Rodentia; family Muridae; genus Rhynchomys; species Rhynchomys soricoides. The sequence continues at coordinate 6,619,425 of JADRCH010000034.1, forward strand.
CCTGACCAGATTTTTGGCCTGGTATATGGGACCACAACTTCCCACATAAAGTTCCTGTAGCACAGAACACAGATCCCCATGCTAATGGGGTATCTAGATGGGCCCTGAGGGTTTAGCCAATAAGCTTCCCTTCACAAACATTCCTTCCTGCAAAAAGTATTTAATCTCTGTACCCATTTTCCACAATGAACAATGAATAAACAATTTGGACAAGCAAGGACTGTCTCTCTCTTCAAGAACTGCCCTGGAGGGATGCCTTTGTCATTCAGAGCCTTGCTGCCTAAGTCTCCTACAGGAGGGCTCTCTGCACTCCCAGACACTATCCCCCAAGCAAAGCTGGAGCTTCCTCCCCTAGGCCCCAGGCTCATCTTCACAGGCTAGCCCAAGGCCTCTTCATTCCAACTCCTTCCAGTGGTGACAGGACACCGGGGAGTTAGGGAACTCCAGCTTTGGCCTCAGCCTGTGTCAGTTTCTCACCCGGGATGGGGCCTCCATCTTAATGTGTTCTCCCAGCCCCTGAGTGGTGTATTGGTGTTTCCTACAAGCCCAGCACCTGATGGTCGCATAGGATAAAATGCAGCCTAGTGCTCTGTGTTTCTTCTTCCTGATCAGAGATCACACACCCTATTGTAGAGACAGAACACAGAACAGCACATATAATGCTATTTTGATTAACTTCGGTTTTGCAGCACCTGCCAAAGTTATTAAATTATTAGGAAAAATAGTGCATACATTTCAAGCTACCAGTGATGTCAATATTTTTATAAGACTCAAATTTTGTACATGAAATGTAAATGTAGACAGGTTGTTTTTAGTTGAAGTAGCCTTTGTTCAGGGAGGGATACAAAGGATCGAGAGTAAATGTGTACAATGGTAGGAAACAATTGTAAGATCAATGAAGGGGCTAAAAACACGTCATTGGCAAAACATAGCAGATGGAAAATGGAAACACCTTTAAAGAGCATTCAATTTAAAAGTATTTGCTCTGCAAAGTTTTTTGTTTGTGTGCACATTTATGTACCAGGTGTGTGTATTTGGTGTCCTTGAAGGCCAAAAGTGGGCATTATATAGCCTAGAGTTGGAGATATAGATGGTTGTTGGCTACCAAGTGCTTTCTGGGAATTGAACCAAGGCCTTCTAGAAGAGTAACCAGAGCTCTTAATCATTGAACCACCTTTCCATCCCTATATAATTTTTTAAAAACTCAACAGTTTTGGATAACCTAACCCTAATCCTTAAACTGCCATTTCTTAAAATAAGATTACAAATGTCTAAGTCCATGGAAAATGGGCAGCATTGTGAACCCTTGGGGAACACAAACTGAAGCTATCATGACATAGCATCTCAACCCGAACTAGGATGCTTATAATAAAAATGCTGTTAAAGATGCCGAGGAGAGGAAATCATCACTCAAAGCATTAAAAATGGGAATTTAAATGATCTTAGCACAAAGAAAGATAAGGGCGACCCTGATGTTATCATTACACATGGTATGTGTGAATTGAATTAACACATTTACCCTGTAGGTGTATATCTTACAGGATATTTTCCCTCTACTACAGAGACAGGGGAAAACAGATATTGCTGAGAGCTTAAAGAAGTAGAAAATACACATGTACATGCAGAAGCATACATATAGTCACACATAGACACATACACACAATAGACACACACAAACATTTATACACAGACACACAGAGATTCAGGCCTCTACACATGGACACATGGACACAGACACATATATAGACATATACATTCACAAAACACATTAAAAATTAGGAAATGTTTTGATGTTTTAAAAACCTTCCTCTTTATAAAAAAATTCAGGTTTTGTTGCAATATAGAATACTAGAGTTTTAAAAGAAATATATGCAATGTAAAGATAAATGGTGTCAGTAAACAAGTCAAATTACAATGTAATTACATCCAACATAGCCTTTATTCTCTTTAAATATGTTGCCATCATGGGCTGTATTTTATGTAGAGAAGAGAAAGTGGTTACTAATAACCTGTCCCTTTATTGAAGAAATTACAAGCTAGAAGTATTTAGTATTAAGTAATTAATGAAAATGACTTGGAGTCTGCCCTGTAATATTATTGTAAATAACAATAAGAAGAAGAAAAGGAAAGGTACCCTGTAAAGGAGATCTCAGTTCTTACCTCCAAATCACAATCACTGCACATCCTACAGAGTGAAGAGCAGCTTCTGTAAGCGCTAATTGAGCAAATCACAGGAATGTTGCCCAAGATCAAACAATATTGATTTCCAGTTAGCCATGTGGCAGAATCAATTTCCCCCTTTATATCTGGAAACACTGAAAGATGTAACTATTTCTTCGTGAAAACATACAATATAGAAAAAGATGTCAGGAAGAATAATTCTGTATGCCTACCTGGGTTACAAACTCTAAATCAGCCTGACCCGGAGACCTTGCTTCAAGCATATAAAAGAACAAACAGAGAAACAATGAAACCCACACAGTTCTGGTACCAAGCTGAAGTTACTCATGCAAGACAAGCTCTCATGAAGTAAAGAAACTCTTTCCTTTAGAATTTCTCAAACCAGAATTCTCCAATCTGTGTTTTCTAACATACTTTAAGGAAAAATTATTCTAGGACAGTCATGTGGAATTGTGATAGCCCCGTTAGAGATCTTTACCTTAAGGGCTATGTGTGGGATGTTCCAACATTAAGAACCCATGTCACATCTACTGGGTTCCTGTGTGTAGACACTGAATCATACCAACTCTGGAAGCTGCAAGACCTAGGGATGCTAAATGGCACTGTCTACTTTCCTTTCTAAATCCCATGCTGTTCTCCCTTGAAAGAGAGCTGGGCCTCCCTGTTCCGTGTTTCAGATTCTTGCTTGAAGGTCAGTTCTTTGTATATTTGGCGTAGACTGCCCAGGAAGGAGAAATAATGGAAGTTGGTTGGGAAGATGGACATTGCTCAGGGACCCGGCTACGTGGGAGACTGTACTGTAGAGGGAACGGAGGAACTGACAAGAGATTCTAGTAAAACTGCTGATAATAGTAGGAACTAGGGAAACAGAGGGTGCTGCGGGTAGTCTGGAGCAGCAATGGTACGGTGTCCTGGGAAGGATTTATGCTTAGTGAAAATACAGTCTACAGGTCATACGCAGAGTTAATGTTCCTAAATGTTCCTAGTAAACCAGGAGACAGGCTTCCAAAGAGATCAGGACTTCTTTACTTCCCACCATCAAGCAATAGCTGCAGAAGTCGAGGCTTTCTGAATCAGTCACTATCATTTCTACATGCATTGGAGACGGGCGTGGAGGTGTCGGGAGGAGGGTTGTGTTTGACATTTCTCATAATTATGTTCAGTATTTCTTAGAACGTTCTCTGAGCTAATCAATAATTTACGCAGGGTTTTATGTTTTATTCAAGAGCTCACACCATTCAACATCCTAAATGAGGCTCCTTCGGGTTTCTGTCCCGCAGCTCGGGGGTTAATTCCTCATTGTTCCTATCGAATGCTTTGGCTTGTACGATAGTTGTGATCTTGAAATAATGGGCATCAGTTTTGTGCTTTTATCTATTTAATTTTAAAATATGTCCCAGCTTTTATATCAATTTAGCAAGTACTCAGATTTCTCCAGAAAAGAACTTGGAAAGCCATAAGATTTTAAATGAATTTTGGGGATCAAGAGGGGGCTCAGCAGTTAAAGAGCACCCGTATGGTAGCTCAAGACTGCCTATATCTGCAGCTCCAGGACATCCAGTTGCCCTCTTTTGGCCTCTCCAGATGTATACATGCATACATATACACACATATAAATATGTAACATGTTTTGAAAACTCTTGAAACATTTAAAAGATAAAAATAAATTGAAACTTAGCCTCTGCAGTAAGAGTTAGCATTTTATTTTTGTTTTTTTTATGGTATCAGGTCATATTTATTCCTCATTGTTTTCCCTGTTTAGGTTTTCTTTACACATACTTCAGGTATGTTTTTCATATTGCTCTGTAGAATCTAGTATGTTCCAATAGGTTTAAGTTCAAACTTTCAGTTCTCTTGTAAAGCCCATCTTATTTACAAGTATCTAGCAAATTAACTTTTGTTCATATATAGAAATATTGTGTTAATAATTTGATCTTTCATACAGTCTACTGATTGAATGACTTTCTATGTAACTGGTCATTCTTCTTACAACAGAGAGAATGTCATCTATGCCCAACCTGCTGAGCTTCTCATTTAAAGTGTTTTTTCTCCTATGTCCAGTCACATTCACTGAGCCCTGGAACACCTCACCCCTCACCAGAACCCCCACTGGAACCCCTCACTGGAATACCCCACTGGAACCCCCACCAGAACACTGCACTGGAACCCCCCACTGGAACCCCCCACTGGAACCCCCAGTGGAACCTCCATTGGAATCCCCCACCAGAACCCCCCACCGGAACACCACACTGGAACCCCCACCGGAACCCCCCACCAGAACTCCCCACCAGAACCCCCATCAGAATCCCCCACCAGAACCCTGCGCTGGAATACCGCTCCTGGAACACTGCTCCACAACGCTGCACATACCTGTGATCCTTTGGACCAACTGTCAGTTTTTAAGCCATAATTTCTGTGGAGCCAAATGTCTGTTACATGCTTTACTTATAACTTGTGTGAGGCCTTGAGAGACAAAAGGTGGCAGATGAGCCGGACTGAAGAACATTCCAGACAGTCGAAAGGGCCAAAGATAACAGTTATAAAATGAGAAAGCGGGGCCAGGTGCAGATGTGTCTCAGGCAGGCCCCACAAAATGGACAGAATTCTCTGTTGTCAAGGACAGACTGAAGCCACAGGTGGGTGGTGACAGACTGAAGTTATGGCCGGCCGTCAACATCGCCCCACTGCGGGCCTCCAATAACGTAAAATGTCAAAATTAACCATCAATGCGAGCCTACCCTTTCATGCTGTTGTCAAGCTCTGCCCCAGAAAAATGTATAAAAAGTGTGTAGCTTACTAACCCAGGGTCACCATCGCCCTGCTGGTAGGGCGGCCCCAGTGCACTGGATTCAATAGACCTTGTGCTTTTTGTATCGTTCTCAGTGGGGTGGGCCGCCTAGGCGCTTGGACTTCTGAGTCCAACACTTGCTGATAGTTTTGGACTTTGTCTTCCATATGAGTACTTAATTTTAGTTTGATTTTACCTTAGGAAATGGCAAACTGCCTGAGCATCTGGGGTAAGTGTATTCCCGCCACTCAGTGTACTGTGTGGTGAAGTAGGCTCACACACTTGGTCCATAAAATTCTTTAACCCTGGAATATTACTGCCTCATGACATTTTGAATCAAATCTTGTATAATGTAGATTATTTGACTTTATTCTCATACATGAAAATATCCTTACTCGTCTCTGTTTTTATTTAGCCAGTGGGGTAAGTGGGGGCGGTTTCTTTTTCTATCATATATTTTATAGTGATTTAGATGAGGTTGGTATAATTATGCAAATATTTATTTCTGGATGGTTTGCTAGGAAAAAAGTCATGATATTTGTGACTCCTGAAGCTGTCATTTTTATGAAGGAGAAATGAATACTATTCAAAAATTTTAAATTTATATTTTCTAGAGAAATTATCTACTTTCTCACCATCAGTATAATTTTCAGAAATGTTTTTATGTATTTTTATTTTAATAGTTTTTTTTTGGTGTGTGTATGTGTGTGTGTGTGTGTGTGTGTGTGTGTGTATGTATGTATCGGTATGGAGATCAGATGATAACTTCCTCCCACACAGCCAGCTCTCTCTTGCCAAGTGGTGGTTGGGAGCCATGCTCAGGTCATCAGGGCTAGCCACAATCTCCTTGATCCACTGAGCCATCTCACTGCTCCTCAAAAGTGCTTTATGTAAAATTGACAGTGTATTAGCGTATAGGCACTAAGACAAGTATTTTGCTGTTTTTCAATATAAACTCAACGGACGTTGGAGTTATATAACTCCATGTAACTTGCATGTGCTTTTCTGCACTGTTCTTTTCTTCACTTCCCCCAAAAATGTAGCACAAAACTCTGCTCGTAACTCACGGAATGTACAAAAGCATGTTGCCGGCTAAATTTAGCCTGAAGGCAGCAGTTTAGCAGTCCTTTTGCTAGAGCATTCACATATTAATTATCATAATTTTAAACTGTCTGTCTAATCAGACCATCCCCTGTCTCATGCCTGAACCCAGTTTGCATCTTGAAATGTCTTTTGTCCCTTTGTGTGTCTGGGGCACTCTTTAGTACAGCAGAGAAGAAATTGTAAGTAAAGTAGTAATGGGTGGTAGATCAGCTTGCCTTTCTTTCTGCAGGGCTTTAGGACTGGGTTTAAGTGGGGGTGGCTGGAACTGAGGCCCTTCTGGCGTAGTCGTTGTTTTGATTCCGCAGACCCCATACCAACTCGCCCACCCTCAGTGACGCTTGTGTTTATAACTTACAGCTTATGAGTTTTATTTTGTTTTGTCTTCTTCAAGTTTCAGCTGCATGCTCAGCCTTAGATCTTCTCTGGACTCCTCAGAACTCTGACCTGGCCCCTTCCAGCTGTTTTCTGATGATATTGGTTCATGTATTGGCTACTTGTTTCATTGTTGTGATAAAATGTCTGAGAAAAAAGCAACCCAAGGAAGGGTTGATTTGAGCTCACAGATTGGACAGGGGGCGGGGTCAACGATGACAGTGAAGTCATGGAGGAGGAGCCTGAAGCAACCGGTCCCATTGCACTCTCAGTCAGGATGCAGAGAAGTCTCATGATGTTCCACTTCTATTGAATCCTGCATCCCAGACCACAGGATGGTGCCACCCATGTTATGGTAGAACTTCTCAGCGCAGTCATTTCAGTGTTGAAACTACCTCATGGACGTGCGCAGAGGCTTGTTCCCACAGTAATCCTAAACCCTATCAACTTGATGGTCAAGGTGAACTGCTACAGGCAACCAGCACTTTTCAGATCAGAATAGGAGGACAGAGGCATGGAGGAAGTTTTCTGCTCTCTATTTTCCTCCTCCTCCTCCTCCTCCTCCTCCTCCTCCTCCTCCTCCTCCTCCTCCTCCTCTTCCTCCTGCTCTTCCTCCTCCTCCTTCTCTTTATGCTCCTCCTCCTCCTTCTCATGCTCTTTTTTCCTCCCGCTTCTCCCTCTTTCTACACCATAGATTGAACCAGGGGCATTAGACACTAGATGCAGCTGCTCTATTACAGAGCTGTATCCCCAGCCTGTTTGCTACTTTGTGTTTTGATATAAGTTTTCGCTAAGTTTCACTGGCTTGCTGAATTTCAATCAGACCCTGGGTTTGTAATGTCCCAGATTCTGTCTTCTGAGTAGCTAGGATTATAGGCTCAGTTTACTGTTTATCTCTGAATGTATCATGTTATGTCTGGAAATTTTTAGATGCTTGATAAATATGTATTGTTGGAAAGCGTCTGCATTGACCGATTTCCTCCCTTGTCACCTTTCCTGTTGCCTCAAATGCTTGCTCCAGTGTGGATGGTCTGCTTGATTCATCACCAGTGAAAAAAGTGAAACGTTAATTGGTGTTTGTTTGATAATGGAGCAGATAACCCTCTCTCCATGCGTTATGTTTCCAGTCAGTGATGTTACCAAGTTTACCCAAGAAGGGGGAACTCAGGACAAGCCTATGTAATTCAGGGTTCTTAGAAAGAGGTCAGTTAGAGCCTTCAAGTATGCAGCCATCCATTCTCATTAAATGTAATCTTGGCAGTACTCAGTTCTACTTCAGTGAACATTCTCCACAAACCAATTTGAAAAGCTCATAAGAATACTTGATGCCCAACTTATTGGGGGCAGATATCAGAAAAATGAATGTAGCATTTATTTTACATGAGTTTGTTACTGAGAGGGAAACAAACAACAAAGAATATACCCTTGAAAAGAGAGTAAAAGTAAAGTTTGAGAGTTTGAGGGACTGACCCAAACTTTGTACTATGCCTAGAATGAGCATGTGTTTTAATGTTGATAGCAAATATTAAACTGGTGTAAATATTTGACAGCGTAAAGACAGCAAACCACACTTGTCTGTGGAAATGCAGGGTGCATTGATTCATCCGCAGAGCAGAAACGAATTAGACTCTGTGTTCCTGTTCTTTGATTTGACTGAGTAATCACAAAATAGGTGTTTTTTATTTTGGAGAGGTGTGAGATGATTAATATATTCCAGATGCAACAATTTCCAAATAAATAGAAAGCCAAAGAGTAAAAGCAGTCTTCATCCATCAGTTGTGTATGTGTGTGTATGTGTGTGTGATGCACATGATGCACATGTGTGATGTAAATAATGCATTCATGTGTGTGATGCATATGAGTGTGTTATATGTATGATGCATGTGGTGCATGTGCATGATGCATGTGTGTGAATCATGTGATGCATGTGTGTGATGCATGTGATGCATATGTGTATGGTACATATAATGCATGTATGTGTGTGATGCAATGCATGTATGTGTGTTTGATGCATGTGATGCATGTGATGTGTGTGTGTGTGTGTGTGTGCGCGTGTGTGTGTGTCATGTGTATGGAGCACATTCCCCATGCTCTTTTGTTCTCAATACTAATTAACCACATTTGAGAGTCACCAGGGGAGACTCAACTGAGAAGGAGCCTAGGTCAGATTGTCCCCTGTGTGTATCCATGGAGATTGTGTTGATTGATGACTGATGTAGGATGACTCAACCCACTGTGGGCAGCCTGTTTCCCAGACTGTGTGACAAGAACTAGCTGAGTACAAGCAATCCATCAAGCAGACAGCATGGGAGCCGTCATTTCTCTCTGCTTGTGACTGTGGATAGGATGTGACTAACTGCTTTAAGTTTCTACTTTAACTTTCACTCAGTGATTGAATTATATCCTAGAAATTGTAAGGCAGTTAAGCCAGTTCCCCTAAGTTGCTTTTGGTCAAGGTATTTTATCACAGCAACAGACATACAATGATAACCTCTTTATCCACGTGTGCACATATGGAAGGCAGAGGTTGGTATTACATTCCTTCCTTTGTTGATCTCTGTGTTGTCCACTTGACAAAAACTAAAGTTTTTTGAGAGGAGAGTACCCAAATTAAGAAAGTTTCTCCATAAGATTGAGCTGTAGGCAAACCTGTAAGGCATTTTCTTAATTTTGATTGATGAGGGAGAGCCGAGACTATCATGGGTGTTGCCAGTCCTAGGCTGGAGGTCCCGAATTCTGTAAGAAAGCTGAACAAGCCAGTAAACAGCATCCCTTCTACCTCCAGGCTCTGGCCCTGCTAGAGTTCCTGTCCTGTCCTGTTCCTGCCAGTGATTAACAATGATGTGGAAGCTTAAGCCAAACAAACCTTTTCCTCCCCAACTTGCTTCATGGGGTTTTATTGCAGCAACAGAAACTGTAACGAAGATAGTCTCCACTGTATTTTTGGAGACAGTCTATCACTGTACCTGAAGCATGCCCTTTTGTCTAGCCTGGCTGACTAATGAGTCCCCAGGGTCTACCTGTCTCTACCTTGACATATACTGGGATTACAGACATTTGCTACCCCACTGGCTACCAAGCAATTATTTGTGGCAGGTATTTTTGAAGGTATATTATATTTATTATATTATATTTGTAATTACAAATGCTGCAATCACATTTGATTTTTGTAATAGATGTATACAGAAAGATTCATCATCTTTCCAAGGCAGCAGAACAAGCATGGAGAAGCTAAGTAGACAACTGAGGTGAGGGATCAGGACTCAGAGGACAGTCTAACTTAAGCTTGCATTCTTAACCATACACATGAAGGGCCACCTCAAGTGTTTCCAGACCTTGGTGGATAGTGGGAGAGAAGAGGAAATAGACCCCAGTTTCTATTATAAGAACTGACTCTCTGGGAAGGAAGAGAGAAGACACAGGATTTAGGCAAGTCTTAGGAAAAGTAAAGACATGGGGCTGAGGAGATAGCTCAGTTCAAGTGTTTGACTTCAAAGTAAGTAAATATGAGTTTAATCTCCAGAAGCTATCATAGAAAAAAGCCAGGAATGTGGTCCCAGTAATCCCATGCTGGGAAAAAGGACAGGCTGGGGCTCACTGTCCAGTCAGCCTAGGGTACTTGTCAAGTTCCAGACCAGTGAGAGATCCCCTACCTCCCCAGCCCACTACCCCCAAAATAAGGCTAGCACATAAGGAAAACACCCATGGTTGTCATTTGGCCTCTTCAAACATATGTATAAGTGTGCATATGTCCTCTACACATGTGTGGATGTAAACACATGTAAGCGCACGAAGACAAAAGAGTAAAATTATAACCCAATCCCCTGATAACACCTTTTCAACAGAAAACCAATTGTAGGAAGATGATGAGGCAGCAGGATCCCTGTCAATCATTGAGCCCGGTAGGATAAAGAATCCTGTCTTTAAGTAGGAAAGGCTCAGCAGATTCTTGCTGGTCCTTCTCTTCTCTCCATCAGCTCTTTAGATTTAGATTAATGGTACATACTAAAAGATGGCAGATCAGCACAGGCTGACACCTGAAAGGAAGTTTAAGTCAAGTGTAAGTATTCAGATATCAGGGTGTTATTGAGAAATCTTGGTCTTCTAATGTCATCTTAGTCTTTGGCTTATTTTCTCTCTTGCTTAATGTGTCCACTGAAAATATCCAGTAAGTAACTAAGGGTCTTGTGGGTTACAATTTCAAAACAACCTATCTTACCATCCCATATCAGGAAGTTAAAATACAATTAAGTAAAAGCTTACTGCATAGATTTACTTAAATATCTGATTTAGGATGGACAGAAGAAGCTGGCCTTTGACAAGGAATAGATGAGAGTTCCATGTTTATTTTGTATACTCTGTCATTGTTTTTTGGAAGACACATCAGACCTGTGTCTGCTATAAGTTTTCGTGCTTTTAAGCACTTCTTTGAACTGTTTTTAAGTTACACAGAAAAGGTCGGCTTGCACTTTGACTTAACTATGTGTTGTGGAACTTTATGATGACATAGCTGGCCTTCTGAGAGGAAGTAAAGAGAACCACTCTCAGACTAGCCTGTGGGCTGAGCATGTAAAAATACTTATCTTGAAAGCCTGACAACATGAGTTCGATTCCCAGATTCCAGGGTAGAAGGAGAGAGCAGACTCTCGCAAATTGTCTTCTGTCTTCTCCCACACATTTGTCATGGTAGGCTTGTATTATTTATTAACACTCAGGAACAAATAATGAGTAATAATTTAAAATAACAATAAATTAAAAGCCAGTTCTTTCAGCTTAGTATCGTTTTCACAGGGAAGTGCACACTGGGGTTTTCTCCTGGCCAGCCTTCTGCTGCTTATGTTTTAGAAGTGGGATGTGTACTCTTTTATGGCTAAATAAATGATAGCATGAAAGTCATCTCTTGGTCTTTATAATAGAGGCCTGGGAATAGGGTCATAACATGGCACACAATCACCATGTGTTTGTTTACTAGAACACACTTTATGGAGAGCCCCAAAGAAAGTTCTTGATTCATTTCCATTGATAAAGCTGTCTTGTTTTATCCTCTACAGGAGATTGTGGGAGCACAGCCTGCCCTATGGTTTATGACTAATTTGCAGCCATTTGAGTTCAAATACTGCTGAGTTTAGCGGATTTTTTTATCTTTACATTTTTTCTTCCAACCTTCCCTCCTTTTAAGATCCCTCAGATTGAAAGTGATCAAGAAGGTGTAAATAATTTGAGGCTGTTATGTTTATTTAAGCCAAGTCTTTTATTAGTAGGGAGACTGCTTGCCTAGAGTCTCACACATATCCTATGTTCACAGCTAAGCCTTTCAGAGAATTTTAATTGGACATTGAATAACTAAATAATAAATGGAAAGGTGAGAGATTCTGTAAAATAAAACTAGAGGACACCAGCCAGCCAATGGAAAAGACTAATGAGAAAAAGTCCATCTATGAGCAATTGAGGGACCAAAATTCAGCTCTTCCTAGGTAGCAAGTTTTAGGATAAGGCTAAAGACTCACTTTCCTTTACTAGAAAGGAATCGACAATGTCTTACAGTTACTACTACTCTGATGAAACGCCATGATCAGAGCAACTCCGGTGAAGAAAAGGTTTAATTGACTTATACTTTTACATCACTGTTTATCATCAAAAGAAGGCAGGACAGAAACTCAAACCAGGCAGGAACCTGGAGGTCGGGGCTGATGCAGAGGCCATGGAGGGGTGCTGCTCACTTACTTGCTCACCATGGCTTGCTCAGCCTGCTCTTATAGAACATGGGACCACCATAATCTCAGGGATGACACTACCCACAATGGGCTAGGTCTTCCCCTATCAAGCACTAATTATGAAAATGCCTACAGAGTTGTCAACAGCCCAATCTTATGAAAGCATTTTTGTTTAAGTGAGGCTCTCTCCTCCTCTGATGACTCCAGATTATGTCAACTTGACATAAAACTAGCCAGCACAGGCACCAATCTGAAAACAAGACTCTTGGATTCTGGACACAGTGGTACCTACTTGTAGTCTCAGAGCTTGGGATGTCAAGAAAGATGGATTGCTGTGAGTTTGACAGGCTCCCCTTTGCTCAGCTGCTGTCCCCTACACTTGGATCTAAGTTGTTTTTTATGCAGTTGCAGAAGCATCTCCACTCCCCAGTTGCAGCCCCTTCCTCCCCTGGCTGCCTATCTGCAAGGGCTTCTATAAGAAGTTTGTTGACACATTTGAGAGAATAGTTGCAGCAGAGAACCTTTGCAGTAAATAATCAGAGGGTCCTCTCCTTCAGCAGAAGCAAACGAATGCTGTGGGGAAGTGGGGAATTGGGTAGCTCTGGAGTAGACATCAATCCCCTCCCAGTGTTGCATGAAACAAGGTCCAAAATGGCCACCAAGAACCGTGCTCTGTCAATTATTTGGTTCAGGAGGTTGACCACTATAGGAATGACCATTTAGGTTGTGCCTATGCTATTTCAGGTTGATTGTGAGAAGTAGAAAAGCTTTTACTGGTTTGATAAATCCTGCATGGAGTTTACTGGGAAGGCAATGTCTTCACTCCAAACCAGTATCCTCATCTCTACTTGACTCCTTAGGAGGAGAAAAACAAAACAAAACAAAACAAAACAAAACAAAACAAATAACAGTGCAAAGCAGAAGGTCCTCAATTATCTTAGTTTCTTCTTCAGTCCTTTCTCTGCTCAAAACATAGTCAGTTCCTCCATTTCAATCGTCTCTTTTTTTAAAATTTTATTTATTTTTATTCCTTAATCCTTTTTTACATTCCAGACTTCATCCTCCTCCTGGTCTTCCCCCAATTGGTCCCCATCCCATACTTCCTCCCTCCTCCCTGTCTCCAAGAGAAAGTCCTAGCCTCCCAACCTACCAGGCCTCCCTACTCCCTGGGGCCTCAAGTCTCTTGAGAGTTAATTGCATCTTTTCCCACTGAGGCCAGATCAGGCAGTCCTCTGCTGTATATGTGTCAGGGGCCTCATATCAGCTGGTGTATGCTGCCTGGTTGGTGGCTCAGTGTCTGAGAGATCTTGAAGGTCCAGGACTGCTGGTCTTCCCATGGGACCACCTTCCTCCTCAACCTCTTCCAGCTTTTCCCCAATTCCACCACAGGGGTTCCCAGCTTCTATCTATTGGTTGGATGCTAGTGTCTGCATATGACTCTTTTAGCTACTTCTTGAGCCTCTCATAAGGCAACCATGCTAGGCTCCTTGTACCTTTATGGTATATTCTGTTGGCACAGAAGCTATTCAAGAGGGACCCATGGTCAGTTTTAGCTGCAATGCAACAAAAGGCCTGGGAAAGGATGGGCAGGGTATAGATGGTGAGGATCCACATAGAGATCTGTCATCTACATCAACCTTCCTCAACTGCCAAGCTCTGACACTTCAAGTTAAAATTGCAGCTTACTGCACTCTCGGTAATGTGCAAGGTTGTGCAAAGGGAGACTAGAATATGCGGCCAGCTGTGGAAGCTCCTCTCACCCTCTTAATAGAGCAGAGAAACATTGCAGTTCTGCATCAGCAAGGTCAGCAAGGTGTCTCCACCATTCTGTGTGGGCATGACCTCAAAAGGTGGGTATCTCCAAGATGAATGCTTCTAGGTCTCCTCTCTTCTTTAATTCAATCATCTCTCTACCTGTAAAACTATCTCAGAGATTTCAAACATCAGAAAAAGTTCCTAAAAGAAGTAGATGTGAATTAAGCACTTAGTAAACTCAAGACTTAGTTCTGAGCAGTAATTTACTACCCTACATTTATCTTTGGTAAAGCAAGTATGGGTTATAATTTATCATTTCTAGTTTCCCAGTGAAGAAACCAAGGCATTCTTGTTAGCAATTTCCTTTAAAAGTTGAAACATTCTTTCAAGGAAGGAGGGAGAATACTCCTAGAACCCAGGCAGTAAAAAAACTTTACATGTCTCAGAAGCTGAAATATATCAAGATCATGAGGTCCTTCCCCAGGTTGTGGAGGCAGCAAGTGGCCGCTGAGGAGGAGACTCTGACAGGCAGCGTTTCTGTGAAAGGGCTCTATGGTCTGTTGAGTTGCTTTTAAGTCACACAGGATATAAGAAGGCCATAGCTCATGATTTACCACCTGTGCTAGGGTAGGTGTTTTGTGAGGCAGCCATCTTTGAATCATCTCATCTCCTCTAAGTGACCCCCAAACCCACACTCCTGTAAGTAACACAGTAAACTCACTGATTGGATATGTTGGATTTTGGTATTATTGCTACTTTGTTTCAGCCTGGTTTCCTCTCTGGAGTGAGTAGACACTTGGGTCACATCTTCCCATGGAAAGTCTCACACATCGGGCTCGGAGGCATTAATGTGCTTTCTGAAGGTCAGAAACCCAATGGTAAAATTTTGAACCCAAAACAGGGCTTCTGAAACTTCACAGACACAGCCACCTAGGGAACTTATTATAACACAATGTGATTTAACATGTCTCCTTCTGTGCCTCTAACAAACCCCAAGATCCTATTTGTATGGCTGAGCTAAAGGCCACACATGGGTGAGAAAGGTATGAGTCTTTATACCATACTACCTCTGAAAACAGCTTCTTGTGGGGAGGTAGCCCTTATCAAATGATTTATTTTCCCATTATAAACACATGAATTATGATCCTAATTCATCCATCTTTACAGTGGTATGATACTGTGAATGTTATTTTATGCCAGGAAAAGAAAGGTCATGTTTTGCCCACATCCTCAATTAGAATGAACAAATCCCTATTAGCAGTTAAACATCTTTAGCAGCAGGATGAGTTCTTGCTTTGGATATAAATTCCTTGAGTCAGACTTGAATCCTACCAAAAATATATGTTCCACCCTCAATTGCTAAGCAACATATCTCAGAAGGATCTTCATCTATTTTTGCTCTCATTTTTCATTCCATCCCAGAAGATCCAAACCACAAAGAAACACCCACAAGCAGCCTGTTTACTCTGACAGCATTGAAGCACAGTAGGGAGTCTCCTTTAATTTGCTGGAGGTTGGTGTATGGCATGATCACCCTCCTCTGTTTCATCACAAACTGTGAATCATGGAACAATCTCTAACAGGAGACAGTCATTCAGAATATCTGGAAGATACCTAAGATGTGACACTCCAACAGGTAATTGAAAAGCAGTTAGCTGTGTGTCAGTCCCGGTATTAGATGGTAGAGATTCAATGGTGAGCAAGAGCATCCTTCCGGATGGTATGTGATGACATCATAGCTTTGAAGAGTATTCTTCCTGATGGTGTGCCATAACATTGTGGCTTTGATTTTTCAGCTGAGGATGCTCCTATCATTTCCACAGATGATGTCTATGTTGGCCATTACAGAGAGAGGCATCGACAGGGAAGAACTCAGTCCCAGCCTCTGCACTGGCACCTTTCTATCGCTGCTATCATTAGTCAGTTAAAGAAGCCCCGCCCTTCACCAAAGCCAAGGTTGTAAAGCTGAACCCAGAGTTTCAAGTGACCAACCACTTGGCGATTGCAGAAGGAAAGCAGATGCTCCCTACCCAGACCTCCAGTGGTGCAAAAAAGGGACAGCAAACCTCACAGTTTTCAAAAAAAAGTTTGCCTTAGAAAATGAATGATCTTTCTGCCCCACTTCCCTATACTTAGCTTCGAAAACCCAGCTTGAAGCATGTAATCTGTGCCCTGTTGAACTCTCGTTGTGTTTCTGGGTCTTGTGCCTTGATCACAGTGTATCAGGATCAGGAGATACTACATTGTGGGTGCACATTCTACCCTGCAGCTGGGAATGGCCTGCTGGGGAGGCAAAATGTGGGGAGCATGACTGTGCTTATCCCAAGCCGCTGCCTTCGGGTGCTGGGCTTCAGGGAAGGGCAAAGATACCACTAGAGGGTGGGAAAACATAGTCTGATTTGGGGCAGGCCAAAGTTGAGGTTCCCTGACTTCCTGGCTTCCAGTCTCCATTGGAGAACCACACAGAGAAGTCAGGAACAAACTGTCAGGGGAGAGGGGGCCCACAGGTCTGCAATGAGGCTGGCACTGTTGGGAGTCCATGGGCTGAGGATGGTGTCTAGCCTGGGGCAAGGGCTAGGAGGTCTGATTTAGCTTATTTGCTAAGGTAACAGCGGTTGTTGGGGCAAAGATGGGCCTTCTAAGGGAGATTTAGGCAGCAGCTCTGTAGGCAAAGGCTTTCTGCATGCTCCCCATGGCAGTTCCCAATTAAAGAAACAGTCTTTGGTTCCAAAGTGTTTATTGGTTGTTCATTATGAAAAATGGATGCATACCAACCCCTCAGGGTGGACCAGAGACTAAGACCTTTTGTGGGAAGGAATGTCCAGGAAGAGAAGCTTATTGGCTAAACCCTTGTGGTCTCTAGATGCTCCATCAGCACAGAGAACTCTGTTTTGGGCTACATGACTGATGTGGGGAACGTGACCTGTTTTCCAGGGCAAGACTCTGGCAGGGAGCAGGGAGGTGCCTATCATCTTAGGTGTGAGTTTCCGGGATCTCAGGCCCGCTGTACTTTACCAAGTTTCCTGGCACGTTCCACTGTTCCACACCGCATCCCTGGCATTAAAACCTGGTCTGTCTGTCTGCATTTCTTCCTATAAATGTCATTCTTATTTGTCAGTATAGCCTGAACCTTGGGACTTATACATTGAAACATCAAAATAATCAGATTTACAGAATAATCATTTTTATGTGTAGAAATGTTGGCATTGTGTATGTGATAGTAATTACAGATGTAGATTTGGTCTCTGAAGCTTTGAACAAGGATAAACCATGCTGATGCATCCTGTGGAATACCAAGCCCACAATATCTCTATCTGGGTTACTCTCTGAGTGGCCAATAAGCAACTAGACTCCCGGGTAGCAAGTGAACAATCAAATCTGTGTTTCTCATACACAGGTGAAGTTGTGTGGTTGATATAGTGGCATTTCATGTGGTTTCTAATTTAAGTATCTGCCCTCACGTTCTTTCTAGCATGAACCATAGAGATACTGATTGAGCAGCAATTAAACATCCTAACACTGTCATTATCTTGCCGTAAGTAGCCACTTCAGCCTCAAGGAAAGCTTTAACTAAAACAGAATTTAATTTTCCAAGGGTGTAGGTACACTTTCAATTCGGATTCTGTATTTGTCAAAAGGAATAAAGAGTCTCAGGTTGGTCCTAAGAGACTCTTCAGATTGAATGTGAAAGCCAGGGGGATGGAGCTTCTTTCTTTGTATCATAATATTTTCAATTTGTATCTCTATCCAACAGCTCGTGCCCTGCACATGCTACGAGCTGTGTTATGCACTGAAACTCACTTGGGGTAGCACTGGTGAGGGATTCTTATTTCTTGTCTTATAAACTACATCCAACCCTGACAAGCTGCCTTTTGTCAGGTGTCTTAGCATCATCAATAAATGAAGTCATATATCTATATATCTATATCTATATATCTATATCTATATATCTATATATCTATCTATCTATCTATCTATATGCCAAAATGCTGCACAGTGAGTTATTGCTTACCTTTTCATTGTTCATGATTATGGTCTGGCTTAGCATAAGGCTATTTCAGAAAATCAGAATATCAGAACCAATTTTTATTTGAGAAGATGTTTGAAGAATTTCCAGTACCAGAATATCAAACCTGTGGCATTCTGTGATTCACACCACCTATTCTTCTATTGCTTTAATTATTCACACATGGTCTTCATTGCCAAATGCATCTTAAGTTAAGATAGGGAGAGCAATGGGAAGCTCTTCTAGGTCAGTGAGAACTCGTCAATGCGATCCTCAAATGGAATGGGATGGGTAGTTAGGGATAAAAGTCTGTGGCGTGATGGAGGCTGGGGGTCCTCTTCCAACATCCCTGTTTTCTGGTGATGGCTAAGCCCTTACTGGGGGACTGCCTTCCATCTTTATGCTAAGACAAGGGTAGAGCAGGGAGTCTTGTTAATCTCAAGCATGTGAAAGCTCTCTGCTTCATTCAGTGCTTGCCAAATCAAGACAGCCGCATGTTTGTTAAACTCATGATTAATTTTTGTCATGATTAATGTTTAGTAACATCACAGTGGTATAGCATTGTGAACACAAGGGATGTTTTTTTGACAATTCCAAGGTATTTTAGCCTGATTAGTGTTATTATTTTGTGCTTATACAATCATTAGTCTAGACTTTAATTAAGAACTGGCTTTGTAAAACAAAATAAAGTTTACCAAGAAAAAGTGCTGAATGAATCAGTAAAGTGATTGTTTAAAAACAATCCCTAAATCTAATTAAGAAAGAGTGTTTTGTGTAGAGTTGTTGGCTGTTGCTTTATTTGGTCCCTGTTTTCAAATTTTAAAAAGAGAAACACATTTAACATGGAATGAATGCACCATAATATATTCCCTATGCAAGTTGGAATGATGGATGGGCTCCAGCAAGAAATAGCCAGTGACCACAATGGGCTTCAGATAATAGGCAGAGTCCTTGGTGTTTTGTAACCAACAGAAGTGAGGGTGCTTAATGAGCCCCTCTTACAAATGAGTAATTTCCACATCTGTCAGGATTCTTTTGTTTTCTTTCCTTTATGCTATTCTATTTGATTTGGTTTCTTAGTTTTATAATTAGAAGTCTTTGACAATGAGTCGGGGGGGGGCAGAAAAAAATCCTAAAGGGGAAAAACCATTATAAAGAAGGAAAAAAGGCCTTTCAGAAAAGTTAGGAAATTATCACTTATTATAAGAGGCAAGAAAAAGTATTTTGATCTAGCGATGACAGACCCTTCTCAGTAGAATGGGAGTCAGTTATTTCATGTTAAACAGCTTCTCAGAATTTTAAACATAGCTTGCTAGGTTCCCAAATGCATGAAATATTGTTTATCTGGGCTACAGTGTAAGCAATAAATTAATAGAAATGGATTCTGCCAGGAACCTCTTAGGTAGTGGCTGTGGCCTGGGGAAGAATGACTGAAAGTCTTGCTTTGAAGTTTTGTGGCCTCTTGGCTGAAATGGATGAGTGCCCTGTGCCACCTCTCCTGAACTCGGTGGGAATAAGAGACTACCTCCCTGTGGAACGTGCTGACTACCAGAACTCCCGTCTCTTAGATGTGAATTTACCTATTCACACATGGCTTTGATAAAAGGTCAGAATTTGCAGGCTGCCTTTGCCTGTCTCAGCCTCTGCCAGAAGTGCCAGAGGAAGACTGAAAGCCATCTTGGATGCGTGCAGAGCTGCCAGCTTTGGTGTGGCTCCCATCGATCCTTGAGAAGACTTCCAGGATTTTATCTCTTGGCCATCAGAGCTCTGCTTCCCTTGGTCTATGCAGATGGAGGAGTGTTGTATTGATCTACATGCAGACCTTCAACCCATGGCCTTCTCCTAATCCATATCCCACCAGTACAATCAAGTGATTCCTCTGGTTCCAGATGGCCGTGTCTTGGGCCTCTATTGCAACTTCCTCTGACATCACAGTTGTAGTTTTTCATTAGTCATCGTCAAGTCTTCCCTGCATCCCACAGACTTGTTGAACTTGACTCCAGTTCCCCTTGCCATTCTCAACTCTTTCTTACTTAGAGGATTAAAACTCTAGTTTCATTTGGACCGCATATGGTCACAGAGTAAATAAGTAGGTGCCATACCCTGCTTCCTAATTCTATAGTTCTAATTCTCCTTAAAGAAACCTTTAGAAAGTATAATTGCCATTGATTTTTTTGCCCATGTCTTATTCATTTAATGATATATGTTTGATGAGTTCTCCTTCTAGTGTTCAATGCCATCACCCTGTCTTCAGGTCAAGTGTTACTCTATAGTCAGAAATTGCAGAATTACAGATGTGATTTATACTCTGTGCAGAGGAGTATGTGGAATGAGATCTTAGAAAGGGCTGAAGCTTCAGCTCTGCCTTTATGTGTGAGATTAACTTAGATG
The DNA here is from genome assembly GCA_019843965.1 of Rhynchomys soricoides. Taxonomy (NCBI): domain Eukaryota; kingdom Metazoa; phylum Chordata; class Mammalia; order Rodentia; family Muridae; genus Rhynchomys; species Rhynchomys soricoides. The sequence goes on from JADRCH010000034.1 coordinate 6,639,736, forward strand.
CCTCTTGATCTTAGCAAGTTAATTAAACTCTCTGAGAGCCCAGATTCCTCATGCTGATGATTATAAACCAGGATAATGATGTTTCTATCACAGACTTATTGTGAAAAGCTTATAAGATTGTACGTATGACTGGTTGAATGAATAATATGTGTGATATACCATATAAATATATATATAACAGAACATAGCATGATACATAAGAACATGTATGTATGAACACACAGACATATCGGTATATGAATCAGATTACACATTATTCAAAACCTTGGGAATTTTGAAAGTGCATATATTAATTTAGTTTATATTAAGACAATGTTTTTCAAATGACTGTAAATATAACCTGATAAAAGTTATCTTGAAAATATCAATATCTACTATTTATCAATGTAAGAAACCAAAAGGAGCTAGGAAAAGGTAGACACATCCTTTTCCTCGCAGAATAAGTGTTTGCTGAGAGGGAAAGAGACGATAGCCTGCCGGGCAGAGGTGGCGCACGCCTTTAATCCCAGCACTTGGGAAGCAGAGGCAGGTGGATTTCTGAGTTCGAGGCCAGCCTGGTCTACAGAGTGAGTTCTAGGACAGCCAGGGCTACAGAGAGAAACTCTGTCTTGAAAAAAACAAAGCAAAAAAGAGATAATAACCTGAGAAGCCTGAAGAAATGATTCTCCAAAGGTTCCAAAACCCATAGTCTTCAAAGACTGAGATTGTGGTAAGTCACATAGCAAAAGGTGTTTTTGTTTTTGTTGTTATTGCATATTCAATAAAGATTGGGACTTCAAGAAAGAAGATTTTCTTTAAGCACTTTGAAGTTTTAAGTTGCATCATTCCCTAAAAGCCAATGTGTCCTCAATGATGACACCATACTAATCCAAGAAAAGCAGAAGGCAGAGCTATTGGCAGCAAGAAAGATTGAATGTGCTGTTGGAAGCTTGTGGGTGCCCCAGAATAGCAATGCTACTGATACCAGGGCAGGTATTCATCCAGCAGCCTGAATAAGCCTGGCTGTGATTCTTCTCCAAAGCCTCCTGCCAGGAATGCAGCCCTGCAAACATCCAGATCTGCTTTTGAGACAACACAAAGAAATATGAGCCATTCGTATTTCTGGCCTACAGAAAGTTTAATTAATTGCTGATGTTGTTACAACCTGAAAATTTCTGATGATTCATAGTGCAGAAGTAGAACTATGTTACAACTGGGCTAAGAATATAGTGTAGTGGTAAAATACTGTGCACCATGGACAAGGTCCTGGGTTTGGTCCCAGGTACCACAAAAAGAAAGAAAAGGAAAAATGACAGGCAGGTAGAGAGACAAGAAAAGAAAAGAAAGATAATGGCTTATTGCAAGAAAGAAAGTGGTCATATATACTTCACCATCTAGATTCATTAGAGGCAGTATCTTGGCTAGGTAGAGAAAAGAATTAAAATCAAAGTCCAAGTCACATCCACAAGAGATTTGTTGTTCTTTCTCTGCCAACAGAGAACTAGTGAGGAATTTAAAAGAGAGGAACAGAGAGTTGTACATTAGTGGAGAGACAGGCTGTGTGTTTGATGGCTGTGCAGTCCAGGCAAACGGTGTGGAGTCACCTGTGGACATACAGAGATGGGAAGCCAGGAAGTGAGGAGGGATGAGGGATACCTGGGAGACCCGGAAGGTTTCTACCTCTGTGAAAGTTGATGAAGCTGTGGAGCTGGAGAGCAAATTCAGAGAAAGACCTTTCATCATGCAGCACAGTCCTGATGGTAACTCAGGTAGGTATATATCCACTCCCTGTACTGTTAGTATTATCTGAAAAATGCCTGCTCCTGTAAATTCAAATGGTGTAGTTTTACCATTTAACATTAAGGTAGACTGCAGCTAGGGGGAGCAGGGCCTGGCTCAGGCCCCTGGGAATAGTGAATGTTCTGTTTTCCATGGAGGAAACCATCTACAGTGTAATTGGAGATAAATATTCAAAATATTTCCAATCCAATGTCAAACCATTTCATGCAATAAAATAATTTTCAAGATACTACACATGAATTTCCCTTTTCAAATATAAACACACAAAAGGGGTGATTTTTTTTTTAAGATAAAGAGATTATTGTGCTCTGAGTGGCACATGAGTCCCCTGGTTATTGGTACTTTAAAACATGCCGGGAGGATGCTCAGCGTTTTATAGATGAAAACCTCCTTAATATGCTCTAAGAAAAACTTCCCAGGGTTATAAAGTTTCCCAGAATAATAAATTCAATTTTAGTCCCATTTGCTTGTCTATTTTTATTGTTTTTATTTATTCATAACCTGACATTCAAAAAATAATTCAAGATGTTTTATAAACATGCATATCTTGGAGCAGAATAAAAACATGAGGGATGTTGGCAAAAAAAGTTTTAAATAACAGAGGGAAGTGTCAGAAGTGGGGGCGGAGGAACTGGTGGCTAAGAGGGCCCATCAAAGTCACCTCTTGTTCAAGGTGTCCCATATTTGAGTCTAAGATTTGCTTAGGAAAAACATTTCTCTTGTCTTTCCTTGTTCCTCCTGTGTGACTCTGTGTGTATGTGTGTGTGTGTGTGTGTATGTGTGTGTGTGTGTGTGTGTGTGTGAGAGAGAGAGAGAGAGAGAGAGAGAGAGAGAGAGAGAGAGAGAGATCATGTACTCAGATGTAATTGTGAGTTAAGGTAATCTGCATATTGGTTCATGAGCATGTGAAGACCAACAGATAACACTGACACTGACTTATTTCTTAGGTCCTGCTCATGTTGTTTCAATCTGTTTTATTTTGAGACAGGCTGTTTCACTTTCCTAGGACTGGATAAATATCTTGGTTGGTTGTCCAGAGAGCTCCAGGGATCTGCCTGTCTCTCTACTTCCTTGCCTCCTCCGATCAGGGGTTACAAATGTGCACTACCATGCACAGCATTTTATTTTTAATTTTAAACATGGGTTCAGGAGATCAAACCCAAGTCCTTGTGTTTGTGAAGTAAGTACTTGGCTGACTGAGCTGCTGTGCAGCACCGTTACCTGTTTTAAGATCGTACATCCATTTTCTTCTGTCAGTCCCTATGAGAATAACTCTGTGTGGTAACATGAACACCAGCGTACAATATCTGCATCTTCAACACAGGAAGTTGCCCAGCAGATCCTCTGACTTTCTTGAGTACAAATAGCAAGCATGATGTGAAGACACAAGGTGAGCAACCATTTATTTTAAGGTCTGTGTGACAGTCCCTCAATCCAGAAGTATACACAAAGACAGGCGGAGTGGAGTGTTTCTATCCTCCATGATTTCTGCAGATGTTCTGTTGGTTGGATGGCCAAAAATTTGAAATTTTTAAAATTTAAAAATGTGAAAATGTTTAAAATTTAAACATTTAAAAATGTGAAGGGGGGTTATTGATATTCTTCCTTCATTTATTCCTATAATGTGCCAGCTTTATTCACACAAAGGAAAGGGGTCGCTTCTCTCCAGGGCCAACAGACTCACGGTTATTGTAATTTCCAAGTCCGGCAGCTTTGTGATTTCATGTTTTCTTTACTGCTGTTTTTGAAGGTACCCTTTCCTGTCTAGAGCTAGGAAAATTCCTGATACAATTTTACTGAAAATGATCCAGGTTTAGGCTTTATCTTCACCATTTCTTATGTCCTGTGTATTCTTAAGGTCAGCCTTTTCAATAGATCCCAGAGTTATTGGGAGCCCTTTTGGTATTGTTGTTTTCTTTGTGTGTGTCTCCTCTTGGTCTTCATGCTGTCCACCATTGACAGGTTGCTTTCTGCTTGGTGACTCTGCTGATGACACTTCCCACTGTGTTTTTCTGTTGGATTTACTACCTCATTTCTAGCCTTCCAGTTTGGGTCCTTTTCAGAGTCTCAAATTCCTTGCTGACTTTGTCATATGCCTGAATCTTCTGCTTCAAATTGCTAACAGTTTCATTCCATTTTCTAAATCTCTTATCTGGATTCTTGCTTCATTTGTCCATTTGTTCACTTGTCTAAGTTTTCTCTTGGTTCACCCTTTTAAAAGCAAGGCTCTGAAGTATTTCTTTATTATTTCAGTCTTGACTTTGGTTTCTGGTACAGAGGTGTTGAAATCTTGTTCCTGAGGTTCTTTCCCCATTTACTCTGTGTTTCATTGTCGTGGTTTATATACCACTTGGGATAGAACTGCCTCTGGGGTTTACATTTTTTTCCCTTTCCTGTATGCTGTGTGTTTGTGTTATCATTACACATGTTTTCCTGGTGAATTGTCTTTATTTGAAGGTCTGTTCTCCACTTCTTTTTGGAGAGGGTGTTCATTTTAGCAACATATGTGATGATTGATAACTGGCGGTAAGTGTATCATGTGTTTCTTGACAATGTTCTGGGCACTGACTAAGAAACAGAGTTTAAAATTATTTGGAGCTAATGGTCTTCATGGGGAGAAAGTAAAACCAGGAGAAAGTGAGAGAGGGGAAAGGATTAAATGATGAACGAGAGGGGAAATTCAGAGGTTATACGTATAAAAAATAACAATAATAAAATAAACACATTATACAGTAGTTGCATTGAAGTTAAGTACAATTATAAGACCTGTTCTGGAGAGGCGTAAGCTAGAGCAAAGCAACTAAGCAACTGAAGCACAAACGTGCAAATAAAAAAATATATAAGTAAATAAGAGGAAATATGATTTCAGTTTCCCTTCCTAGTTGGGTTGAATATGGCAGCTGCCCCTGCCCTGCCTTTTGTAGCAGTCTCTCTGGAGCTGTTGCAATTGTTCTTAATTCAAGTGAGTCCATATGTCTGTCCCATGGAGGGGAGTTTTCTTGGAGATACCCTGACATCCACTGGCAATTCCTCTCTGGTATTTTGTAGACCTTTCTTTCTACTCCAGGTTCTCTGTGCCTGCTGAGCTTAAGGACTATGAAAGTTCACCTATGCTCCCATTCTTGTTCATGATGTAACAGGTATGGGTCTGAATCTGGAGGGTGGGCTCTGTGACTTCCAGGTTCTGTGTCTCTGCATGCACTGCACAGAGACACATGGATAGACACAGGTGAGGAGCTGGCTTATTAAAGGGGCCATGGAAGAGCTTAGGTGTGCTATTGTTCGTCTGTGGACTAACTTTAAGAGAACAAAGGATAAAAAGGAGCAAGATAAGGTCTACAGTGAGCTTTGGTGGATCGTTAGCATAGATCCTGCCTCTCCCAGACATCTGTAATGTGGGGTTTTCTAGGAATGCTTTCTTGTTTGAATGGAGCCCAGGTAGTCTGAGAGCTGCTAGACTTTGTAATATGCTAATCTCTGAAATTCCTTTCTTGCCTATTTTTCCTTATCCTGAAGCACTGTGCAGTCTGTTGCGCAGGCATGGTCCAGTGTCAGGCTGTTTACTCTGGGTTGCCCATGGACAGACCCATGGTTTTTCTGTAGATCAGTTAATCTGAGTTGAGGAGCCTGGGCTTACAGAGGCCTCAGGATATTGAGAGTCCTATGTGAGAAGTATGGAATGTTGGAAGACAATGGAGTTAAGCAAGAGGTCCCTTTTTTGACCCTCTTTTCTCTCTGTTAAGGTCTACCTACTTCTTACCAATACCATACCATGATGATTATTGAGCTCTACAGTGGCTTGTAGTTGGTTTAATGTAAATTCCCCTCCTTTGTTCCTTCGTATTGGTTTGTTTTTTTCTTTTTCAATTTTTTTTAACGATTTGACAATTTTTTAAAATTTAATTTTATTGCTTTTTACGTATTCACTTTACATCCCTCTCAGTGCACCCTCCCTGTCATCTCCTTCCACAGTCCTTCCCCCACCTAGCCTCCCCTTCTCTTCTGAGCAGCGGGTGTGTGTGTGGGGGGGTATGCCCCCACTCTGGCCCTTCAAATCTCTGTGAGGTTAGGTGCTTCCTCTCCCACTGAGGCTAGACATTCTTTGACAATTTTACAAATGTATGAAAAGAATTTTTGGTCATTTTCCCATTTTCCCCTCTCCATCCCTCCTCTCTCTGACCCGGAGACCCTTCTTTCTTGCAAATCACCTTCCTATTTAGATGCCTTTTTGTATCTGTTTTACCCATTGAGTTTCATTACAGTAGCTTCCATGAGCATGAGTTAGGGGCCACTTAGTTAAACTCTGTGAACTTAGCAGTGCTGGATAATTGCAGCTGTAGGGATCCTATGAGCTGTTCTAATGTGTTTCTTAATTATTTTTTAAAAAATATTTCTCTTATTATTTGAGATTAAAATATAATTACATCAGTCCCCCTCCCTTTTCACATATTTTTAAAAATAAAGATTTTCCTCCCCTGTAACTGAAGAAAATGACAATCCCTGCTGAAGCACCTATGAGCTTCCCATGGTCCTTCATGAGGGGCGGGGCCTACGGAGCCTCTCCTACTCTTGTGGAACCAGTGCTGATTGATTGGGCAGTTAATTACAACTGCAAGGAGCTTGTGGGCTGATTTAATATGTTTTTCATTCTTTATTAAATCTTCTATTTTTTGAGATTGTAATTAGATCATTTCCCCTTTCCTTTTCTCATAATTTTTTAAAATAAAATTTTCTTTTCTGGGTAACATTTAGAATCACCCTCTTCATGTCCAAACAATAACTTACCAGTATTCAGATTGATACTTTCATGAATCTTTAGGTGGAATTAGGAAGGGCTATCTATGGATAGTTAGATTTATCCATTGACGATGGAACATGGAACGTTCCATACAATCCAATACACACACAATCCAGCTAGTTATGGTAGGTCAGGTGCCTACAATCCCAGCATTTGGGCAGCTTAGGCGGGAGGGTTATGAGTCCCAGTATAGCTCAGGCTACATAGAGAGACCCTGTCTCAACAAAAACAACCAGAAAGAACCAAAACAAGACAAAAAAGAAGATCCATTGTAGATTGCAACTAATGGGAATATAGTCTATTTTGTGTTTGTGACCCAAGAATGTGTGGCAAGATTTGTCAAATATCATAGTCATAACAAGAGGATTGGGGACATCACCATGAGTTTTGCAAGAAGGTAGATAGTGTAGTAGTTGTCATATCTCCCAGCCCAAGGACACTGTCAGAGGATGAACAGTGGAATGAATGGGTCTCAGAAACTCATAGACCTTCATTTGTATTCTCCCCAAGACATCATACAAATGCCACAGCAAGCATATAACCCCCAAGAGGTGATGACCCTGCCATCTCCCTGGCCTTTGTTGAGATGTCTTTAACAAGTTGTCAGCTTACTTAACTTTCATGCTTTTGATGAAGAAAAAAAATCAACCACCAGAGTGCCGCATGCTAACCATCTTGCATGCCCTCAATGAAGAGAGCTGCTTCCCTCTCCTTTCAGACCATGACCTGGAGTCCTTAGATGAAGGTCACTGATGAAGTTCACTGCAGCCTCCCCATCAAAATAAGGGCTCATTTTAAGCTCATTTACATCCACATTATACAAGATATGACTTTGTCAATAGTAGGTTTTTGGCATCATTCTCTCCTCTAAAATGGGTAATAGAATATGTATGTTAGTACAGGATGTAGGAATCAAAGGACAGGATTTATGTAAACCTACCCTACCCCCTAAAACAAAGACCCTTTAACACGGTTGTTGGTATTTCAATATCATTTTGAATTTGTCCAACAATTGAGAATTAACCTTTAAGTGCTTAAGTAAATCATAAGCTAAATGGTTTGGATTTATCTCAGTTGATTTATAATGTTAGCTTTCAAAAACAAAGCAGGTGTTCTTTAAAATAACATGAACCCCTGAATCAAGAATTTTTTGAAAATACATAGTAAAGGTTGCAAGGTGCAAAACATGAAATCATCTTAATTTTGATTTCACATTTGATTTAAAATTTGTGGTTTTGTGTGCTATGTGTGTGCGCACATGTGCATGTGTGGAGGTCAGAAACCAACAACCTTTGGTTGTTCCTCAGAAGGCTGCAAGCACCCTGAATTTTAGGAACAGATCACCCTATGGTAAGATCCCACCAATAGGAGTCATACCACTCACCAAGCTATCCTGACAAACACAAATGACTTCTCCAGGGCCATCATTATAAGCAGAACCAAGTTAGTTGTTTACCTGACCACACTTTGACCAAGAAGTTTTAATTCTGCAGACCTCTTACCCCTGTTCCAATTCTGCTTCTTAACCTAAGGGTCATGTCAACACCTCAAAGAAATACTGAAATACTTTCCATTTTCCCAAAATGGCCATTTTTATTAAATTCCTTTCCTGTCCTTTCAATAAAAAAGACTTATATTTGGTTTTTGTTGTGAGTTTTTGTTTTAATTTTGGCAATAGATGTTATCATATGCCCTTGGGATGACCTTGAACACATGATAGTTCACCTGACTTGACTCTCAAGTGCTGAGATTACTAATGTACCATATCTGGCTTCACAATGGTGTGTGTGTGTGTGTGTGTGTGTGTGTGTGTGTGTGTGTTGCACATATGTTCACTTGAGTCCATATGTATGGAGGTGTATGTGTATGTGTGTGTGTACCTCATAGAGAAGCCAGAGTCAACCTCTAGTGTCATTCCTCAGGAGTTGTCTACTTTGCTTTTTAAGACAGGGATTGCCCCTGGCCTGGGACTCCCTATGTAGGGAGCTAACTTGGCTAGCTATTCAACCCAGGGCTCCACTCCAGTCTCTGTCTCCCTAGTGCTGGTATTACACTACTCAGATTTTCACGTAGGTTATAGAAATTGAATTCGGTTCCTCTTGTTTTTATGGCAAGTACATTATTTTTTAGTTCCAACCACTCCAGCCTCCAGCCCTTTATCATCAATTTTATTTGATTTTTGTGTTGAGTGGCTAGATGGTGAAATTCCTGGTGAGCATCTCCTGTCTATATTCTTATCTATGACCCAGAATGCCTTATTCTCTACAAAAAAATTAATTTTGTTTTTATTTGAGGAGTGAAGAATTCTGCAGGATTAATAGAAGGCAGATTAGCATCTTGCCCTTTGGTCCTTTGGTTACAACTCCCCATCTTGTCTCCCTATGTTTCTTAGAAACTCCTCAGGTGGCAAGGCTCCGACAGCCCTTCTTTTCTATCAGCTTCACAGAAGACTTAAAGTCTTTCTGAAATGTCCTCTGTTACTTCTTATGTTTCCATGAGGACACTAGCTTGATGTACTCAGCCTGCTCTTGATCCAATTTCTACTTTATTCTCTAAAGAAACCCTCATGTCAAATTAAAATGCAATTATTTTCTTATCTTGATAATACCCTGTAATTTCTCTAACGTGGTTTCAGAGGCATGATAAAAGCAAATGAGTCTCTCATCTCTGACAGCAACTGTAAACCAAAGGGACCAGAGTTGCATATGTCAAAGATTTGACATGGATACACATTAGGGCATCTTCAACTCCACCAGGAAGCATCATCCTTCCTCAATGAGGTTCTGGGGACCAGTCATTTCAATTAAGTTGTTTCTATTACCAAGTCCACTCCATCCAGCTCAGGCCTAGCTGCCCCACGGAACAACATAATAGTCAGGTAAAATGACAATGGTAAGTCAAGTCATCTTGCCTAGTCACCCTGCTTGTGAACAAAAGCAATCTCCAATCCTCTGCATATGCATTCCTTTGAGACTCAACCAACTGTGGAATAGCATGCTCACTTTTTACATGGTTGAATATTGTTCTTGAACTGTATCAAACCACTCTGGATTATACCTACACTAACTCCAAACTCTGAGAAAAATAAAGGATCCTCTGTTAATCTTTATCCTTCAGAAGGAGTTTGCAATGATCTGTTACATAGTGAGTGTATTGGAATTAATAAATACACATTACTAAATGTATACATTAACATGTTTAAGCATTTACACAGAAAGCCAACTATATGGAAATCAATGAGCTTCTATATAAAATACTTTCATTCTGTTTTTTATAAGGCAGGGTCTCAAGTATCCCCAGCTAGCCTAGACCTCACTATGTAGCTGAGAATGATCCTGATCTATGATTCTCTCTGCCTCTACACTCACCTCTTGTGTGCAGGAAAGGGCCACCACTTACATCTTGTTTCATGGTGCATATGTATATAAAATGTACATAAAAGTGAACACTTTTGCTTCTAGGTGTATTTAGTCCATGTTTTCAGCAATGTTTCTGTCCAGTAGTCATCTGAAGATGCATCCATTGAAGTTACATAGGCTTGCTTATCCTGAAAGTCATATTGATTTATTGCAATGCAAGGTGCATAGTTGAACTATCTCATCATACAGATGTATATAAGCTTGACAGATATTTGTACATATACATATGTGTACATAGTGGTAACAAATATGTGGAGTGATTAGATGAAAGAAAAAGGAGAGTTTCATATAATTTTATTGCTGGGAGAAATTGGTTGTCCTTTAAAATTGATGGGATGTGGTTGCTTTGGGCATTTTATTTTGTTTTCTGGGAGTTCTTCTCAAGGTCATGGATTTTTCTAGTGGAACAAACAAGCATGGTGTGCTTAGAGAACTCAGGACCTTTAAATGCACTGTGAGTGTGCATGAACAGCATGCATGATGGGTTTAATGTAGATTAGCCTACAGTTCTTCAGTTTTTGTTTCATTTCAGTGTGTGGCAGAGGGTCTTTTTGTTTTGTTTGTTTGTTTGTTTGTTTGTTTGCTTTTCAACACAGGGTTTCTCTCTGTAGGCCTGGCTGTCCTGGAACTCACTCTGTAGACCAGGCTGGCCTCGAACTCAGAAATCTGCCTGTCTCTGCCTCCCGAGTGCTGGGATTAAAGGTGTGCGCCACCACTGCCCAGCAAGGGTCTTAATAAAGACAATAAAAATACAAATTCTTTTGGTTTTTGGTTCCTGACCCCCAAACATTAAAAATTGCTTATATTGAAGTAAAAGTTGGGGACAGATGAGAGGAACAGGATGCATGTGTGGGAGCCCCTCTGCTCCGGGAACTGAATGGAAGCTACCATGCCTTTCATAGGTGCCTGCCACTTGACAATCCTGATTTCTTTTCTGAGATAGGCTCTCACAACATGGCTGTGGCTGGCCTGTAACTTGTTACATATACTAAGATGGCCTTAAACTCAAAACAACTTGCCTCTGCCTCCCATCTTCATGCTGGAATTGAAGGCTTATGACACTACACTAGCCCTTGAGAATATGGGTTTTCAGCAAACTATTCAGAACTATCTGGGTTCACTTTAAGTAACCACATATAAGATAATATTTGAATATGACCGAAATGTGCCTTGGAAAGACTGTGATCCCACAGAGGGGAGACAAAAGCCTGACATCAACGCCTCCCTCTATGCCTAGAGCAGGGAGACTGTTAGTGCTCAATCCAACCATCCAGCTGTAAGAGAAAGTGTACCTTCTGCCTACATAGAAGATAACCAGTAATCCTGCAAAAATCTTCCAAAAGTCTTTGATAAAAATGACTTGAAAATGAAGTTCTGTTTGCCCTTTAACAAAAATATACCTGCAGAGGCTAGAGAGCTGGGAAGCAATTTGTATTACAATGATATCATGTACCAACAGCTATAGAAATCACAACAGCTTGTATTAAAAGAAACAGATCCTTGGAAACAAGGCAGCCCCTTAACAATACCTGAGTTACACACTCCTTTCTTGTGGATCTTAGGGCAATAAGTACGCATGAGGAAGAGCTTTGAAGACAATACTTATGTGTACTGGACAGCATGAACATCTTTGTGGTTTTAGTTCTTAGATATTGGGATTTTCTCTCCAATTAGCCAATGATAATTATCTCTTCATTTCCTTCCAACCCCTGCCCTTGCTGTGGATCTGTATTACACCCAGAGGTTAAAAGCTACATGCAACTCCTACCACTGCTGGATTCTGTCTCATTTCATTGAGACAACAGATAGATCACAGTGGGACAGACCTTAACATCATCCTGTCAACAGAGGCTAGTGACAGTGAGTTCTAAGGACACCAGAGCTCCTTTTCTTCACGTACCTTTGACATTTTGTAATGACACAGCCCTGAAAGGCCTTATGGAATGTGCTTGAAATGTCAATATCAGAAGATTAAATTACTTCAAAATCCTGTTACCTTAGACATGCGTGTCATGGAAATTTTACTTCCAGGGTAGAAGACTGGTGTGCCTATGTTATATTCAACCAGAAAAAAAGGAACTGGTAAAGTCACATTGAATTGCCGAGTTATTATCCACTAATTTGAGAGTGTTTGTATAAAGGCCATTTGTGTAAGTTTACTACAATCAAACCATCTGATTTGATACAACATTCTTCTGACTTATTCTCATATATATATAATCCACATTTCTGAAAATGGAAATGAGCACAAATCTTTTATTGTTTTTCCTCTGCATCCCAACTATCTCTTTCTTTAGTGGACTTTGTGCTTCTGCTCCCTAGGGCTTCTAAAAATCTGCTTCTAATGAGTCCCCCAAGACATTGATGGTTGCCAAAGTTCACCAGGAGAGGAGCCAATACCTCATTTCAAAGTAGTTTCTCCTATGAGGTTATCCAAAGGTCTTCCAACAAGATAAGACTATTGCCAGGACAGCGTGATGGAGCCTAGAAAACATTTCCGGGTTCCAAATATCAATTGGTAAAATAATGTCCAAGTAGGGGACTTGTGAACCTAAACTATGTCTTTCAACCTTAAGTGCATGTATAAACAGTGATTCAATTTTCAGCTGCTTCCACACTTTCTAGAATGCTATTACTTTGGTTATTCCCCAAAAGTTCTGTAGCTTTTATATTTTGCCTTGAGCTCATTCTTTATAAATTTTTATAAGGCCTTTGGTGAACCAGATACAGAATCCAGGTCACTTCTGTCAGTATCTTATACCAGTTGAAAATAACAAAGGACATGCATGGTAACATGCATGGTAACATGCATGGTATTATATGCTTCCACTATGTGTATTTAATCCCCGGCACTGTTAACAGTTGTAGAATTGTGTGTTGAAAATTGTTCCAATATCCTTTGCATCCCAGTTACTGGACCATAGCTTAATTTGACCTCCATCACTACAGCATCTGATGCAGGATCCCTCTTTGAAGGAGTGCTTCTTGGTACCAAATGGCATTTTAATCTAGACGGTGACTGATACAGAAACAGCTTGATGTGCTTCAGTCAGAAGAGACTTAAAGGGAGGGATCCATCAGAGGCATATTGGGTACCTTAAATAAAGTCCTGAGATTTAAAAAACATAATATCCATTCAAGACAATAGCAAAAGAAGATAGGAAGTTATCAAACAACCAAACCTAGAAGGGAAGGTACTCCCCTTTGCTATTCACAAAGCCTATCCATGCTTGCTGTGGTTGTCAGGTTTCTGTTGAAGTTCTGCCTTACCTCAGCACTGGCTTCCCTCATGACAGGGTAACCACTCTGTTGTTCGAACTTTCCAAGTAAAGATTGAGTACCACTCATGTTATTTCCTATATTTTATTACTTCTTTCAAAAAATTTCTCTCAACTTCCTGTGGTCTAGCATTGTCTGTGCTGCTTGCCAGACTCTTGGGGAACAGGATGATTATGTATTAATGATCTATACAATTGTTTTTTATGTTTCTTTTTAAAGATGTATTTGTGTGTATGTGCACACAAATACATACACACACACACACACACACACACACACTCACACACAAGTACATGGGAGATCAGAAGAGGGGATTCTAGAGCTGTGGTGAGCTACCTGATGTGGGTGCTGGGAACCTAATCCCAGTGCTCTGAAAGAACAGCCAGCATTCTGAACCACTGAGCCATCCATTCAGCACCTTATCAATTTCTTTTCTGATGGAGTGTATAGGCTGCTCAGGTGAGCAGAACTGTTTATATAGGAATTTTCAGCTGTCATCCCAAGATGTATGGGCAATGTGTTTTTTTCGGTGAGCACCCTGTTGATTACTTTCTCCAACTACACTGTGAATCAAGAGATTTATGATGCCTCATATGCTCCAATGTTAGACCGGCAAAGAATTTCTTTTCAGACTTTCCAAATCTAGGCTTGAATAATACATCCCCCTTTTGACTTTCGATCTTACAGGGAAAGAGTCAAAGTAAATAACTGCTGACCACCCTCCTGACAAAACCTCACATATCAGTTTTGGCTTTATTTTCCCTCTGCACTTGACATAATGCATGGAAGATTGCCCCCTTCCTTACTGTACCTGCCTCTACTGTAGGCTGTCAACAGTCCCTGGAGTCTTAGACAATGAGTAATAACCATGATGACAGAGGACTACTACTAACTACCTTGCACAAGACTATTCCCATCCCACATTGCCACGTTTGTTCTCACAGCACTTAGATGCAGTGATATGATGGCCTCAGATGGGAAGCTGGGATGGAGAGAACAGAAACACATTTTCCTTGACCCATGTTTTACCTCTAATAAGCATCATCACTTCAATTAATAGCACTCACCTTCTTCTGCCATGAGAGCCCCTTTGGCAAACAATCACATAGAAGGCTATCATGCCTGCTTTAAAATAAGAAATATAGAGACTCATTAGTAAAAAGTTTTGCTAAGAGAATATACAATAACAGGTGTCCACATGTGAGAAGGCAAACTAGTCTTGCGAGAAATAGCTTAAATACAAATTTAAATATTTTACCTACTAAAATGACTCAGCTATTACAGGCATAGAGGAATTCAGAATTATGTGAAATATAATTTTCAGCTAGCTGGTGCTACAGATATTACTTGAAAATAATAAACAATACTTCTAACAGACATCTCACTCGTTCAAATCATTGACATGCTTCTATGTGGATAGATTTTGATATTTAAAAGGAGATATAAATAAATACATATTCACAATATTAACCACTCCTGGGGGTAAATATCAAGTATTACCAAGGTCCCTCGCTGTCTTAGATACTTAGGATGACATGTAACACTTTTCTCACTGTAAACAAGGAAACTTGTGTCTCTCTGTCAATTAACCATTCTAAATTCCATTTTGCATCTGGGGGGAAAATTAGGATATATCATGTCTTCTGGGGGAAAGTTCTTACCATTAGATGAATAAATAACCTTTAATAGTCTGGCATTTCCATCTAGCTAGTTATGATGCCTTATGATCTAATTAGCATTTGGTATTTGGTGTCTCCAGTGACTAACAAGACCATCCAAATTAAAGCACTTCAGATTCTAATGTCTTGTTAGAGAATTCCATTAAAATGGAAGGGAAACACTGGCTGCCTCCATTTCTCATGCTTTACCTTTTGGGTTTATTGGCGAATATTTAATCCTTCAATGAAAACTTAATGCCCTCAGAATGTCACCTGCTGCAGTGTCTCAGCTCCCCACTGTGCTCCATGGGTCTTAAGAATCTGAAATTTTTAACTACATTTGTTGAGAAAAAAAGTTTAAAACTTGAATATAAAAATCCAACAGCCAATCTTTTTTGATATATCCTAAGAACAGTTACAAATAAAGCAATATAAGAATCTCTTAATTCCTAGGGTCTTTTAAAACTGTAATTATTTGGGTCTGTGAAGATGGCTCAGTAGTTAAGACCCCTTACTGCTCATTCAGAAGATCCAGGTTTGCTTCCTAGCACCCACATGGTGTGCGTAATTGTCCATAACTACAGTTCCAGGGGATCTGATGGTTTCTTCTGTTTCTATAGGCACTGGGTATGCACATGGTGCACATACATATATGCAGGCAAAACATATGTATACATACATAAAATATGTATACATAAATTTCAGAAAGCCTATATTATAAATTAAGTTTACAAAATATTTTCTACAAAGTTTATGATAAAGTTTTACATACACAGATGCACATATAAATGCACAGATACACATGCATGCTTCTTATGAAATATTGAATAAAGTGTTACACTGCTTAAATTTTACCTTATAAGTGCCTTAAGAATTTTTGTTAAGTAAAAATTGTAGAAATGGTTCAAAACCTGGCTGTAATGGAGCATCCATTGAAAGGGAAGAAAGATTGGAATATTTTAATGTTCTAGAACACACTCAATCACTCTATACATACATACATACGTACATACATACATACACACACACACACATACACACACACACATATATATATGTATATATCCTTATATGGATAGATAGATAGTGTGTGCACAAAGACAATAATCATTAAGCAAACTGCAAAACTTATTTTGATGATAATCAGTTCAGCAATGATTTTGCCCTAGTAGAATCTTCTTACTCTAGCCCTCAGTCATCTCCTTCTGCAAGGAGTATCTACTTTCTTTGATGTGTACACTTTCAAAAAATACAAGTATTTGATCTATATGGTGAGCAAACAAGTGTGGTTCATGCAAAGGACAAAGAAGAAGGAAGAAAAATGGAGTTCCTGAAGCCCTCGGGGAGTATGGGGTCTAACAGGACAAAATCCAAGGAAAACTGTTAAGCCACACCAATACACACTGGATAATTTCTCCCTAGCTACCTTAGATGTGGAACCATAGGCAATGGGGCAGAGAAATTGTAATTGAGAATTTAGAAGGCACAGTTAAGGAAACTGGCTTTGAAAGTTATTTTCTTCTAGAAAAACCTAGCTGAGATCAAATATAAAGTGTCTAAAGAATTTTCAAGTAACCAAATACAAGGTGCTTGCATAAGCAGGTAACCATAATCCCTGTCATTTTCAACAAAATGTGCAGTAGTCAGAAACATCATTGGACAGAATGGATTGGCCAGCAAGCAGAAACCCCAGGAAATATAAGAGGAGTTCAACTATGCAAAAGAGAAGAAGACAAAGATTAGGCTAAAATTCATCTCCTTAAAGGCCCTACCTAAGAATTGCATAGTCTCTCAGGGAGAAAACATTAAGAATTAAACTTAAGACAGTATATAGTGATAAATCCTCTATTTGCAAATTATGTAAGTATTTATATTTAAATTACCAGTACAATTATATCAGTATATATATACATAAATATATATAATAAATGAATAACAGTAATTTTGTTATTATTAATTTCCCTCAGTTCTTAAGTATTCCTCTTTATATTTCTAAGATTCTTTTTTTCATCATGTGCATATGTGTGCACTGTGTGTGTGGGTATGTGCATATGTGTGCAGGCATCTCTAGAGACCAGAAGAGGGCACCAAATTCTTCAGAGCTAGAGTCATATGTGATTGTGAGATGCCATGAAGGTGCTGGGAACTGACTCAGGCCCTCTGCAAGAGCCACACATGCTATATCTTCTCATTTTAATTATAAGAAAAGGAGAAATCAAGCACATAGACACACACACACACACACACACACACACACACACACACATGGGGAGGATACCTCCATTCTAGTCACATCACTGTGACCTACCAAAGGCATATCTAATTAATCTTTGAAGCTCTTTGTAATTCAGTTACTTCTGTGGTGAGGTAGAGATGATTAAGTTATCACAACTCATTTTTATAAGTAAATACGATAAATCAAGTGATGTTGTTTGAACAAGAAATATATCCCACAGCCTCAAGGATTTAAACATTTGGTCCCTGTGCACTGGAGCTATCTGGGGAGATTGTGGAACCTTGATGAGGTGGAATCTTGCTGGAGGGAGGGAGTTAGAAGGGGTTAGTCTTGAAGTTTTCTAACCTGAACCTACTTCATGCTTGTACTTTGCTTCCTGTTTGATAAGATATGGGCAAGCAGCACTCATGGGTTCCAGCTACCCTGGAGTACCTTCCTCTATAATTCCCCCATTGTAGACAGAATGGTCTTATGCAATTCAGAATGTTCAGTGTTTGGCCAGGGGTTTGACCACAGTAAGGGAAAGAGTAATGAACACACCCTGCTGTATTAGGGTCCAGGGTAAGCCTGTTATCTGTGTATCGTCATGGTGTGTTTCATTTTCAAATTCAATAAAAACAGGAAAACTAAAAGTTATACCACAAGGTTCCCATCTACAGGTCACAGACCCAGATTTGCTCAGTGGGAATAAGTATCTTTCCTAGCAGCATATCTGAAAAGCTATACCACCAGTCTACATGGCATCAAAACCAATAAAAATATTTCTCAATAAGGCATGTGCAAGGACTAAACAAAAACAACCAATAAGCTGGCAGAAAATCCATGGGAAATAAATATGACTGGGAAGGAAGGAGAAAGTGTATTAAAGACAGAACATTAGAAGAAGGATCTCACTAAGAAGGAAAATTTAGATCCTATGATGGGGTTGGGGAGTCAGGGATCACATCATGATGGGAAAATGACATGAGGGCATCCCTCATTGCTGATCTTTCAACTTCTCTGAATGAATGAAAGCAATGTTCAGCCTGTGGTTTTACAGTGATGGAGGTGAGGCCCAGCACAGAACACAGGTCTGTGCCATCTCTTGTTGTGTATGGTGCTAGAGCTGCTCAGTAACAAATTGTTTCCTCTCTTCCAGTTGGTAGTAGTCAGTGCAGAAGAAGATAGCTGTGACCAGATTCTTATTCCTATCACACAAAGAATGCATTTTTCCTGGTCCTTTTCTCTTTCCTATCAGCTTAAATGCAGATAAACCCATGTGTACTTATAAGACCGAAGTAGCATAATGAGAAATATCAAGCACCTTTGTGCTTCTAAAGACTATGGAGCCATAGTAGAAGTACTGCAACTCCACCTGGGTTCTCACATCTGACAGAAATAGACTTTAACATTGTGTAGACTATTAGCTTTCTAAGGCTCTTGACTATTAGCTTCTAAGGCTCAGTGAGAGAAGGGCAGAAAATACCCAAGCTTTGATGAAAACATTTTAAGTTGGTGAATTTTAGAGAAGTGCTAATACCCAAGACAATTAAATTGGGGAACACCTCACAAACAATAACATTGCTTCAAATGTAGCAGCTGATATTCAAAATGGTAGTTCCAAATATAGCAACTTCCTCTCAAAATATCTTGATGGGCCTGAGGAGATAACTCCTAATTCATTCAGGAGGATACTTACTGTGCAAGCATGAATACATGAGTTTGATCCCATACCCCAAGCCTACACACGGGTGTCATGCACTGCAAAGGCAGAACAGTTCAATTTTGTGGGATCAGTGATCATCTTGTTTACTTGGTAAGTTCTAAGTCAAAGAGAAGCCCTGTCTCAAAACCTGAGGTATGATTCATATGGAATGACACCCATGTTTAACCTCTACATTTACATGTACATACTTGCGCACACACACACAAACACACACACACACACACACACACACACACACACACACACACCACGTACAAATACTAATGTATGATTGCCCCAGCTACCTGGACCCACTGTTGTTCTGGACTCAAAGCCCCTCTGCCTCTGTTTCTTCTGTTGACTAGCCTTATCCATGGAGCTGCACAGGAAGTAGTTTCTGCTCTTTGAAAAAGATACTCAAAATCTAATGTGAAATTTTTGACTCTTCTGTACAGCCTTCATTGCAAGCAGTAGTCTGTTGGCTTGGCTATGAGAGAATGAGCCCAAGGTCTTTCCTTCTCAGACAAGCACCTAATAGAATGGCATGAAGGCAGCTATGCCACATCATGAGGACCAAGTAATTGAGTTAACACTTATAGTATCTCAGCTTAACCTAGAGTGTCATAGCTTATACCTGAGTATTCAAACAAAGCAGCTGAAGACCTAGGTAGGGGACTGATGCTTCTGCAATTTCCTCCCTCCTTTCCGTCCTTCTCCTTCCTCTATCTTGTTTGTTTAAGACTGGGTTTTTACATCCCAAGCTGGTCTTTAATTCCTCTTAGAGGCAAACATACCCTTGAACTCAGGATCCTTCTAGCATTACCACCAAAACTCTGGGATCATAGGCAGTGTGTTATCATGCTCAGTTTCATTGGATGCTGGGGACTGAACTCTAGTATTTACGAATGCTAAACAAGTGCTCTATAAATGGGCTTTATCCCCAAGACCCCCAACTTCATCTCTCAGAAGAGAGAAATGAGGGTAAGTTTTCACATATTTTTGACTATTTATTAGATGACACACAATGAAGTTAGAACTTGGTCATTTCAGTTGCTCCACGTATACCCCAGAGAAACCATATTTGGTCTACAGCAAAATCAAACAAATTTCCTCCCAACACGTTACACTTCATAAAATGCTGAGTAGACAGAGGTACAGAACTATGGTAATTTTTCATAAGCAAGAAATCCTAAAATGGATTCAGGAAAACATTTCTGATACGTTATTTTATTCTGCTTGGAAATTTAATTCTTCAGTGGATTAATTTTTTCTTCTGCTTGCAACTATGTGATGTGGGGTTATTCAGGGTTAACCTTCCAAGTTCCAAAGCTGTTTTTTTTTTTTTTTTTCATCTTCTGCAGGCAACTTGTGATTCAAATCAAGAAATGTCTGAATCTGAAATGAACGTGATGAGGAGTCCTGATCGAAACAATAGGTTGTTTTATACTTTATCTTTTTGTTGTCCTCCTATTTTGTTGGGCCAAAAAATAATATAAACTACCAAAACAAGAAGATGGTACACAGGTGTTGTTATTGCATTTACAGCCCACTGTGGCTTTTAAGGTGGTTGCTATGGCAATGAGATCATTTATAGACTATAATCCCATTAGGCAAAACTGGTGATAAAGTAAGCTCATTATAACAGAGCTTATATCACTTCACTTCCGGTTGTGTCTGTTTTATGGCAAATTACAGGAATAGAGCTATTAAATAACAAACCCATAAGAGTGCTGTACTTAGTCATAAAATATTTTTGGACAGAGGAAATGGGAATTTGGAAAACTACTGCAAATGATTCTTTTGAGTGTTAGCTAAACTTTGCAAACAAATGCAAATCATTGTGATTTTTACAAACTAAAACCTAGTTTGTTCCTACAAGAAGCTCACAGTATCTCTCTTTCCAGTGCACACACTAATAGGCTATCTATTCATGAAGCAGGTGAGACCAAGTACAATATCTACAGATCTACAGGTAGGGTAGGGAGTCAGTATCAAAACTGGCTAGAGTAGTAACTTTTCTTCTTATGACAGAATATATAACAAAAGCAGCTGGGGGGAGAACTCCAGTTCTGGACTCCAGTGCAAACCATTGTGCTACTCAGAAAATATGTCAGACATGAAATTTAAGTTCTGGTTAAGTTTTAGCTTCTTTATCTAAGCTAGGTTCAAGAGCAAAAGCAGGGTTAGACTTTCCACAGTTAGAAGCACAACATTAAGATACCACATCAAATGATATTATGAGGATGCAGAGTTTTCTTAGTAATACACGCTTTTTCAAAAACATATATATATATTTTTCTTCCCCCTGTCTCCAAGAGGATGTCCTCCCCACCAGACTTCCCCACTCCCTGGTGCCTCAAGTCTCTTGAGGATTAGGCTCATCATCTCCCACTGAAGTCAGACCAGGTAGTCCTTTGCTATATATGTGTCAAGGGCCTGGGAACAGACTTTTTAGGAAGAACCATAAGAGCCTGAAAGCTAAGTTAACTGAAAGAAGAGCTAGTTTAGCTTACTGTCCACTTCTAATATTTAATGTGTTATTTGATTAAGATATGTGACAAGCTCTGCTTTAGGAATAATTTTTAAAGATTTTATTTTTCTTATTTTACATGCATGAGTGTTTTGCCTGCATGTGTGCATGTGTATCATGTGCATGCAATGCCCATGGAGTCTAGGAGAGGTCTCTGAGCCCTCAAAACTGGAGTTACACACAGTTAGGAGCCACCAAGTAGGTTCTAGGAACTGAACTCAGGTCCTCTGCAAGAGCAGTGAGTGCTCTTAACTGCTGAGTCATCTCTCCCCAACCCCCAACCCCCATCTTAAAATAATTTTTTCCATATTGGGATCAAACCTAGGCACTCAAACAAGCTATGTTAGTGCTCTGTCAATTAGTTACACTCCAGTGTCACTTTCAGAATATTGGAATCTTATACATAAATTGTTTTTGTAAATCAATGGTACCTTTAGGGATCAGGCGTCTCAGAATTGTAATATCAGGAATATGAACTTAAAGCCATATCTGCATGGCAGAACTGCAGTCCAAACTGTTGTTTTACCACTGGTGAAATATGGGGGCCAGAATGTGAAACAGATCCTAGGAGAAAAACCACTAGTTCTATGTTTTTGGGCATGAATGTTTTCACAAAAGGAGAGAATTTAGGTAGATGTTAGGTCTCATAAGTAGATTCTGTAAGATGGGAAGAATGAAACACAACCTCCTGAGCCCTTTGATTCACCACCAAGTAATGCATCTAAGGGAACAGGAAGACTTTAGAGAAAAGGCGAAGCACCATCTGACTAGAATGTCAACAAAAACATAGGCAACAAACAACTGTAAAATCAAAAGGCTGTTTAAGAGAAATTGCACAAATGTGAAGAAACCCATTTTCCCACATGTGATAGAAGCAGAAAGGTGAATACATTTGAATTTAACTCTTAGAAAATTTTTTCTAGTGAACAAGGTTACAGGGAAATGATTATTTTTCCCTTCTTCAGATGCCAGTAGATTTATTATTAATGAGGATTATATAATAATAACAACAAAATACTGCTGATTGAATTTTAACTTAAAAATCAAATCAGAGGAAAAGCATTGAAGCTAAAAGTAGAATTATAGCACAGAAAATCCTCTATAAACATTTTTGTTGTTTTTCTGCTGAGTCAGTGTCTCATGCAGCCCTGGTTACCATAGAACTTGCAACATACACCAGTCTGGCATTGATTTCATAGTTATTAGCATGTATTTGCCTTTGGAGCACTTGTATAAAAGGTGTGTGCCACTACAACTGGCTAAATATTATAAGCTAAAGATGTAAAGCATTAGGAGAGAGTAGAGAGAATAAAGTGAAGAGTCTTTAAAGTCACCTTCAACTACACTATCTAGAAGGATAGTAGATTAAAAATAAATTCCCAATGCTAATATGATTGTTAAAAATACTGAGCATATGACTGAGAAAGATGAGAACAGGAGTAGGAATCAAAATTCATCTTCAATCAGGGACTGAGATTAGTCAGGAAAGTGCTTGAGCCTGACTTCAGTCCCCAGCACCCAAATAAAAAGGCACACACATTCAATTCCAGCACTGGGGAGGTGGAGGCAGGAGGATCCCTGTGGCTCACTGAACAGCAAGCCTTGTCTAAGGATTGAATAACAGATCCTAGTGAGAGACCTTGTCCCAAAAGCAAGGTGAACAGTAATGAGTAATGACACCTAAGGATGATCTTCGGCCTTCATATATACCCATAATCCCGTGGCTACACACACACACACACACACACACACACACACACACACCCCACACTTCTACCAAGGAGCAAATCAGTACATTGTAAATTTGATAACATTAAGAGAGTAATAGACATCAGTTAGAAATCATCAGAAAAAAATTAAAGCAGAAACTCTAAAATTTAATTATCTCCAAGGGTAAACTAAAAATGGAGAACTTTTCATTGGAGTGCTCAGGAGTACTGCTTGAACATTTTACACATGCTTACTTTTAATTAAAATATTGTTTATCTGCTTGCAGATCTAGATCATTGGAGGCAAACATATTTTTATCTTTGTTTTCTTGTCCCATATGGGAATATTGTCCTAATTACAGAGTTCCTTAATAAACTGCCTTTGTTTTGTTGGAACTGTCTTGTAAAGTGTGTTGACCTTCACGGGAGATTGAACACTATCAACTGAAGCTCCCTGCCCCTGCTCAGTGAACTTATATTTTCCATACAAAAATTTTCTAGTACATTGGCTTTGGAAGGTGTTATGAAACCTAGCAGAGATTCTCCCGAGTTCCAGGATTCAGGAAGATATCCCTCATACCTCATCACCTCAGAGAACAAAGCTACACTCGGTGTGTAGCTCTGATTCTTTTGCCTGGTCTTAGGACTCTTTTTGTCAATCAGGTTGTCTTGTCCAGACTCTCTATATGGGCCTTTGTTTTGTCTTATTATATCTTGTTTTGTCCTGTTAGGATGTCATCTCTTGGAAGCCTGCTCTTTTCTGAAGAGGAAATGGAATGGATCTCAAGAAGTTCAGGAGGCTGGGAGAAGTGGAAGGAGGGGAAACTGTGGTTGGGATGTATTTTATGAGAGAAGACTCTGTTTTCAATAAGAAAATCATATTTTTCCTGAATTCAGAGTCCCAAAATGTTTTAATTTTCATTTTCATACAACTTCATAAAGCAAAATTATTTTTCTCCTTCATTTTCCAGATACTAACAACCTGTGTTCAATGTCAAATCACTGAAATTCCCAAGTGGTTGTTAATGTATAATCTATACCTTTTAGACACACAATTAATTTCATATGTAATTTATTTCATCATATATCTCAATCCATTTTTAAAGTAAATGAAATGTCCCTCAGGGCATAGTTTAGCAGCATAGGTAGTTAGATTATGGACTCATTGAATTACCAGTGTTCAACAAAACAATCATTTCATATGCATATCATCAAGGACCTACTTTACATTCTATTATGCTTAGCATGTTAGAGGATAGCTTGTAAGCTACCTGGACTTTATGTCATATCACTTAGAGGCTTCAATTACATAGTAATTTGATGAGCATAATTAGATGTCAGATGATCAGACATGATGCCTAACCAATGAGCTATTTTGCAGAAAGGAGACAAGGGTTGATCAAGCAAACTCCAGAAGGCAAACAAGAATGAATGGAGCTTGACACAGAGAAAAGAGGAGTGAAATAAACACAGGGTATTTTTAGTAGCTGAAACAGCATAGGAAAACAAAAAGCCGTTGCTGGGGAGATGAAGCAGTTGGTAACATGATTGCCACACAAGTGTGAGGTCCAGAATTTAGATCCCCAGGATTGATCTACATAGTTATACCTAACTCATATCTGTGATCCTAGCACTGGGGGGACATGGAGGTTGGGGATGGAGACAGAAGTTCAAGGGACTTGGTGGCTAACCAGTCTAGACAAATAGGGAAGCTCCAGGTCAGTGAGATACCCTCTTTCAAAAAGTAATGTGGAGAACTATCAAGGAGGACCAAAGGAATTGATCTCTGCTTGCTTCAATGTGCACATACATGTGCACACATATAACACAAATGTGTAAAACACACAAAATCAATAAATTGTTGTAGGTTTTTGTTGGACAATGTGCTGAATATTTATGTGTAAGTGTAGTGGATTCCTAGCCAGGTAAGTGATGGCTTTTCCATGACTCTGCTGGACAGAGAGCAGGATACAGATTTTGGATCTGTGGTTTAGTTGTTTAAGTCTACTGTCTATCCGAAGACCTCATCAAGACATTTTTATGAAGTGCAAAATTGAAAATATAAATGAACTTTAGATTAGAGAGAAACATGTATATTTTAAAAGTTGAAATGTAATTTTGAAAGGACTAGATTTGCTTGATCTTTAAAAGTATATGTTTTTGGCTTTGTTTTCTATTGCCAAATTGTTGGCATTCTCTCAGTCCAGTGAGTAACAATGTCAGGTACAAAGTTCTGGGGCACTAGAGCAATTCAACCCAGAAAAAGCCATGCCATGAAGAAGTGTAGAGAGCCCATATCAGTTGTGTCTGCAGTTGTACCCTGAGGAGTTTCTAACTGTGATCTTAAGCCTGCTCAGGTTTGCTCTGACTGCTCTCACACTGTCCCTAAAATAATGTCCTTCTCCTGCTGTTCTGTTCTCTGTCACAGACCCCAGACAGCACAGAATCATTTAGAAGGGAAGGTCTTTTGATTCATAAAATAAACATTAGTTTGCAAGTGGTAGCATTCGTTTCTTGTCAGGTTCTACAAGGAACGCTCTAATGGACACCTAATGGACTGCCATTGCCACATCAGCAAAGAATAAGTTGTTTTAGAGGAATGATGTTATAAAACAATTAAGTAACTCCTGTGGACTCATGGGTACTTTCTTAAAATTATGCCAAGTGTCTGATTATTAAAGCCATTGAAGGCAGCACAACAATTAAATCATGTGACTATCTAGTGAGGACAAAGCTTTCCAAACAACACAATATGGCCTGTTGTTTTTTCAGTAGAAACCCATGCTCAAGATTAACATCACAGAGAAGTCTTTCTTCATGAGGTGAACCCACCAGAGAGCTTGCTGTCCACCTGACACCAGTAAATGTGTCTAGAGTACAATTCAAAGTCACAAGTTTTTCTGAACTTGTGAAGCGTTCAAAGATGGCAGAAAAACAATCCGAGTGTTTACTCAGGCTGTGTGGTGAGAGACATAAGCACAGATTCCTACAAGATCCCACAGAACTGGTGGAGCCTAGGAAATGTTACAAGAGGTGTCCTAGAGAGAGCAGTAGTTGAATGGAGTCTGAAGATAGGCAGTGTAAGGGCAGAGATTTTTGTGTACCATTATTGTGAAGCATAAATAACAAGATAGGCCTCTACTTCTTCTGGAGAAGAGGGAGGCAGCATGTCTGACCTATCAGACAGAGGATATATAAATAGTAAGAGGTCTTGCTGGATCTCAAGATGCAATGGGTGTCAGCAAGGATGCTGTGAGGAGCACTGGTCTATTGAAGGTCTCTGGCCATGACACTGCTGGTTACTGAGAAATGATAGTAACACAATGCAACTTTTACTTTTAAAAATGATTCCTGCTGGGCATGGTGGCACATGCCTTTAATCCCAACACTCGGGAGGCAGAGGCAGGTGGATTTCTGAGTTCAAGGCCAGCCAGCTCTACAGAGTGAGTTCCTGGACAACCAGGGCTACACAGAGAAACCCTGTCTCAAAAAAAAAAAAAAAAAAAAAAAGATTCCTTGATTCCTTGTCGTTTTATGTGTGTGAGTGTTTGCCTGCATGTATGTGTACCATGTGTATACAGTGTCCATGGGGGCCAGATGTAGGCACCAGTTTCCCTGATATTGGGGTTCTAGGTGGATGCTGAGAATCAAATCTGTTCCACTGCAAGAGCAGCCAGTGCTGTTAGCCACTAAGCATCTCTCCAACCTCAGTCTCTTGTAGCTATCTTTGGATGTTAATTGTTCTATGTTCTTTCAGAAATGGTCACTCTCTTAATTATAAGGCGCACTGTAGGAATGATGTTGTCTTTCCCAGGGACTCAGACCCTCTATTGACTTTCTGACCTAACTTATGTTACTAAGAATTCACCCACTTGGTTGTGCTTTATGTCTTGAAACTTCTGACTCTTGCTGGGTTTTCAAGTAGCTGTATGAAAATCGTAGAATTTATAGAAAAATGACCCTGAGGAAAAAGTTTTTCAGTGGAAGACTGAAAGGAAGGCTCAGTGGTTAGGGTTACTTGCTATTTTTCTCAAGGATTCAAGTTCAGTTGCCTCTCATCAGGTGTCTCATAATCATCTCTAACTCCAGCTTCAAGGAATCCAACACCTTCTTCTGGCTTCTGTGGTACCTGTATACAATGCGGCATATATACACATGCACATTACAGACACACAATTTTTTAAAATACAAATCTTAATAATATATTTAGTGGGCTCAGTGGCCCAGCACTTTCATGTAATTTGTTAAATAGCCTTCATTTTAAGGCTTCGTTTAAATTCTGCTAAGAGACACAGCTAATTATATTTCCCTACTACCTGGGCATTTGGCAATGAGATATTTCAGGCCCGTGCTTTGCTTATCTGACAATTTACAAAGTACTCTGCAATCAGAATGTGACAGAATTTTTCTTCCTTTGTAGCTCTGTGAGTTCTTTATATGAAATATCTTAAATCACTCGAGACAATTGACAATTGAGATAGGTGAGATGATCTCCTGTTAGGAGTTTATAAAGTGAAAGTAGCAACTTTTCTCCTCTAGCTCATTGGACCAGGTACGTCAGCCATGTTTTGGAGATACTAAACATAAAGAAAGGAAAACAACTTCCCTCCAAGTCAGTTATTAAGCAGTGCTTTTCACTACAGTTTTTTTTTTTTTAAAGATTTATTTCCATTTTCATGTATGACTTTGTCTGTATATGCCACATGTGTACAGGTGCCCTCAAACGTAAAACTAAGTTGTTATCTCTCCTGAACCTGAAGTTATAGGCCATTGTGAGCATCCAATGTGGGTGTTTGGAACTGAACTTGGCTCCTCTGGGAGATCAGAAAATGTTCTTAACCAGGAAGGCATTTCTCAAACTCCAACGGATGCTTTTTCCGAGGTTTCTGGACTCAGCACTGTCTTTTTCATGTGTGTTTCTTTTTATTTTGATAGCACTGGTGATGATGAAGATCCAGTATTAGTTGTGTGTGTGTGTGTGTGTGTGTGTGTGTGTGTATGTGTGTGTGTGTGTTTGTGTGTGTAGGTGCAAATGTATCTCTGCATTTGTATAATTGGAGGATAGAGAGCAATGTTGAGTATTAATCTTCAAGCATGATCCACATTATTTGTGAGACAGAATACTTCACTGGTCAGGGTTCTCTAAGAAGACTGGAATGGCTGGCTAGGGAGTCTCCGAAATCTACCTCTCTCTGTCTCCAAACTGATTACAGTATTACAAGTATATAAAGCCATACTCATCTTTTTGACATGCGTGCTGAGGATAGAACTTAAGACCTTGTACTTATAATGTCAACACTTTACTAGCTGAGACACCACACTTGCTCCTCACTCCCATTAAGGACTACCCTTTTATCCTTGGATTTATTGTTGTTTGTCTCAGGCTACTTGGCACTAGGAACTTTCTATTTTGTCCTGTTCTCCATGTTTCAGACAGAAAAATCTGTGTTTGAAATCATAACATTTCTTAAACGAAGATATGTATTTATAGAGTACTTACTATTCTTCAAGAGCTCTCTAATCTCTTTTATGCCAGTATGTTTAATCCCCATGGTGACCCTGTGAGGGGAATTACAATTTTCCAAATTTCAGAGGGAGATCCCAGAGGTATAAGAAGTTAAGAAACAGTTTCAAGGTCACACAGAGACTGAGAGGAGACATTGAGAAAGCTGTTCCACTATTTGTGCCCTTAATTGATATTTCAGGAATGAAAAAGAAGCTTACTCTCACCACCACAATCTCAGTTATGACATCCTCTCATCTAAACAGTGTATGGGTCTTCATTTGTAGTTCTCTCTGCACTGAAACAGTCACTGCAGTAGTCAGGAACTGACACTGTAAGGAGTTTACAAATCAGGAACTCGCATTTAGAATCAACTTAGAATCAATCATTTAGAACCTAGAGCTGCCTCTTAGAATTCCACAGATGCCCACCAAACATTGTTATCGAATCCCTGGGGGTGTCTTGAGTTAGAAGCCAATGATTAAAATGTGACTCAGTGCTGATACACTTCCCAACAAAAGTCTTGGCTAATCAATGCCTGCTGTAACATCTGCGTTGACACTCAATTACAGCTAATATTAAACAGGCTTTGAAGTAGGTCTTAAGCCAGGTATGGTGGCGTATGTCCATAATCTCAGCCCTCAGAAAGCAGAGACGGGAGGATCAGGAGCTCAAGAGCATCCTTGGCTACTCAGAGAATTCAGGACTAGACGTTCTCTCGAAATAAGGCTTCCATGTTTTACCAAACACCCATATGCGACTGTTGAACTCACCTAGGGTTATGTGGGAAAAGAGAAACTCAATGAAGGAATTACCCAGATCAAGCTTTGCTGTGATCATATTTCTGTGATATTACCTTGATTACTAATTGATGTCGGAAGTCAGAGTTCACTGTGGGTGGTACCATCCCTGGGAAGATGATCCTGGCTTGAGTATAAGTGAGGGAGTCAGCCAGCAAGTCCCTGCCCTAACTTCTCTTCATGATGCCCTATGACCTATACTATGAAATAAGACCTTTTCTCTCCTAGGTCGCATTTGGTGATTGTATTGTCACAGCAACAGGATGAGACTAGAACAGACAACAGCTAAAAAGACAAAAGCTGGTGAGTAAATGAACCGAAGAAACCAATCTCAAACACATTACACAGTTTTAAGTGTAAAAATAATTTTCTGTAAGGTAATATAAAAATATTCACTCATGTAGACAGGCATGATTTAGTATTATGTTTATGATAAGAAATGCTTTAAATTAGAAAATATTTCATTTTAAAGTATATTTGCCAAAATATAACCTCTTTCTTTACCTCACTACCATGTAGAAGCTCTCATTCTTTTTGGAGCTAATACATGGCACTAAATATAAGAGAAATTGTCTTACTTTCAACAAAGTGAATCCTGCCTGGGATTTTACATGTATAATTTAAAAAAATATTAGGTCGATGTGCTCTTTAAATATTTTTAAAATTTCTTTTGGCTATTTCACAAGGCATGACCTAGTGTTTAATCAATCCTATGTCCTTTGAATATAAGAAAAATAAATATGTACTTGTAAGCTCACACATGACAAATGCATGTGATTATAGATGCATACATGCCCCAATTTATTTGCAAGAAAATTTCTGACATAATTTCTAAGGTCATCATTTCAATATTACCCTGGGGTAGAACACATATTTTATGTAGGTAGAAAATAGACAAGTAGATTAACTCAAGGTCATCCACAAAAGGGTTATCAAAGCAAAACATGAACTCCATCTCCCAGGTTTGGGGTACTAGTTTAATCTCACCATACCCAGACATTTCTTCAATATATGTTTCCTAACCTCTAATTCTTTTTGGTTACGTTCCCAGACTTTCACTTTTTAGCTCAGCTATTTAGAATGAATCTAGTGAGCTTGCTGCACTGGTTTTGTTTGCTCTCCTAGACATATTCCACTAACAGATTTTCATGCAGGATTTGAAGGTTATGAGATTTGGAGCTGTTAAATCTTTGTCAGGAAGACTCAGTATTTTCCTCCAGCAGCTAGCAAGACCTCATTTTCAAATTCAGATTTAAAATTTGCATAGTTTATTTGACAACCTCACTGTCGATGATCAATACCACATAGAAATGGAAAGAAATTATAATTCTATATTCCTCATACCGTATGATCATTTTGTGTTGTCTAAGCCTCATGCTTGTCGAAGAGTTTTCTTTTTTCTTTTAAATCCATTGCCAGTTATGTAACCTTTCACATTATGATATTTTTTAGGAGACAGATGAGGGGCACCCACCCCTCTTTGGCCACCAGGAAGGTGTAAAGCTTTGTAAAGTCTTTGTTAGTGTTAATGATAAATATGTTTTTATTAAACACGATTTAATTTCTCATCATATGTATATATGCATGTCTCTATGTGGTGTGTACACATAAGTACACTGGCCTTGGAGGCCAGAGGAAGAAGTCAGGGCCCCTGGAGCTGGAGTTACAAGTGGTTGTAAGCTGCCCCACATGAATGATGGGAATCAAACTCAGTTTTTCTGCAAGATCAGTTTGTCTCTCCAGTGCCTTAATATCAAGTTAATTAAATGTAAAAACTCTCGGAAGCTCAATTTCCTGTAAACTGGGGAATGGGGCAATTTCACTATCTAACTCGGAGCTGTTGACCTCTCCTTTAGTTCCATAAGTAGAGAGACAGTCTATCAGTTGTAACACCCAGGTGGATTGTCTTTATGCCAATATCAGTTGTCTAATAACATCCTTAGACAGACCTTGACACAACTATGCAAAGAATGAAGCTGATTATTCTGGCTCCTTCAGGTGTAGCCTCTCAGAACCACTTGATACAGCTTAGTCCCAGCTATTTGCCTTCCTGAACTTTTGATGACTGATGGATATTTTCCATCCTCACCAGAGGGGAAGCATTTCCCCTAAGGGAAGGTCTACTGTAACCTATATTAAGAGGCCAGGCTACGTTTCATCCAAACATGGCTTCTGGGGCTGTATAGAAGCAGATTGCTACCCTCGCTTATTCAGTCAGAGGAGAGATGCCTCTCTGCAGCCTCTTTTGGCTTCATACCATAAAGCTCAGCAAGTGTCTAAATTCACAGAGCCATCTTGCTTTCTCTACCTGCATTCAATAGTATGGGCTCAGCTCGTAACAGGAAGAAAGAACTAGGCATAAATATGATGCCAGCACCCCAAAATAGCTAAGCTGATTGTCTAGATAGGATTTTACTATCCGTTTACTGCTGTGAACAGACACCATGACCAATGCAACTCTTACAAGGACAAAATTTAATTGGGGCTGGCTTACAGGTTCAGAGGCTCAGTCCATTATCATCAAGGTGGGAGCATGACAGTATCCATGGAGACGTAGTGCTGAGCCAAGAGTTCTACATCTTCATCTGAAGGCTGCTAGCAGAAGACTGACTTCCAGGCAGCTAGAATGAGAGTCTTAAAGCCCACACTCACAGTGACACATCTATTCCAATAGGGCCACACCTTCTAATCCTGCCACTCCCTGGGCTGAGCATATACAAACCATTACACTGATGGATTTGTCCCCAAGTGCCTGTTGATTTGAATTTCATCTGGTACTGTGGGCTGGGTGACACACTGTCCATTATTCTGCCTATCTGGTAATAGATGAGGGTGAGTACCCATGCCTGAGTGATCACAATTGCCCAGCCACCCAGTTCCTGAGTAGGCTACCAGGTCCGGAGCAGTTGTGGGTGTCTCTCAGACAGCCCACATCTTCCTAGTAGAAGCCTCCAATTGCAGAGTGTGTCAGGAAGCCTGATGAATGGAGGTCAAGAAGAGAAATAGTTCCTGAGTAGCCAGAGCAGGAAGAAAGAAAGCAGCAGAGCAAGAGATGCTGCTGCTGGTGATTGATGATGGTGATGGTGATGATGATTGATTATGGTGGTGGTGGTGGTGGTGGTGGTGGTGGTGGTGGTGGTGGTGATGATGATGATGATGATGATGATGATGATGATAGATGATGGTGGTGATGATGATGATGGTGATGGTGGTGGTGGTGGTCATGGTGGAGGACGATGGTGATGGAGATAATGATGATGATTGATTATGGTGGTGGTGGTGGTGATGATGATGATGATGATGATGATGATGATGATTGATGATGGTGGTGATGATGATGATGGTGATGGTGGTGGTGGTGGTCATGGTGGAGGACGATGGTGATGGTGATAATGATGATGAGGGTAGTGGTGGTGGTGGATGGTGATGATGGTGGTGGTTGAGGATGATGGTGATTGTGATGGTGATGGTGATGATGATGATGATGATGATGATAATGATGGTAGTGGTAATGAGGAGGATGGAGGAGCGGTAATGGGCAGGATGCTGACTAAAAAAGAACAGAAGGTTTCTAAGGAGACAGTAGAGAACATACCCAACCTGTTATTCAGAAGAGTCCCAGAGAGCCATTGGGTCTTCAGGATCCAGGATCTCAGACCCCAGGTTGAGAGCTATAACCTCGGCTACAGCTAATAACTAAAGTCCTGATACCTAAGGCTAGCACAAGGATAATAACACCCATGGGTGCTACTTGCCACTCTTCTGTCTTCTTACAACAGCCAAACAGTGGAGGAAACAAAAGTTTCCATAGCCCAAGCTTATCTAGGCTCAGCCAAATCTCCTTCAGCAAGCTGACTTTTGACACATGCCTCATAGAATTTTGTTGGTTTGTGGTTATTTTTGCAGGAAGGACAAAGTCCTAATAAAATGTGCTATTGGGACTGTCACTTGCTAGTTTTTCTGCTCAAACAAGCTCACAGAAGCAGGTATTCTGCACACTGGTCATAGAAATATAATCCATATGCAGTGACTCACTAAGACCCCTGCACCCACTTCATCTTTGAACAGTATTTTATTTTACTCGTTAATTTTGATTTCTTAACATTATCCAGCATTGTGAAGTATTGTTCTGGAAAGATAAATGAAGTTCTTTGTGTGGAAATCATCTGCATTGCGGAGGGGGTATCATACCACACACCCTCAAATCCATTTTGGTGTAAAGTATGTTATTGAGAGAAGATAGTGAGGACACCTTGGACTGTTTAGGCAAGGCTTTGTCCTTGGGTAACAAACACAGAAATCTCCCTTTTCTTCCTTTCCTAGAGTTTTTCACTGAGGTATTTTTAGCTCACTGCAAGTGAGTGACTCTGTTCTGTGAACAAGTGTCTCACACTCTATACTGCGGGAGATGCTATTTATTATTGATGCCACTATGCATATTCTATGGCACAGAAAACATGCTAAATTTTCTACTGGTCCCTTTGGCACAACCGAGAAGAAAACTTTTTAAAAGGAAAACATTGCTTCATCTATAATAAATTAATCACAACTCAATATGTGGGTTTTGAAAGTAACAGAGCACATTGCAGCTACTTTCGAAGGGATTTTAGGCAATATGCAAATAAGAGGCTCTAAAACTTTCAATTTGGAGATTAGCATATTGATGCTTTCTTTGCCCCTGGTTATGCTTGCCCTACCTACAGTGTTGATATTCTCTCTGCAGTTCAGAATAGGAGCAGATAGGAAATAATTAACTCTCATTTGTAAAGTGTTTTATGGTTCAGTTTTGTGTCCATAGTTCCCATTCATGTTTCTGCTGCAGTCTTTGGAGACACACATTGAAAGTGGGTTCCCACTGACCCCACATTCTAGATAAATGAATCAGAATGTAGAATAGGTATGAAGTGGACCATTCAGTGCAATGCCAGGTTCTAAGGTTTATGCATTCCCTGACCCGCCTTGAGTTTTATTTTAAGACTCAAAATGTCTGTCTGCCTATTTATTGCCTTTCTGCAGAACGGTTTTATATAGATGCTTTATTCAGCCCATCTGTTTCTAAACTTGTCTTATGAAATCTCGGTGTTGGATTATTTCTATGTCTTTTGGCTGCACTTATTTTCTGAGATGTCATACTCACTCTTAGTACTTAATATGTGTAAGATCAGACATCAGACAGAAATCAAGACAGGGAACAAGTGTCTGTGTCTCTGACAGGGTACAATGGTTCTGTCCTTGTGTCAATGGGACAAGGGGTGGGCACGGACAGTGTGTGTCCCTATCCATGTAAGGACATCTGCTAGATGCTGTATGCGACATCACAACCAGTCTGTTTGTCGTTCTTCAGACCAAGTCCTCCTTCTAAGATCTTGTTTCCTGACAAAGCTATTAAGGAGGAAATGGCTTGTAAGAGCATTTTTGGGCTTTATAAAGCTCCATGCAGGGGTATATGGATGACTATAATTATCACTATTAATATAGGCCTCTTTAGAGCAATCAGAAGCAACTGCTTATTATGGAAGAAAAATAATTTCTACTTGTTTGAAGCCACAGTGACATTGCATTCTGTCTATGACAGGTAAGGCTTTACAACACAATTAGGAACAGATGAGAAATTTTATATAAATTTGTTTTTTATTTTCTTAAAGTGCTTTTATTTTGTACTTGTGTTCCGTCTGCCAACATGGGCGAAGTGCATGGAAGGAAAAAGCTTGAAGGCATTCTCAAGTTTTTGGAGTAGGGTCTCTCTCATCCCGGATTGTCTTAGACCACTTGGTCTAATTGGTCCCCACTAGCTACCACATATGGAGGAGGTCTGCTGTAAGGTGCATAGGGATATCTGAAAACCTAATCTAAGCATCTTTGGTTGTTCTTTGAACCTATGTGATCTATCACAAGAGGCCTACATCCACTTAAGATGGCACTGTGTCTTAGCCCATCATCCCATATTCACTCGGGAAAGAACATAATATTCCCTCATACCTCCAATGTTCCTAAGCTCCCTTCACATCCTCTGCAGTGAGGAACCCATGCAGAGCTACAGCTAGACAGCTACCTCTGTTTTCATGTCATATACACATGCCTGATTTTTACTGATCTGCATAAAATCTCATATAAGTAAGAGAAATAGATGTTTGAGGGTATTTCTGAGTCTGAATTACATTGCTTAATATGACTCTGAAACAGATCCCGGTTTTAATTGTACAGATCACTGAGAAAGAGAAATCAAACAAACACGCCTACCTTCCTATACAGAAGGATGACAACGATGTAAAAAAGGATGTAAATAAAACAATAGGTCAATGACTGTACTTGTGATCGATAGCTGGAAAACAGGTAGGTACCATGTATGGCCACTTGCCTGCCAGCTGGGTTTGTAGAAAGGGGTGGACCATAGAGTAGACCTGATGATTACTTTCCTGTTTGTTTTACTTGATTCTATTTAAAATCCTTTTATAAAGAAGAGGTTAGTAAAACATGCAATTGGTTTAACAGATGGGTTAGACATAGAAGAACAAAAAGAGGAGACAGGAGCACCAGGAAGAGGGCAAAGGGGGGAAGTGGGACAGAAAGGGGAAAGAATGCCATAAGTCAGTAAAGGCACTAACTCACTGATGCTTACTGTAGCAATCTTAGTAATAGCTTGCTTACAGACTGGCCTATGTGCCCAGGTTACAGAATGACCTATATGCCCAGCTTATAGAATGAGCTATGTGCCTATATGCCCAGGTTATAGAATGGTCTATATACCCAGATTATACAATGATCTCTGTTACAGAATGGTCTATGTGCCAGGTTATAGATTAACATATGTGCCTAGGTTACAGATTAACCTATTTGCCACGGTTACAGAATGACCTATGTGCCCAAGTAACAGAATAACCTATGTGTTCAGGTTATAGAATGACCTATGTTCTCAGGTTATAGAATGATCTATGTATATAGGAAGACATAAAGAGAATGTCTTCATAGACACAACAGAATTTTGCTGAGCTGTAAAGAACAAAACTATGCCTTTTCAGAAAACAGATGCCACTAGAGAGTCATATTAAGCAATGTAATTCAGACTCAGAAATACCCTCAAACATCTATTTCTCTTACTTATATGAGATTTTATGCAGATCAGTAAAAATCAGGCATGTGTATATGACATGAAAACAGAGGTAGCTGTCTAGCTGTAGCTTAGAAAATAGAGGAAATTAAAGACAAAACAGGAACTATGACTATGAAGGAACAGAAGCATGGCTTGAAGTACATTATATGCTTGTATTAAAAGACGCTCCTAAAACCCATCACTGTGCACAACTAATCTCTGCCCAAATACAAAGAGTGAGCATACGGAGAACAGACTGTGAAAAGCAGGCTGCAGCTGATATCCAAATGAGATGACCGGGTAATGTTTTCCTACAGAAAATGCTCACTTTGCAACCCCAGTCCTTCACTGACATCTACTTCTGGAAAACTGGACCAATTTAGTGGATGGGTGATGGATTGATGATAGACAAACAGACAGATAAATATACTGATGATATGGATATATACCTGATAAAAATAGAAAAGCAAGCAATAGTACATAGCAGATAGACAATATATAATTTGGTTGATCATAGATGGATTATACGACAGAGAGCAGAGAATTGGAAGACAGGTATGAAGATAGGCAGCAGACGGGTGGACTAGGTAGCTATTTGTAAGAGCAACTTTATGATAAACCCTGCCTTATTCATTGTTACGGAGGCTCAGAAGGCCAAGATACAGCCAGTCAAAGAACCAGGCAAGAAGAGAGAAACAATCCTCCTGTCTGTGTTGGGGTTTGAGGTCCAGGACTCAGGCCCTCTGATGCTGAGTGTAAGCTTCTCGGTGTTACTCCATATCATGCTTAGAAGCAGGTATGGTGGGCCAGTTAGCTTTCTAACACTCATTGAATGTTGCTATGAATGAAATACAAATTGAAATCAGTTTTTTTGTTGTTGTTGTTGTTGTTTTTATTGTTTTTATTTTGATTATTTTATTTGAGTTGAGATGAGTTGAGTTGAGATGCTTAAAGCTTTGGCAACAAACCTGCACATCACCCTATCCTACATGACTCACATCCAACACCATGCTTTTCTCAAAGCAGCAAGCTGCTATGAGTCAGCAGGTTAATTCAGATATAAACAAATCCCTATGACACCTTATAACTGGCTTCATCTTCCAAGAGTCTTCAGAAAACCACCAGGGTTCCTGCCATACTGCAGGCCAAGCAGCTGCTGCTAGCAGATAGGATGTGACTTACATAAAAATTGAAAGACTCTTACTGGTCCGAAGGGCCAAAGGGTTAGTGCTTGGTGTTAGAGTCGAAGTCAGAGAATGTTAATTTCTGGAGTTTGTTTCCTGAGTAGTATATGCCTCCTTCAACAGGGTAAGAAAATGTGTCTGCCAGAATGGAGTCTCACACAAATACTTCTACTTTAGAGGAATTTGAACCGTACCTTGGCTGAGAGAAAGGTGTTTGTCTTTGATGAAAAGCAGAAAAAGTTGGTGCCTACTTGTGAGAGCCCACTCTGATAATGAACAGGAAAGCGATTTGAAATCTTTAAAAGTACCACAACATGAAGAGACCTAGTTAGGCACCCAAACAATCACCAGACTAAGTCAGGGGTCTAACTTCTGCTCAGAAAAACCTAAGTGAGAGTTGTCCATGGTGGTGCATGCCTGTAGCCCTGGCATTTGGGAAGGCAGAAGAAAGCAGAATAGTTAATCTGAGGCCAGCCTAGGCCAATCATTAAGACTGTTTCAAAACAAAATAATGAACATGATGTAAGATCTTTGAGGCCCAGCTACAGATAGTGGCAGGCAGAACTGACCACAGAGATTCCCATGAGACTCAGGAAAGAATATCAATATATATTGTGTCTGGCAGGAGCATTCTGGTCCCTGACTCAGGCCCACAGCCCTCATTCACAGAGAAGCAAGGGCTCACTCTGGTCACACTGTACTTTGGATGCTTATTCTTGGGAGGTCTTTTTTTTGTGTTTTGGAAGGTGTTTAGGATCTGTCTCCTTCTGCTGAGGCTTGAACATAACCCCCCCCCACACACACACCTCAAGTGTCAGAAGTTTGTGTACAGGTATCAGGAGTGTAACAGGAAGTGTTTATGCCAAGAGGGTTTGGTTTCTGATACTGGCTAGGGTTGGGCAGAGGCTTGTGTTGATGAAAGCATTAAAAGACAAAAAGAACACAACAAAGCAAATGTTAAGTTTATTGGCCAGAGGGACCAACTCTCTGGGTAAAGGAGGGCCCAGCACCCAAAGATCATTGGCTTTAAGGGGGGCCAGGTCTTACCTGAGTTCAAGACCCCCCCTATTCACTTCCTTTGCTCCAACACCCATTCTTGTGGTAAAAGAGAAAAAGGAGAATGTACTAGAGGTGAAGGGAAATTACCCATTTCCCTTTCCCAATCCCTGGTTCTCCGGGGCACTGGTTTCACTTGTACAAATGGGTTCGAGAGGTGAGACCAGCCCCACACTCCCTCGATGTCCTGTGCATGCTCTTGCATTTGCATCCACCTCTGTGTGGATGGAATGAGGCGGTCATCCTACGCAGTCCTCCACGTAGGGCTGGCGGTTCTCTTTGTCTAGTCTTTTAAAAATGGGCTGTTTTGTTTTCTGTTTCAGTGTACCCTTACACAGAGGGTCTGAAAATGTCTGATTTTTCAATTTTTGTTTTTTACGTTCTACGATTTTTCCAGTCTCTATTATATTATGATGCAGTCCTATTAATTCTGAAGAAGTCCATTTTAACAATTTTCAGTTTAGGCCCTCTATGTAGTTTTTAAATCTATCATTTGCCAATCCCGTACATGTATAGTGTATATTCAGACCACCCTCATCCCTCCACCCTTTAATTTCTTATCCACACTCCACCCTTCCTTCCACCAAGTCCCCATCCCACTTTCCTGTCTTTTTGTTCTATTTTGCTTTGTGATGCTTTGAGGATCCCTGTGGTTATCCACATGGGCAAGATGTGAGACATTCCTGGAACCTGAATAGCTCACCTGTGGCTACCCTAAGGCGTTGACTTCCCATCTTCCAGTAGCCCTCAGTTGCCATTTGCTGGCTGGGGAGAGGCAAGGCCCATGAGCCTTTCCTCCATGGATAACTTAACTGAATGTTGAGTGGCTCAGTCTTGTGCAAGCCCCCTGCAGGCAAGGGTGGCTGCCATGACTTCATTTTGGTACCTTCATTTACTTGTTTTCTGGAACCATCATCTCATACTTTGAGGCAATAGAACGTATGTCTTACAGATTATTCTTCTTTCTGCCTTCCATTTGTCTGTCATCCCTCCTCCCTTTCCCTCTCCCTTTCTCCTTTTCTCTTTCTTCCTATCCTTCCTTTTTATTTTTAAAATTTATTTTCTTGTCTCAATCTAAAGTTCAGGCTGGCATCAAATCTACCTCTTTGACCTCCTGGGTGCTGGGATTACAGATAAGACTCATGTCCAGCCATCTTTCTATGTTTAACTATTATAAAGGCTCATCTCATTCCAAGTTTCCAAGTGTTTTAAACCTGTGGTATAGATCAGTTCTTAGTGGGGGACCATACTCTCTTGGTATAATAAGCCTGAATTTAATTCCACCTGTGCAGACGTGTGACCTGCATGATCTCAGTACCAACTAAGTGGGATACGTAAAGCAAGAAAAAGGGATGCAGGACAGGAATTAGATAGCTCACATCTAACGATGTAATGCTCTACAGACTCCAAGGAGCATATTCTAAAGCACTGAATTTACAGCAATGCATTGTTGAGTCTCAACTTAATTTGAAAATTGCATTGGGACTGCTAATTGGCTTAGAACAAATGAAGGCAATATGGGCCGTCATAGGATCAAAGGGTCTTGAACTGCCTTCCAGATTCTGCTCCTTTGGAATGGTTTTCCCCAGCATGCTTTGCCCTAACTCTTTTACACCTAGGTTCTCTCTCAGCGGTGGCCTTTTCTAAGGATATGATAAGATAATCAGGGAAGTTGAGTGTGGTAAATGTGGGTGGAATGTTAGCTCCATTTCATCCTTGTATGATTCTCTTTTCAGAAAGATTACCTTGTAATGTGGTCAGCACAGTAAGGCTGAGGTTAGGGGTGTTTGTATCAGGATGTCAGGCTTGTCCTGAATTCAACTCCAAGACTTTAAAAGCCAAATCTCAGCAGTTGGCAAGCTACAGGGAAGCCGAGGAAAAGCAACAAGAACAACTTACACATGCTTGCAATGCTATTTAAGACACTTCTCTCATCATCTCAAAGCTTTCTTCTTCACTTTGTCCTCATTTTGAGACCAGAAACGTAGAACATTTCTCTTGCTGTAAACTCAAATGAAGGAAGTAGGTAGTTAAAGGTGTCTGGATGAAATAGATGTTCAGGGTAGGAAAGGCAGGCAGAGAGGCAAGAGCCATCAGAGGTAGGAACTTAAGGTGACTGGCGTCATAAAATATTAAAACAGTTTAATCAGCAGTGAGATATGTAAGCGAGCTTAATTAGAAATACATATTATTATTTGACTTTGAAGTACAGAATTAAAAATTAAAGCAATTTTATGGGGTACATAATCAGGGAGGAATAACGGGTTGGAAGAGGTGCTATAATTGATGTGTTCAATTTAAGTTTAATTAATTTTCATCAGCATACATGCAGACAAATATGAAATCAACAAATTTTAAGGATGAATCTCATAATTACACTGAAAGTGGTGTGCTGATACGAAGAAGTGAGAGATTTCCATGACACGTGGGTACCCTCCGCTGCCGTTGCGCTGCGGCTGATGAACTGAGGGAGTCTCTATCTGCTGAATGGACCTTTGTGATTCTCTAAAATGTGCCCACTCCCAAATCTCCTTTAATTAAAATTCACATTGATATTTGGCCTGTATCAAATTTCCTTTCCTGTTGCATCTTAAATGAAGAAGGGACTTAATTTTAATTAGCACTTCGTTGTAGGTAGTCTGATATTAATGTTCGTTAAGTCCTTTCTATGACTCATTAACAGCCATTTTGTGGTGAAAGGGCCCAGGAGGCAGGTAGAGAGCTTGTAGTCTATTTTTACTGATTTCAGTATTGATTTTACAATGTACAGGAGGCAAAAGCACATTGCTCTGAGGATTCACATGTAGGAAGAAGGGAAGTCACAGTAGCAAGTTATAGAGGAGAGAAAGAGAGATGGAGGGATTGCATGCATTTACATATTTATATGTATTTTTGCACATCTACATATATAGAGATATACAGATGGTATAAATGAATAGCTATAACTATATGTTCAGATATTGTGATGTGAATATTTGTACATGTGTACAGAGAGCAAACAAAAGAAAACATCTTCTTTGGGTGTGTATGGTGATATATGTACATGGTCATATGGGTGTGCCCATGCATGCATGCCATGTGCATGTATGCGAACGTGTGTGTTTGTGTCCGTAGAGGATATACCACATATGATTTATGTATTTATCAGTTGCTATAAATTTGAGCAGTACAGATCATTTTTTGACAAAGACTGAAATAATTCAATGCTGGAAGCAGTCTTTTAAACAAGTGGTGAAACTATCAGTCTGAAGAAGCAGATGAAATAAACACCCAAGACTGGACAACCCACAAGCAACATTTGTGATCGTTCCCAAAATATTATATATTTTAGGCAAATTTTCCTTGAATATGTTGTGTGTACATACGTACGTGCTTATGTGTATGCATGTACAGGTGCTTGTCCCATGAAAGCAAGAGAATGGTATCTGACATCCTGCTCTATCATGCTCCATAGGTCTCTCACTGAACCTGAACTCAGTGCAGACTGGCTTTACAGCTGAGTTGTCAATCTTATTTGTAACAATGATAATGTAGCAATGAAATATCTAGGGTCTGAGGAGGCTTGGTGGGTTGAAGAACTTGAGGATATGAGTTCAGAAACCTAACATCAAAATACAAGGGGTGTACACACACACACACACACACACACACACACAAAACAAGACAAAACAACAACAGAAAACTATGGACTACAGCCTTCAGTGTACATAGATGCAAAATTCCCAATAAAAACTGAAGAAAGGTTCAGCATCTTTAGCCACTAGGGAAATACAAATTAAAATTGTTTTGAGATTCCATCTCGCCCCAGCCAGAACAGATCTCATATCACCTAGTTGTATCACTCCCAGGCATATACCTATAGCTCTATATATCAATATACTTTAGATACACGTGTACATCCATTTTTTTTCCTGAAATATGGACAAGTAAGAAATTGACTAGCCTAAATGTTTAAAAACACATAATGGATGGGGAAAACAAGGAATACACACACAATATAATTTTACTCCTTCATAAGGAAAAATGAAATTGTGACTTTGTAGGAAAATGGGTGTAACTGGAGTTCATTATGTTAAGTGACATAAACCTGTTGGGGAAAGACAAGAACTGCATGTTTTATCTCATAAGCACTGCATATTTTAACTTGTATAAAGTGGGGAGAACTGGGGGCCTTAAAGTAGAAGTGGACCGTTGACATGGGAGGAGGAGCGTATGAACCGGGCAGGGATTGAGAAATAAAGGATGACTGAAGGAATGCAGATGACACTATGGCACTGGAACAGAAGGAAGGACCGCCCCCCCCCCCCCCCCCCCCGTGTAAGGCAGGGGACTCACAAGAGGGTGGAAGGGTGGAGCAAGAGAAAAGGGAGACCAAAGATAAATGACATTCACACGCTAAAGCCATGATGAAACCCTTTGCTTTGAATGTTAGCAAGAATAATAACAGAATGCAGATAGACAAGACTGAGGACATTTTAGAGGCAGCTGAGCAGAACGTTTCATACCTGTTTTCTTTCTTTTTTAAAAATAAATGGAATCTCACTTTACAAATTGCCCCTGCAAGATTTAATGCCTGAATAATAGGAGTTTTATAATAGAAACTTTGCTCAGCAGAGAAAACAACCTCTAATCCTCTTAACTATGCTGCCCAGTATTATCCCTTCTTTTACAATTTAAGGAAGTGGGGCTCAGCGGGGTTAAGTAATTTGCCTGTGGAAATTCTTCTGTGTTGGGAGAGGACATACTGCATACCTCAGAACCAATGTTATCAGCCTGCTGTGTGAATATCATGATGTTAAGCATTGCTGATAATCGAAAATAAACAACACTGACTTAACCACAAGGGTCACTTCCTGTTCCCACTAAATATTAACTGCAATCTGGTGACTTCACTGTAGGCTTCAGCCTAATTGCTCTCAAAAGACAAAAACAAAACAAAACAAAAAAACCCAAGCAAACAAACAAAAAAAAACAAAAAACAAAAAGAAAAAAACAGGAAGAAAAAAGTGTGGCTGTACTTCACGGTGCTTTATATGAGTCATTCTATGACCTTTTGATTCTTTCAACTATCTATCTAGAGCCTTTAATTCAATAATATGTAGCCACTCCTGGCCAACGCGACTGCAATTGTATAATCTACTGTAAAGGTCAATGCTGCTGGTTCTGTGTAGCACTGGGCTGACTTTGGCACAGACAATATCAGTAATAAATCTTACAGAACATCTTGATGGCAAAATAAATGCCATCTTAATTCAGCTTTGAGAGTTAGAATGGAGAAAAAGATCCCCCAAACACACACACACACACACACACACACACACACACACACACACACACCCCACACCACATCCCTTTTGGTTGTTTACTTTGTTTCTGTTTTCTGCTTTCTTAAGTATTCCTTAAAAGACAGCATGGAAGAACTTGGGATTGACACCCACATATGGCATGT
The DNA here is from genome assembly GCA_019843965.1 of Rhynchomys soricoides. Classification (NCBI taxonomy): domain Eukaryota; kingdom Metazoa; phylum Chordata; class Mammalia; order Rodentia; family Muridae; genus Rhynchomys; species Rhynchomys soricoides. The sequence goes on from JADRCH010000034.1 coordinate 6,683,910, forward strand.
CCCAGCCGGTGTCATTGCCAACTGCAGACCTTAAGTCTGTCTGCCTGCCTGTCTCTCCCTCTCCCTCTCCCTCTCCTTCTCCCCTCCTTCTTTCCCCTCCCCCCCCCCCCCCCCCCCCGTGTCTGGAGAGATGGTCTAAGACCATCTCCTGGAGAATGTTTTTCTATCTCTTCCCATCTTTTCCTTTAAGAGTTTCCGTAGCTTCCTGGCCATACTTTTCACTTTCCTTCCTCCAATTACTCTTTTACCCATTCAAAGAATGTTTGTTAGTCTTTCAGTTACTTGCTTCAGATGCTTTTTGTTTGTTAGAATACATACATGATTAAGTCATCTCTGTGTGTGGCTCTTTATTATCTTGAGGACATCATTTAAAGACAGTCTGTACTGGAGGTCTTCAGACTTTCTATCCTCATCCATCTGCCATTGTAAACACAAAATCAGGACTCACCAAAACACCTCATCTCTTACTTATTTCTCCATGTTTTCTAAATTGGCATTGTTTCTTTTAAACCTTGGCATGCACCACCGTTTAAAGTTATCTTTTTAAATTTGAGCATAAAGTTTAGTTTTCTTTTTTCTTTGTTCCTGTAACACCCCACCAGTAGTTTTTCATGCTTCTTCTATCAAATGCTTTAAACAGTAACTGAGAGTAGAATTCTCTTACAAAAGCTTTAAATAGCAAATACAAGTTGGGATACCCAAGCAAGGTCTCATCCCATCTCACATGAGGACAGCAACAGGACAGATTCCCTCTTTTAAGGATTGAAACACTTACCCTCAACCCGTGTCTGTCAGATGAAAGACCAATCTGGCAAATAAGTACTCTCAGACTTCTAATTTGGGGTTCTGTAGATATGTTCTCTGAATTGTTTTTCTCTTAGGAACTAGGAAATTTAACGCAACTAAGTTTGTGACTTTAAGAATAAAAAGCAACCACTCTGAGGCCAGGAGCATGGTTCAGCAGGGAAAGGAGCTGCCATGTGAGCGTCATCACCTGAGTTTGATCTGTAAAAGAATCAGATGCAATGGCAGTGTGTTTAAGGCCAGAACTCTTTGTAAAGATAAGGGGCAGGGACAGGAGCATTGTCAGAAAGAAGCTAGCTGGGACTATATAAAGCAGCATTAAAAGCAAGAGGTGATCCTATATCAACTAGGTGGGAGGCAAGAATCGACTCTCAGATGTTATCCTCTATGTCTACACTAGCACTGTACTATGGTTACACCTACATTCACACACATACAAAAACACAAACACAGATACACACACAGACATGCACAGAGACACATGTACACACTCACACACACAGACACACACACACAGACACAAGCACACACAGACACACTCAGATACACACACACACAACACACATACAGACATATAGATACAAGTACACAGAGCCACACACACAGACACAAACAAAAAATAATAAAAAGCAACAATTCTATAAATTACTCATTAGGTGAGCAGAGCACTTCTGTGTGCACCCAGCTTTGTGATACATTCTTACTTAGATAAATCTCATCCCATGTTTGTTCAAGTCGTTATCTCCCTTCAAGAGAGCAGGAAGCTGTCACAGAAAGCCAATTGTCTTTGGGTGATAGGATACATTCTAGGCCAGAGAATGCCAAGGTGCAAAGCCTATCACCTACTTTCGGTGTAGAGTAAGACTCGACAATTGTAGGGTGGAGAGGTACATCATGAAGTGCCATCCTGTACCTAAGAGACAGTACTGTTCGAGTTAGATGAATCTGAAGGGAGAATTTTACACAAGGAAAGGGACTTTGCATTAGGATAGATGCCTACTTCTATAAGGACAGATTGCAATTCTTCCCATGATGGAAAGGGTCCAATGTAATCAAACTCCCACTAGGAGGCTTGATGAATCTCTCCCCACCTTCAACCTGGGAATGGCGCCATATCAGTGTTTGGATGTAACCTCTGCCATTGGTAATTTGGATACTCAGCAGGCACAGCAGTTGATCATCGAAGGACTGTTTCAGGGTTTCAAGTTGCTGAACTTGCCTGGGAGTTCTTGTGGCTGCCAGACAGCTACTTGGATCATGAGTCCATGAAGCAAACACCAGGCAGTTGAGAGGATTGGTTCATGGACCATCCAAGAATCAGGCTTCCCATCCACCTGGCTATGGGTAGTTCTATCCATAATGAGTGCAAACTGAGTGCTTTTATAGTTCTGCAAAAATAAATGTGAATGTATATTCTATGAGACACAGAGACATCGTATTGCCATGCTGAAGGACGAATCAGATGCTTCTTTCCTAGATTCTCCGGGCACAGACTTTTCAAACAGATTCAACAAGTTGGGACACTCAAACCAGTTCTTTTATGATTAGGATCTACTTATATACATATATTTTAACAGTTTAGTAATTTGGCAGTCCATACTCTTACTCTTGGCCTTGGGACACCAGGTATTAGTCATCATCATATGGCTCTGAAGCTTGGGACAACCATGTTCCTGTGTGTTTTGCAATAACCACAGAATAATTATATGTTAGCATAGTCAGAAATGATTGCATATTACCATATGGCATCTGACATTGCATGGCTATATTAACTCACTAAAATATAAAATCTAATTCTCAATGATGAAGGTAAGAGCCAAAGCCCCTATTGTTTTATATCCGAACTGAGAAGCAGCCAAATACAACAGCAGGTTTGTAAAGAGGGCTGCATTCCCTTCAGGAAAGTATATTTTAATGCCTTAGTGAAGACTCCTTTCTCTTAGAGGCCCTCAAGGAATAGGCCTATGTTTCAGATATCTTTCTATGTCTGGGATAGAATACTCCCCAGAAGCAAGAAGTGCTTGCTCACAGTTCAAGGTACTGTCCATTTTTGCAGTAAATTCATGGCAGCAGGAACTTGAATGTTGGCTCTAATCACTTCCATAGTCAGAAAGCAGAAAGTGATGAGTATATTCATGCTAGCTCTTAGCTTTCTTTCTCCATTTTGTAGAGATCTGTCTGTCTATCTACTTGTATTATTTAGTCCAAGTACCTCTTTCCAGGGAATGATCCCACTCATAATAAGATGAATATTCTCACATTAATTGTCTAAATCAAGACTATCTGATTGGCATGCTCAGGGGCCCATCTCCCAGGTGATTCTTGACTCTGGCAAGTTCACAATCAACACTGACATGCCAGTTATTCTAACAGGTTTATATCCCAGAGCTTTCAAATTCAATTCTATATTGTGTTACAGATAAGTTATAGAATCATGACCTTATTAATTCAGTGAACTAATGAATCTAAGCTTTTCAAAACCAACCAAGTAAACTTTTATTCCATCTCTGAATCCTGAACTGCTGGACAGACAGTATTCGAATCTCAAGTCCACTAATGCTATTCAAATTCCTCCCAGATAAGAATGTGATTTTTCCTGTGGTCCATGCTAACTCTTCAATTACCATGTAGCATAAAAGAAAATGGAAGGTGGCATATTTGGGTCTAGTGTGAAATTAAGACCCCTGGAGAAGTACCCATTCTAGGTAAGGTCACTGACATATCTTCACACAGCAAAAACTAGTTTCCTACTATGGTCTGTAGAGGCTGGTTTTGTTGGCAAAACAGCTTTAGAAGCATTTGAAGTTCAAGGTTCTAAAGATTACTTATGCCTGTTAAAATGTCCCCATCCTGACTATCAGGAATACTTCAAATCCTAACCTATACTAGAACTTGAGCACAACACCCTTGGCAATGGTAGGATGGGGGGTCCTTGTCTGCATTAGAGTTATACCTGGATTTGTGTCCCCTTTAAAATTTTATTCCTAACAGATATTTTCTTAGTTATGAATATGGATTTGTGTTTTGTATCTACATTACAAACAAACCCCCACATTTGTCACATACCAAACTCTTATGGTAATTTCTAAAATTCATATAATACGTGTGAAGTCAAGTTCTGTCAAAATTTCATTTCTTTCTTCTAGAGCTACATTTTGACATACTTTTCTATCACTAAGTTGCAAACATATTATCTTCTTAAAAAATCTTAGTACTGTATAAGTATTCATATGCCACCACTTTAAACCAGCTCTCTAAATTTGTCTTTCTGTCTGTCCTTTGGGTTTCTAATGTGGCAATAAAACACCATGACCAAATGCATCTTGGAGAGGAAAGGGCTTATTTCAGCTTCCAGTTTCATATTACATTCCATCAGTGAGGGAAGCCAGGACAAGAACTCAAACAGAGTCAGAACCTGGAAGCAGGAGCTGATGCAGAAGCCATGGAGGAATGCTGCTTACTGGCTTGCTCCCCATGCTTTGCTCAATCTGCTTTCTTACAGTCCTCAGGCCTACCACTCCAGAGGTGGTGCCATTACAAGTGAACTGGGTCCTCCCATATCAACCATCAATTTTTAAAATGCACCACAGGCTTGCCCATAGGACAATCTAGTGGGGCATTTTCTCATCTGAGGTTCCCTTCCTCCATACAACCTTAGCTTGTGTTGAGTCGACACACAATTAGCCACTACACTGTCTACCATGTATTTTTTTCTATCAGCCATCTCATCTAAGCTACCCTATTAACTTTGTAGCCATCTCTATCCTACTACTGCCTACCTCCGTGGTTGAACTTTAAGTAGTCATCAGTCTATTAAATTATTTTTCTATGTTTTAAATAATATTTTAAAATTCCATTTGTACTACAAATTAATTTTTTATAAACTTGTGTGTCTAATTCTAAGCTTTATTTTATTCTATTGGTCTCTTTTATTACCAGTACATTTTAATTATTTTAGCATGGTTTAAAACCTGAAGGACAAACCCATATTTTTTAGCATCTTTTCATAAGAAGAGTCTTATTTTTCCCAGTTATTACCTACATATAATAGCTCAGGATGTTATTGGGTGACTAATGGTTTCTTAGAACCATTATATAATTCATAGAATTTAATTATATAAGTTTGTTTTAGGGGTGATTGAAGTAGCTATAGGAATGATACCAAGCAAAATGGCTTCTTTCTTTTAACTGGGTATTGGCTGATATCCTTCATTAAATAGCTAGACCATGTTCCAATCCTTTCTAATTTCTGATTGGGACAGGCTTTTTCTTTGACTGCAAATATGTGCTTTTCAAACCACAATCTTTTTCTGTCTACCATCTCCCCTAAATATTCCTTTTTTAAATGAACAAAGCCTTGCAAACAGAAATATGTGACTCTTACCCCAATGCTGGGATGGAATTCATGAAGTTGATGGTATCTGGAATCCCCTAGATGACACACCTCTCTGTGTGTCCTTGGTCAATCTCAAGAGAGTTTTAACTGAGGAAGGAAGACCTGCATGAATAGGAGTGCCATCATTCCATGTGATGGAGAATCTCAGGCTGAATGAGAAGAGCAGAGGAAAAAGCAAGCTGAACACAGCATTCTTTTTTTCTCTGCTTGCTGAGTGTGTTTACAATGTAACTAGCAGCTGCACCTTCCTGCCACCATAATTTCCCACCATGATTGACTGAACCTTTAAAGATGAGCTCCAACAAATCCTTCCCTTCTGAAGTTGATTTTGTCATGTAAATCAATGGAACCATTGGACTATAATGCTAACCCTCCTTTCCCTTTTGTATTTTAAGACAAACTAACCCTTGATTGCCAAATTATTTCTTTTCTATATTTTCTACAATTTATCAGGTTGTATCTTATTTCTAGGAATTCCATTCCAATATTTAAAATTGACTGTAATGACATTTATTCCTATACCTCTTCCTATTTGATCAGAACATATAATATATATTTTTATAAAAGTTTCTATTTAATTGAAATTTTATTATTCATTAATTAATTTAATTATTTTATTGTTGGATAGAGAGTGCTTATTTTGGCCCCAAACTCTAGGTGATAGTCCATTATTGTGGATGAGTCAAGACAAGACACTAAGACAAACCATCACATCACATACAAGGTCAAGAGCACAAAAATAAATAAATAAATAAATAAATAAATAAATGCCTGCTGTTTAGCTAGCTTCCTTTACTCTTACACAATCCAGAGTCCAAAATTAAACTGAGAAAATAAATGGTTTAAACAGTGAGATTGAAGCTGAAGAGACACTCAACAAAGAGAAGCCAGAACTAGGCAGCTGATTTTTCAAATCTGAGCAGACTATTAAATAAGAATTAACAGAAATATTCTTCAAAATATCCTTTAAAATAAACAGGGAAAATGTGCTATCAAATTCATTTTGTAAATTAGTATTACTTAATACCAAAGCCAGGAAATATATAACTATATAAAACTATATATATAACTATACAAATGTATAAATATCTGTATATTTATACATATATAAATTTTTATCATATATATATGTTTGACTTTAAAGGACTAGAACAATTTCTCAGATGAGTTCTGACTCAATAAAATAGTTGCAAACATAATTCAGTGACACACTGAAGACATTATAGGTCACAATGTAACCTGTTCCATTCTAGGAATTCAAGGATGGCTAAACAAACACAAACCAATTAATAGGAAATAACACATAAACATACATGAAGACAGCAAGCACATACTTAATTCACTGAGAAAGCTTCTGAGAAAACTGAACATTCCTTCATGTTAAAAGCTATAAAGATTAGATTTAACTCAACGTGATTAAGCTATATGCTATAAACATACAGCCAATATTAAGTGGGGAGAAATGTAAAAGCAGCCCCTCTGTATCAGGCATGGCAAAGATACTCACAATATCCAAGCTTATTCAATGTGTTCCTTTTCTGCTTAGCCATAGAAATGTGGCAAACCCAAGAACTGAAATTATAAACAGGAAGGAAGAAGTGCAATTATTCCTACTTAGAGATGATATGATACTGTGATTTAAAGACACTTCTAGAAACTATTTGGATTTGGTAAATGCCTTAATGAAAGTACCTGGATACAAAATTAACAAATAAATAATTTTTAGTTTTTATATATGCACAAAATATCCCAAATAAGCAATGATATCTTAAATAGAAAGAACAATAGATGTAGGTCTAACACCCATATCAGATGGCTCACAACTACTAATAAATTCAGCTCCAGAGAATCTAATGTCCCCTCTGGGCATATCATGTCTGTGGTACACATACCAGGAGCCAACAAGCTAATAACTAGCAGGGATTTTCCTGGGATGAGTCTGCTTTAGATTAGTAAATAATCAATGACAGGTTTGCTCCAATACGCAAGGCCCAGGAGAAAATCATTTTAGGAAAGAATCCTGGTATTAATATGCTTTTCCTGTTATTATTAAATATATATAACAATCACTAGGTATTAGCTCACCCTTTTGAGCAGATCTCTGTTGAGCAACCAAGATGTACTGTTTTGTAGTGGTGCTATATAGACAAGTAGATGACTTCTTAATTATTAATGATGATCCTTCATCATTAATAAGAATAATATAAGAATTCCTTACCAATTTGTATCCATTTGAACTCCTTTTGTTGTCTATTGCTCTAGCTAGAACTTTAATTACTATATTGAATAGATAGGGAGAGAGTGGACAGCCTTGTCTAGTCCCTGATTTTAGTGGGAATGCTTCAAGTTTCTCTCCATTTAGTTTGATGCTGGCTACTGGCTTGCTGTATATTGCTTTTACTATGTTTAGGTATGGGCCTTGAATTCTTGATCATTCCAAGAATTTTATCATGAAGGGATGTTGAATTTTGTCAAAAGCATTTTGTCAAATGCTTTTTTTAGCATCTAATGAAATGACCATGTAGTTTTTTTCTTTGAGTTTGTTTATATAGTGGATTACATTGATGGATGCAGGCAAGGATGTGGAGAAAGAGGAACACTCCTCCATTTGCTGGTGGGATTGCAAGCTGGTACAACCACTCTGGAAATCAGTTTGGTGGACTTCAGAAAATTGGACATAATACTACCTGAGGACCCAGCTATACCACTCCTAGGCATATACCCAGAAGATGCTCCAACATGTAATAAGGACACATGTTCCACTATGTTCATAGCAGCCATATTTATAATAGCCAGAACTTGGAAACAACCCAGATGTCCCTCAACAGTGGAATGGATATAGAAAATGTGTTACACTTTCACAAAGGAATACTACTCAGCTATTAAAAACAATGACTTCATGAAATTTGCAGGCAAATGGATGGAACTTGAAAATATCCTGAGCGAGGTAACACAGTCACACACACACACACACACACACACACACACACACACACACACACAC